>JANAVB010012999.1:6154488-6476988 GCA_029216955.1 Iris pallida | reverse complement strand
CTCCGCCGGCGGCGTCTCACGCCAGCTCCTCATCCTTCCCTGCCCTTCCATCCTCTCTCCCCCCTCCTTCTCTCCTCCTTGGATTGTCCGCCTATTCCGGCTAGGCCTCAGCCACAGCTATCCCTTTCCCCCCTCTTTTCGGACCCCTCCTTCGCCTTCTTTTGCCTGGAAATTGCCCCACGTTCTCACCTCGGTGCCGCTCCGGAGTTGCAGTCATTGGTTCCGACATGGTCTACCCCTGCCTTGGGCCGCCCGCCAACTTTTTCCTACTCCCATCACCTTTTTTGCCTCACGAGAGTGGGTAAGGAAGCTGTCCCATCAGGGGGACCCTCAGTCCCCGTACAAAGGTTGACTGGCACAAGTTGTGCCTCATTCTCTCCCCTAGGTGGGCCCTCCCATCTTTCGAGTTGCACGACCTCATCCTGGCACAACTCACATGTTGCCTTTTGCTCAATGTTTTCCCCTACGCAATCAGTTGCGCCAGTCCCCTCTCTCTGCCTCCCCGATGCACCCCTGTGCACTCTGGTGCGCCAGTTGCCTTCGGATCAGTGTTTTCCCTTCCTTCGGTCGGGCATCCGGGGTGCGCCCGTGTTTAGGAGGGGCAGGCTGACTAACTCTCGGGTTGCGTCCCCCTGGCGCAACCTGTGAACTGCACGGGCCTGGCGCTACCTCCGTCCTGTACGGTCCTGGCGAAACCTCCGTCCTGCGCAGCCCTGGCGCACCCTGAGGCGGGTGGGGTCCTCCGTGCCGGTAGCGTCCCCCTGGCGCTGTCCATTGGCCACGCGGTCCAGGCCCCATCTTTTGCCGCAGCCCCAGTGGTAGCACGACTCGCTTCTCTAGCGCCCTCCTTTGGAGGCGTGGCCGATTTTGTTCCACCCTCTGGGTGCACGGACTCCCATTCCCCCTCCTTGGGAGGTGCGGTTCCCCTGGGGACGGCTTATCCCGTTGCTCAGTTGGGCTCTCCCTCAGCCCTTGCCTGGTCTGCTCCTGGTTCTGGAACTTTGGCCGCCCCCTTTTCTCCGTTGCGAGAGCTCGGTCCACCTCTTGTCTGGACTCCCCCATATGATCTGCTTGCGCTCCTTCCTTCTTTGGAGCCACCCACGCCAGTTTGGAGTTTCGCTGCCTGCGACCCCCATCCCCAGCTTACCCCAGGCTGTTCCGCCGACCTCTTCTAATCCGATGCCTTCCTTCGCAGATAAGCTGCGACCTGATAGGGCGGCCGCATCGGGGTTTCGATTTTAGGCCTTTCCTCTTCCTGAGGTTTTCTATCCATCTCCATCCTTCTTGCCAACGGTCCCCTTTTCGGTACAGGAAATGGCATCACTATCCAACTCATTCCCCCACACTTTTGTGCTCAAATTCTCCTCGGACTGTCTTAAGTTCAGCCGCGTTCAGGAGGTCATTGCTAGTTGGAAGCTCTCTGCGGCTTACCGGGTGGCCCCTCTAGACCCCAGGCATATTCTGCTGCACCTCTCCTCTGTTATTGATCACAACTCTGTGTGGTCCAAGGGCACTTGCAATGTCGACTCTCATCAGATGAAGATTATCAGGTGGTCCCCGGACTTTGGCACTAAAGTGGATTCTTCTAAGGTCGCTGCCTGGGTGACCCTACCCAACCTCCCCCTTATCTGCTTCGTACCGGCAGCTCTTAAACGCATAGCCAACTCCTTTGGGACTTACGTGGCTTCGGCAGCGGAAACAAGCAACCTCACCAAAGCCCATTATGCCAAGATCTGTGTTGAGCTTGATCTCAACAAAGAACCTCCCAATCACATACTCATTGAGCTAGGCAGTCGGATACACACCCAGCAATTAGTATACGATAACAACATCCTTTTCTGTAACCACTGTCACTTGTACGGCCATCTCACAACACATTGCTTCTAACTCAACCCTGAGCTCAAGAGGAAGTCCGGTCGGAAGGACAACCCGACGGGTGGGAGAATGACTCCCAATCATCAGTCTCGCTCCCCTCTGCTACCTTTACCCAACTCCCACATCAGATTTGAAGCTAGCAAGGACGAGCCTTCTGCGTCCTCTGGAAGAGCGATGATACCCTACAATCCCCCGTCTCCTATCCTACAGAATAGTTTTGATGCTCTCTCTGGCTGTGAGGAGAATGCCCTGGAGAGCGCCCTTTTCGGAGGACCGCCCGAGCGTCCTGATTCGGAGGCAGAGCCAAAGGAACTCGGAGAGTCCTCTCCGGTTTCGAACACCAGTCCCACAACCCCTTCAGCCACCCAACTTACAAGTTACGACTCTTCCATCGACGAAGCCCTTGCTATTTTGGGACCAGAGCAGATCCTTAGGGGGCGACTGGTCGTAGCCGTTGGATACCCTCTGTCGGCAGCAGATCCTGCCGGAAGCATTGAAGACATCCCCCTCATAAATCCTGTGGTTCCCAGCTTGGACCCTGCTGGAGAATTACTAAACACCCTCGCAATTTCATCCATCCCCCATGCTAGGGAACCCTATACCGAATCTGCCCAAATGTCGGAAATCAAGATAAACTCCATCGCCAAAATATCTAATTAGAAAGAAGCACCCGAATCAATGGGCATACGCACCAGGTCTGCAGCAAAGCAGGCCAAACACAACACCTCTAAGAAACATTAATGTTGAACATCCTATCCTAGAATGTTCGTGTCCTGGACAACAAACCTATCATGAGGCGTCTTTCTAGTCTCAACAAAATCTACAAGATCGATATCCTGATCATCATTGAACTTAAAATCTCGTCCAAGAAAATTAAGGCCATTAGGTTGCAGTTAGGCTTTAAATTTGCCATAGCAGACAGACATGACATCTGGATTCTCTGTGCACCGACCGTCAGAATTGGAGTCATACAGGACTCGAAACAGGCTCTCACCTGCTGGGTGGAACATCCTCTTATTCCCAAGCGGGCTCTCCTGTCAGCGGTCCATGGCAGCTGTGACATAGGAGAACGCAAGCATCTCTGGAGCGAACTTGTTGAGCTTCAACGCAGCTACTGTAACACTCCTTGGCTCTGCATTGGAGATTTTAATGCTATCACCTGCAGAGAGGAGAAAACTGGCGGACGACCTCCGCCCCACTTGGCTATGCAGGATTTCAACAACTTCATTTTCAACGCTAATCTCCAACCTCTTCAGTTCTCAGGCAACGCCTTTACATGGTACAACATGCAGGAAGGCGACCAGCGACAATACTTTCGGCTTGATAGAGCTCTCACTAATGCCTTTTGGCATGATGCCGGGATCTCATCCAAACTTTACCATCTCAACACCAGTGAATCTGATCACGCCCCTCTGCTAGTTGAAGTTAAAAGAAAATCGGCCAGGCTCAAAAAAAAACTTTCACTTCTTTCACTTCTGGACTACTCACCCCCAGTTCAAGAGCGTGGTTGATGAGGCCTGGGCCAAAGAGGACTCCAACGACCCCCTCATTCGCATCGCCAACAAACTCAAGACCACGCGATAGGCTTTAGCGGATTAGAGTAAACAGGCATTCGGGGACATTTTTCAGGCAGTCCGGATTGCCAAGGATGATGTTACCCGAGCCGAAGCGCTGGTCGTGACTAACCGATCGTCGGAGGCTAGAGCGGCCCTAAACCTTACCAAAGCCATTCTCAAATTCTGGCTGAAGGTCGAGACTGACTTTTGGAAACCAAAAGCCAGGCTTAAATGGGACAGTGAGGGGGACAAAAACTCGAGCTACTTCCACGTTTGCGTCAACGGTCGCAGATAGAAACTCACCCTTCATCAGATTGCAGATGACTCAGGCATCATACTCACCGATCAATGGGGGCATACAAAGGGAAGCTACCAACTTCTATTCCAAGTTGTTCACCAAAGAGACGATCCACAGAGACAACTCCCTCCTAACTGAGATCCCCCACCTTATCGACAACACCGACAACAACCAGCTGGAACTTCTTTCGTCCGAACAGGAAGTGAAAGACGCAGTTTGGGCTCTTGATGCTCATAGCGTGCCGGGCTCGGATGGATTTACGGGAATATTCTTTAGGGTCTGCTGGAATATCATCAAGAAAGATATTCATGAAGCGGTTATGGCATTCTTCCAAGGAGCGCCTTACCCCAGAAGCATTTCGAGCGCCAACCTAATCCTTATCCCAAAGAAAGATAACCCAGAGACTTTCTAGGACTTTCGGCCTATCAGCCTCTACACTTTTGCCAACAAGATCATTTTTAAAATTATTGCATCGCACATGTAAGAGATTCTTTCCAAGATTATCTCTGAGGAGCAGAGTGGCTTCGTCAAGGGTAGGAACATTTAGGATAATATCATGCTGCCTCATGAGTTAATTACATGCATGAAACTATCGGAGAGGGGGGACATCGCTATCAAACTGGACATGGAGAAAGCGTACGATAGACTGGACTGGCAATTCATGATCTGGGTTTTCAGGGCCTTCGGATTCTCAAAAACTTGGATCAATATCGTTTGGAGATCGATTAGCAACTCATGGTTCTCCATGGTGATCAACGGCTAACCGGACGACTTCTTCAAATCCAGTCACGGAGTTAGGCAAGAAGACCCCTTATCGTCCACCATCTTCATCATCGCAGCCGATGCTCTAAGCAGACAGCTGAACAGCATGACCAGAAACCCGAACTTCCAGCATTTTCACACGGTCAGCGGGTGTCCTATCATTACTCATCTGGCCTATGCTGATGACATTCTTATCTTCTCCTCTGAGGATGTTGGGTCTGTGGAGGTGGTCTACAACTCGCTCATGAAATACTCCAGATGCTCTGGACAAAAGATCAACCCGACTAAAAGCGTGATATACACCCACCACAACATCCAGAGAGGGCATGCCACCAACATATCCAATATCACCTCATTCGCAGTCGAACATCCCCCTTTCAATTACCTTGGGTGCCTCCTCGTGTACGAAAGATCGAACGCTGGCATCTTTGATGAGCTGATTACCAAGATCAGGAAAAAAACTCGAAGGGTGGCATAACGCTACCTTATCCCCAGGCGGGAAGATGATTCTCATCAAGCACGTGCTCACCTCTATCCCTATCTATACCCTCACCGCCTGCTCCCCTCCCAAAAAAGTGCTCGCATCGATGGAAAACATCTTTAGCGATTTCTTCTGGGGTCACAGTGATAGGCACGACAAACATCATTGGGCCAGTTGGGATTCTATGGCTAGGCCCACGGAAGAACGAGGTTTGGGCTTCTCCAAACTATCCTACATTGTAGACACTTTCTCTATGAAACTGTGGTGGAACCTTCGCACGAGTCAGAATTTATGAGCCAAATTCATGAAAGCCAGGTACTTCAAGCATATTCACCCTGCGCAGGCCATCTCCAACTGCAGATCCTCTGCCGCTTGGAGGCAGATTCTCGTAGGGCGATCCCTCGCCGAACCGGTAATCAAACTCCAACTGGGTGATGGAGAATCAATGACTTTCCTGGAACGGTGGGAGGGGAATACCGTGCTCAACAATATTACGGCAGCTCCGGAGAATAGCAGGATCAAGGACATGTGGGATTTTACTAGTAATGATTGGAATTGGTGCCTGATCAGAGAGTGGGCCGGGGCAGAAGCAGAAGAGTGCATCCGCAGTAATAACCTTAAACTGGGCGATGAGATAGACGTGCTGAAGTGGTCGGCCGAACCTTCTGGTTAATTTTCGGTGAGGTCGGCTAGAAGCGCGGTACGTGGCGTGGGGACGCTTGCACCTATCATCGAAGCATTTTGGCAGACCTACATCCCAAAAAAGTGGTCTTTCCTTATCTGTAGAGCCTTCCGTAAGAAGTTGCATACCGATGACACCCTCAACACCATCGAGTTTAGCCTTGCATCCGTATGTACTTGTTATTCAGAGCGTAAGAGTGAATCCATCGATCACATATTCTGTCAGGGAGACCTCGCTATTCTGGTTTGGAGGGCCCTTTCGCATCGGTGCGGGCAGACCCAGAGGAGTGGGTGCTTCAACGATCTCCTGGTTTGCTGGGCTGCTTCCCACGACCATCAGATCGTTGCAGCGGCGACTACCTGGGTATTATGGAAGAATAAGAATAAGGCCAGGTACGAAGGCCATTAGTACTTCGGAGACCAGCTCATTCGGGAGACCCTTCGTCAGTGTCGGAAGATCCGAGCCCTACGCTCGTATGACCAGCAGCCCTTCTGGGACGCTGTCCTCTATTAGCCCCTAATTTTCTTTCTTTTTGAGTTGTATACTTTTGGCTCTAGCTTTTGGTAGCTGGTAGCTTTCTTGTAAAGGCTTCGGCATTTTGCGCCTTTTATGAATAATATAGGGAGTTTTCAATATATATATATATATATATATATATATATATATATATATATATATATATATATATATATATGAGGAGGAAAAAAATATATATGAGGAGGGATCCATATCCCCTTCAAATCAACGGTTAAGATTATATAACTTAAACAAGTTCCAATGGTCGATAACACAAGAATGCTTGGGGATGCAAACAAATCAGAGATGTGGATCGCCTCTCTCTCTCTCTCTCTATATATATATATATATATATATATTTGGAAATGGTAATTAGTTTTTCTGGAATCGCTCCCACTGTGATTCGAACTCCGCCCACAAGGGCCACATGCCTCCGCACTAACCACTTTGGCTAGCAGTCATTCTCTCTCTCTCTTTCTCTCTCTCTCTCACTCTCTCTCTCTATATATATATATATTGGGATATATATATATATATATATATATATATATATATATATATATATATATATATATATATATATGTTCCGCAGTCACATCCCAAAACACTGTCATCGAACTCCGCCCACAAGGGCCACATGCCTTCGCACTAACCACTTTGGCTAGCAGTCATTCTCTCTCTCTCTCAATAAATTCCGCAGTCACATCCCAAAACACTGTCATCGTCTTCACCCTGAACTCAAGAAGTAATCGGCCCGGAACGATCACTTGGAATTTGGAGGGAGGACGCCACGGTCCCCTCTCTTACCACCACCGAACATGCATACCAGATTTGACTCCAGTGACGGCTATTTTGACAAAGACGGAAGCCCAAGCAAAATCTTTATCCCCGTCGAAACCCAAGCTCTAACCTGTAGAAGCATGGAAAATACTAAAGGAAATGATTCATGCGGCCAGGAAAGATCCATGCGGCTCAGAAGACTCATGCGGCTCAAGGAATCATGCGGCATAAGGAGCTATGCGGCCCAAGGCATTCCATGCGGCTCAGAAGACACGTGGCCTGATAGTACTCCCCTCTGACCCATGCTGCATTAATTGCTATGACGGCTGACCCCTCTGAAAAGTTGACAGCCCTGACGCAAAGGCAGGTAATTATGACTTTGTCATAAATAATGAATCTCTAGGGAAGAGGAAAGAAATCTCTGACACAAATCCCCCGAGAGCCATAAAAATGCCACGTGGCCTTGCCACGTGGGCGTTCGTATGCGGCTCGCTTCTCATGCGGCTCAGAATAAATCCTATGCGGCTCAGGCCATAGAAGCCTCATGCGGCTCGAGCAAAGGACTTCCCATGCGACTCAAAGTGAATCCATCCTATGCGGCTCAGGCCATGAAAGTCTCATGCAGCTCAAGCGAGGACTTCTCATGCGGTTCAAGAGGATCATGTCCATGCGGCCCAGGCAGATATGTACCTATGCAGCCCACAAGAATTACCTCCCTGTAGTTCGGGGGCTCAGGTGAGGGCCACCGCCCAGGCAGCCCTGACACGTGGGCTTAACCATATGCGGCTCAAATTCATATGCGGCTCACTTATCATGCGGCCCAGATCCCTCCAGCAGTTCCTAGGACACGTGTCCTAAACCAATTAATTCCTCAGATTTGTTGCCATTAAAGATTGGGTCAAATCCCAATAATCTGGGACACGTGGCAGAAGAATAGATCTAATTTATTCGCAGATATCAGAAGATTATAAGGAAGATTTACTCCAATCAGCATTAATTGCTCATGGGATTTGGTGTAATCTACACCTAATGGCCCAGATTCATCATAATCAAAACGAATGGCCAAGATGGACCAATCCCCAAGCCGCCGCCATCTCCAAAAGCTAATCATTGGCAACCCTAATGATCACATCCCACTATTATAAATAGCAAGGTGCCATTCCCTTGTAGATATACATTTTTTGAGAGAAAAATACGTATATACAGAGAGACTCCCCAATAGTCAGAAAAAATATACAGAGAGAGAGAGAAGCCAGAAGAGCAACAGAGGAGCAAGAAGAGCATTTCTTTGTCAACGCCAACCATCTTTTCACAAGGAGCCAAGGCTGCATACCGATCGTCCAAGGAGTAAGGCAGGGCTGCCGTCGCCTTCCCGAGCCTCTATCGTCACCCCCCAGAATCTAAAATAAACAATTGTACTTAGACTGCTGTACCTAGGTTTTTGTCCCTAGGCTTTCTTTGTACAAGCGAGTTTGTAACGTGAAGTAAAAGTTTGGTCCTCCGATAATTGTTCTGTTCTTTTATATTTTATGGCAAACACGATGGCGACTCTGCTGGGGACTAACTTCTCTACGGCTGAGGAGTTGGTGACGCAATCGGATGCAGCAAAGCTTGGCTCCACTCAACAAAAGATGGTCGCCCGGTTCGACCAACAGGCGTTCGAAGAGATGCTCTCCGACAAGAGCACTGGCCCGGTCCAGAAGCGAGCCCGCACAAAGAAGGCCCGTAAGGAGTGGAGACCCTGATCCTTCGTTCCTGCTGAAGCTCTTGCAAAGACACCCTCTGTTGTTCAAGACGGCGAGCAAGATTCCCCTGCGGCCCCACTTCAGATCGTAGACAACTCTGCTGTCCCCAAGTCCGGCAGAAGAAAACACTATGATGCTAGACTTGTAGGGGCAAAGAGGAACTCTATGAGATTCGAGCCGCATAAGGTCATCAGCCGCAGGAAGAAAGCTCATACGGCTACATCCTTCAGTCGCAGGGAGAAAGCTCATGCGGCTACATCCTCCAACCGCATGAAGAAAACTCATACGGCCATATCTGTCAACCGCATAGCTTATGCGGCTACAGTTGCCAACCACACGAATGAAACTCATGCGGCTGTGGGAGTCAATCGCTTGCAGAAAACTCATGTGGCCACTATTGCCAACCGCATGCGGCCAGCCTGTACAGTCGTGACTCCTAGACGCACAAAAACAATTCGTCCAACGGCAGAAGACAACCGCATGCAGACAGCCTGTACGGTACCCAATCCTAGCCGCATAGCTTCCGTTTCACGCTTCTCTCGATCGGTCTTCGACCGTCTCTCATGCGGTCCTGACCCTGATGATTCTCTGGATGATAAGCCAGACTCTGTGGCACTCAACTGGGACTCCTCCTATTACGCACCCGCAAGTGCTAGAAGAAGGAATTCTAGGGCAGCAAGGGCTCATCAGGCCCAGTCAGCTGTCCCAACCTCTGACTATCGGGGCGTCCCGTTGACTATCACACGGGCCTCGGATGGGAAGTTGTATACAACCGCTCGAGTCCAGCCCCCGGTGGCAAACGGACAGAGTGGTTCTTCCGACTTGCGGGAGGCGATCCTCCACAAACACAAGGAAAGAGGAGGAGTGTTGGCATACAAAGAGTCCCCGCTTGGGCATCGCTGCACCCAAATCATCGTCAACTGCTGTTGCAACAACGCAGCGATGACGGAAGATCGGCCATCCGTCTTCCAAAGACTACAGCATCCGAGCTCAGAAGATGAGGCACCTCCGGTAGTCTCCTGTAATTCCGCTCAGAAGGTCCCTACCGAAAGAAGGGGAAAAAAGACAAGCATCTCCAGTCCCAAGATATCAACCTCTACAGCTAAGAAACTATCGTCTAAACGGTTGTCCTCTACCGGTGTATTCCAACACACCCGTTCAAAGACGAAATTTACTGCGATAGGAAATTCATCATCCACATCGCTGGGGGTTGAGAGAACTAGGGGTAGAATACCTTAAAGCATACGGCGATTCCCAACTAATCGTCAATCAGATCCGGGGTTCGTACGAAGTCCGCCACGAAGACATGATCCCTTATCACCAAATAGCGATCGATATCATCTCGTCATTTGAGGGGTTCTTCATCGAGCATGTTCCCAGACTCCAAAATATTGAAGGCGATGCCCTAGCCGATCTTGCCGCTTCCCTAGCAGTTCCGAATTATGATCGCCAATCAGTGGATGTGATAGGCCATGAACTGGTCTGTCCCAAAAATAATGTGCAATTTGTGGCAAGTTATTCCGTACAGACGATCGATGATGCCCCAGATTGGAGACAACCATTCATCGACTTCGTCGTCTACGACATCCTGTCCGAGAACCCGAAGGAAGCCACTTCCATCAGAAGGCGTTCTCTCAGATTCTTCTACGATACAGAGACGAAGATGCTGTATCGCCGCTCCTACGACGGATTATTACTTCGGTGTCTGTCAAACACAGAAGCCAAAAAAGCAGTACGAGAAGCTCATGACGGTGTCTACGGGGCTCACCAGCCCGGCCCAAAACTACAAGATCGTCTTCGCCGAATGGGCTACTATTGGCCCACGATGGTGGCGCCGTGTCCGTATCCAAAATAGACACGAACACGCTGCACGACACTGTCGTGCAGTGTCCTGCTGCTCGACCACGTTTTCTCCGTGTCTATGTCACCTGGATACGTGAAAATTGACACAGAGCTAGGGGACATGACTGACATGACATTCCCAAAGTTTCGTGTCGATTGATAATGTATCGGACACGATATTCGAAGTGCACTGATCTTGTACACAGACACATGCGCGCAGAAATCCACACTGATATGCCTCTGTATCGTGGACACGCGACTTCATAGACACGACTCAGGCACTTAGACACCTACCCTGACACCCCACCTAGCTGCTGACACGTACACATGGTGTCTCATGCACTGTGTCGAGTCCATTTCGACTAAATACGCTTGCACAAGGCTGTGCCTATGCGCGTTTCAGTCACACATGGACACTTGGGTTTCGACACTGTTAGGACACGATTTAAATCCTTGTGGACACATGGACACGTGTGAGTGTCACACACATGACCCCCCTCCCTTGATATATGTGTTGGTTGATAATTGCATGAGTTTAGGTTGAGTTTTGAAGTAATTAAATTATGTATCAATCAGTATTGAACTGACAGAAGACAGGAAACTGGGTTTTCTAAGGTTTCCAAATGCAGTGCATGTTCATAGCATGTTGCATTTGTGTTATGTTGGGTTGACTGAAATTTAGATTTGATGTTAGGAAATCTAAGATGTATTGTAATAGGATTTACAGGTTGTGGTGTTAACAGTGAGTTTTTAGAGTGAAAACCTGAGAAATCCTAATGTAGGAATACCTGAGAATTGTTAACAGTGAGGAATAAAACTGAACCCATGAACTGGTCATTTGATCTTAATATAACTGAAATCTAAGTGTTCACTGTCCTGTTAAACCCATGGTTTTCTTTTCAGTTTCACACACACAGGTGACCAATCACATTCCTGAGATTACTGAATGGTATAACTGAGATTTAAATCACAAGTTGGTTTATGATTTAGAATGTGTGATATATATATATATATGTGTGTGTGTGTGTGTGTGTGTGTGTGTGTGTGCGAGTTTTAGAATGTGTATGGTATGGGTTACCTATTGTATTAGAGTAGGGTATTACCTATAGCCTATAGGTAGATGTATGTATGTGTGAGGTACCATTGAGTGTGGGTTGAGAGTCAATTTTTGTGATGCCTATATGTATATATAGATAAATACATGTATGATTCCTATGTATATATATTCATGGATATATAGATGGGGTATATATGTGATAGGTAGGTACATGTATGTGGATTGGTGGATAGGCTCATGCATGTCTAGGGCTATAATACTTTGAGTATATATACATTGATATGTATATATGATATATATGGTATCCTAGTCTGTGGTTTGGGTTTATGTGTAGTCTATAGATGACCTAGAAATTGACCAAGTTTAACCAATTGACCCTTGCTAGCCTAAGTGTAACCAATATTGACTTGTTGACTTAGTTAACTAGGTAGTTGACCATAGATAGTTGACTTGACTCTTAGTTGACTTGGTTTGACCCAAAGTTGACCAAGTTTGACTTTAACCTAGATTTGACTTGGAATCATGTAGATTGCATCGTAGACCTTATTTACCTTTTTTTAAACACATTATAACCTGTACTGCTCTATTTAGGACATTGTGACTCCGGTGCAGACATCTGATATTTTATTACTCTTTTCAGAGTAACAGGCGTGTACATTCTCTGATAGTTCTTCCATTTACTTGTCGTTTACTATACTTCAGTTGTAGCTAGTTCTATTTGATTCTGTATTTCAAACACGATTTGATATTACTGGATCCAATTCATGCGACACTCACTTATTAAGTCTGGCCTCTATTCTGGAATCACTACTGGAACCATCTACTGGAACCACCTACTGGAACCACCTACTGGAATTATCTACTGGAACCACCTTGGAATCATTTACTGGAACCATTCGTTTACTGGCTGGACTTATACCTATTTTGTGTCGGATTATGGATTCACTTGTACTTGCTGGGCGGGAAAATATTGGAATAGACATGTGAACATACCCAAATACTGGAACCACTCCCTTGGAATTATTCTGGAATGATAGCCATCCCACACTTGGCCAAGTGTGCGGTGTGCCGTATTACCTACAGCCGTTTACATGTCGATCTCGATATTTTAAAACACACTGTTAGAGTATAGGCTGGACTCACCCTGGAACCTTTGATCACTGACTGGAATCATCTTACACTGGACTCATCTTGTACTGGAATCACCTGGTATCAGATTCATGTTGTCTGGATTTACTTGAGTTTTGTACTTGTTACATATACATTTTGGACTTATATCATGTTGCTCTAGTTCAGCTAGTTTCTATTTACAGTCTTATTTGCTATGATTCTTCTCTTGTTTTACTTGCCTTACTTTCCTCGTACCTTAACTGTTTCTCTATACCATCACCTGTATACAAACTACCATATTCATCAATAAAACTGTCTATAACTGCTTTATAGTTCTCTGTCATTTACTTGAAATTTCTTGATGATTTGTACTCGTTCCTGTCCTGACTGGACCTGTTAAAAATATTACATATGACTGCCCTGAGGACGTTTGCCCTACTTGTCTTGGAGCAGGAGATGACTTAGCTACCTATGGCCCCGACAATCAGGAGTGATCGGGAGACTAGCTAGTAGACTTGGTTTAGTTTTCATGTTTTAGAATTTGAATTGTAATAACTTGAGATATGAGTTTGTATTTGAGTTTGTTTGAGATATTATTTTTAGTAGTTTATAAATGTTGTTGTTAGTCTTTAGTTTAAACTTCTGAGTTATCTTATCGTTCTTAGACTGTGATTGAGATTCATTATATCTATACTTGTCCTCCGTTCGGAGTTGAGATTTGACAAGTATATTATATAATTACGTGAGTTGTTGATTAGATAGTAACCTAGGACATCGTTCTACAGCCGACACTGCGGCGTAGGCTGGACGTACCCACTTCTCGTGTCCTTACTCTACGGTACGGGTCGTGACACATTTTTAGTGGTGGCCCATACAGGTCGAGTTTATGTAGTGGTATTCGAACTAGAGTATCACTACAGCCTGCTATAGGTTTTGAGGGATAGGCTTTAACGGAGAGGTACTCAATCACAGTTAGGAAAAATTCTGCTTCAAATCATGCCATCTACATATCTTACTGATTGTCTTCTTTGAAATAAACTGTCCTCCTTTGATTTATTGATTCCTGCTCAGTATTGACTTCCTTTTCGATCTGTCTTCAGGATGGTGGAGACCCGATCACATCGCTCTGGTACAGTAGCCGTTGGAGAGGGGTCTGCCACCTCTCGTCTATTGCAGCAGCCTGTTGAGACTGTAGCACCTTCTGTTCCTGATCAGACAGGAGCTGCTGTAGCCATTGGAGGTATGCCTCCACTTGTTCAGAGGATGACCCCAGTCATTCCTGAGATGTTTCAGCAGCAGCATCAGCAGCCACCTGCAGGGATAGTTAACGCCATTCAGCTGTTGGCTTTCTTCAGGCAGTACATGGAGGGTCAACAGACCCAGCAGCAGAGGCACACGGCAGAGCTCAGCAGAGGCATTGAGCTGGCAGTGACGGCAGTGGAGAGAGTCGTAGCTCAGCCAGCGGTAGCCCCGCAGCCGTACCAGCCACGGGAGAAGGGCATCCAGGACTTCCAGAAGATGCACCCGAGAGACTTCCGAGGGATAGAGGGGATCCTGTATGCCGATGAGTGGATCAAGCACATGGAGGAGATCTTCAGGCTGGCTGAGATCCCGACGAGGCTCCAGATAGAGGCAACGGCCAGTATGATATAGGATCTGGCCCGTATATGGTACCAGACCGACCCAAGGGTTGGCACAGCAGGACAGACTTGGGCAGCATTCAAGAAGCTGTTCAAGGAGAAGTTCTTTCCAAACGTAGCATTGAGAGCCCTCGAGACCCAGTTCGATGCCCTAGTTCAGGGGACCCAGTCCGTGGGAGAGTACGCAGGAGAGTTCTGCCGCCTGAGCAGATTTATGGAGGACTTGTCGGAGACGACGAAGGCCCGGAGGTTCCGGAAGGGCTTGGTAAAGGAGGTCAAGTCCTACACCAAGAACGCCCGCAGCGCTATATTTGAAAAGATCCTGGTGGACGCACTAGCTGCAGAGGATGATCTTGAGCTTAGGCTCAAGAGGGGTCGGGACTTCCAGGGTGGTAGCAGCAGCGGGGGTCAGGCCAAGAGGCCCCATGTGCAAGCTTAGCAGGCACAGGCACCAGTGAGAGTGCAGCAGGCGCAACAACAGTCTAGAGGACAGGACCGCATGGTGCTAACTTGTGTCTACTACAAGAAGGCAGGGCATATTTGGGAGTCTTGTAGGAGGAGACTGAAGGTTTGTCTATTCTGTGGGTCTGGTGCTCACAAGATGATAGATTGTCCCGTTGTACCTCCTCTTGGGGGAGCTAGGCCACCTGTAGCTCAGCACCATAGGGGTAGAGCTTTTGCTATGGCAGTCGAGAAGACTGACGTTGCAGGTGACGGGTTACATGTTTGACCTCCTTGTTCTTTTCTCCCACCTTCATGTGTGATTTCCATTAGTACCTGCCAGGATATGTTTGTGATATGCTAGATAGCGTAGTTGCCCTGCTCGAGACTGTGGAATCACGACCAGTAGGACTATGATTGCATGTTATCTTTCGACCTTGTTTGATTGGGGTTTTGACCTAGGAGGAGTACGATCATCTTAAATTTCGAGGACGAAATTCTTCTAAGGGGGGTACAATTGTAACATCCAGTTTTTCAAATAAGGGTAATTTTGAAATTTTGTATTTAAATCATTTAATAATAATTATTTTAGTCATGATATGATTTTTGGTAATTTTTAGTTATTTTAAAACTATTTAAAATGGGGATATGTGAAATTGTTGTTTTGATAGTGTAACCTTAGTCATACATGACCTAGAAAACTAATCATGATCATAGAGACCTAGGCACGTGATTAGAATTAAAATTTACCAATTTTTAGCCTAAGGGTATTTTGGTCATTTTGGCAATTTTGTGAAATTATAGTTTATATTAATTAAATATTGTGCTAGCCTTTTTGTGAAGCCTTAACCTAGAAGTTAACCTAACCTAGATTAGTCATGAGGTTGAAATTAGGGTTAGAACATTCCTACTAAGTGCCAAGGTTAGTAATATCTTGAAATTATTAGGAAGAGATATTTCTTTTTAGATATTTGTGAAAAGAAGCCTCAACCAATAGGAAGCCTTGAAAATTGTTGGAGCAACCTCAACCACTCATCTAAAACCCTAACCCTAGTGATTTCAACAGCCACACAAGACCCCCCCTCCTATAAAGTCATATTAACAAAGCCTTGGCCTCTTTTACAAACCCTAGAAAAAGCCCTACTTGTTCTTCCCTAAAACTCTCCACATTAATCCAAATTGAGCCCAAATTGAGTCAAATAAATTGCACCGTCATCCCCAACAGTAGAGGATACTTGTGGGTGCTTGCTAGCAAGGATCGAGGACGATTGAACCGGAGAAAATCGAAGAAGACATCGAATCGAGGCTCTTTACATTGAGATTCTAGCTCTCAATAGGTAAACCTATCTACACCCATTAAAATCATGATTTTTCTTCATAGATGTATTCATTTAGGGTTCCCCTAGGTGTAGCCCAAGTTTGGTAGGAATCCGTGTCTATTTCGTGTCCGTATCGGACATGTATCGATGTTTTTGAATAGGTGTTTGAGGAAATGCTTGAATGAAATAAATATTGTTATTTTTAACAACTAATTACATGATTTTGAAGCCCTTGACATGCTGATCACAAAACCTTAGGACTGAGCACATTTTTGAGCCGTGTCCGTGTCCAAAATGGACACGAACACGCTGCACGACACTGTCGTGCAGTGTCCTGCTGCTCGACCATGTTTTCTCTGTGTCTATGTCACTTGGACACGTGAAAATTGACACAGAGCTAGGGGACATGACTGACATAACATTCCCAAAGTTTCGTGTCGATTGATAAGGTGTCGGACACGATATTCGAAGTGCACTGATCTTGTACACAGAAACACGCGTACGAAAATCTACACTGATACGCCTCTGTATCGTGGACACGTGACTTCGTGGACACGACTCATGTACTTAGACACCTACCCTGACACCCCACCTAGCTGTTGACACGTGTACATGGTGTCTCATGCACTGTGTCGAGTCCATTTCGACTAAACATGCGTGCACGAGGCTGTGTCTATGCGCGTTTCAGTCACACATGGACACTTGGGTTTCGACACTGTTGGGACACGATTTAAATCCTTGTGGACACATGGACACGTGTGAGTGTCACACACATGACCCCCCTCCCTTGATATATGTGTTGGTTGATAATTGCATGAGTTTAGGTTGAGTTTTGAAGTAATTAAATTATGTATCAGTCAGTATTGAACTGACAGTAGACAGAAAACTGGGTTTTCTAAGGTTTCCAAATGCAGTGCATGTTCATAGCATGTTACATTTGTGTTATATTGGGTTGACTGAAATTTAGATTTGATGTTAGGAAATCTAAGATGTATTGTAATGGGATTTACAGGTTGTGGTGTTAACAGTGAGTTTTTAGAGTGAAAACCTGAGAAATCCTAATGTAGGAATACCTGAGAATTGTTAGCAGTGAGGAATGAAACTGAACCCATGAACTGGTCATTTGATCTTAATATAACTGAAATCTAAGTGTTCACTGTCCTGTTAAACCCATGGTTTTCTTTTCAGTTTCACACACACAGGTGACCAATCACATTCCTGAGATTACTGAATGGTATAACTGAGATTTAAATCACAAGTTGGTTTATGATTTAGAATGTGTGGTATATATATATATATATATATATATATATATATATATATATATATATATATATATATAAAATATATATATATGTGTGTGTGTGTGTGTGTGTGTGTGTGTGAGTTTTAGAATGTGTATGGTATGGGTTACCTATTGTATTAGAGTAGGGTATTACCTATAGCCTATAGGTAGATGTATGTATGTGTGAGATACCATTGAGTGTGGGTTGAGAGTCAATTTTTGTGATGCCTATATGTATATATAGATAAATACATGTATGATTCCTATGTATATATATTCATGGATATATATATGATAGGTAGGTACATGTATGTGGATTGGTGGATAGGCTCATGCATGTCTAGGGCTATAATACTTTGAGTATATATACATTGATATGTATATATGATATATATTATGGTATCCTAGTCTGTGGTTTGGGTTTATGTGTAGTCTATAGATGACCTAGAAATTGACCAAGTTTAACCAATTGACCCTTGCTAGCCTAAGTGTAACCAATATTGACTTGTTGACTTAGTTAACTAGGTTGTTGACCATAGATAGTTGACTTGACTCTTAGTTGACTTGGTTTGACCCAGAGTTGACCAAGTTTGACTTTGACCTAGATTTGACTTGGAATCATGTAGATTGCATCGTAGACCTTATTTACCTTGTTTTAAACACATTATAACCTGTACTGCTCTATTTAGGAGATTGTGACTCCGGTGCAGACATCTGATATTTTATTACTCTTTTCAGAGTAACAGGCTAGTACATTCTCTGATAGTTCTTCTATTTACTTGTCGTTTATAATACTTCAGTTGTAGCTAGTTCTATTTGATTCTGTATTTTAAACACGATTTGATATTACTGGATCCATTTCATGCGACACTCACTTATTAAGTCTGGCCTCTATTCTGGAATCACTACTGGAACCATCTACTGGAACCACCTACTGGAACCACCTACTGGAATCATCTACTGGAACCACCCTGGAATCATTTACTGGAACCATTCGTTTACTGGCTGGACTTATACCTATTTTGTGTCGGATTATGGATTCACTTGTACTTGCTGGGCGGGGAAATATTGGAATAGGCATGTGAACATACCCAAATACTGGAACCACTCCCTTGGAATTATTCTGGAACGATAGCCATCCCACACTTGGCCAAGTGTGCGGTGTGCCGTATTACCTACAGCTGTTTACATGTCGATCTCGGTATTTTAAAACACACTGTTAGAGTATAGGCTGGACTCACCCTGGAACCTTTGATCACTGACTAGAATCATCTTACACTGGACTCATCTTGTACTGGAATCACCTGGTATCAGATTCATGTTGTCTGGATTTACTTGAGTTTTGTACTTGTTACATTTACATTCTGGACTTATATCATGTTGCTCTAGTTCAGCTAGTTTCTATTTACAGTCTTATTTGCTATGATTCTTTTCTTGTTTTACTTGCCTTACTTTTCTTGTACCTTAACTGTTTCTCTATACCATCACCTGTATACAAACTACCATATTCATCAATAAAACTGTCTATAACTGCTTTATAGTTCTCTGTCATTTACTTGAAATTTTTTGATGATTTGTACTCGTTCTTGTCCTGACTGGACCTGTTGAAAATATTACAAATGACTGCCCTGAGGATGTTTGCCCTACTTGCCTTGGAGCAGGAGATGACTTAGCTACCTATGGTCCCGACACTCAGGAGTGATCGGGAGACTAGCTAGTAGACTTGGTTTAGTTTTCATGTTTTAGAATTTGAATTGTAATAACTTGAGATACGAGTTTGTATTTGAGTTTGTTTGAGATATTATTTTTAGTAGTTTATAAATGTTGTTGTTAGTCTTTAGTTTAAACTTCTGAGTTATCTTATCGTTCTTAGACTGTGATTGAGATTCATTATATCTATACTTGTCCTCCGTTCGGAGTTGAGATTTGACAAGTACATTATATAATTGCGTGAGTTGTTGATTAGATAGTAACCTAGGACAACGTTCAACCGCCGACACTGCGGCGTAGGCTGGACGTACCCACTTCTCATGCCCTTACTCTAGGGTACGGGTCGTGACATAAACCGATGTCCTCTAGAAGAAGGAGGATTGATAGGACCTATAATATCCATGCCCCAAGCTTCAAAAGGCCAGGAAGCAGCCGTCGGATGCAAAAATTCTGAAGGTTGATGAATAAAACTGCATGGATTTGACAAGCTTGACATTTTCTTGCGTATTCAATGTCATCTGATACCATAGAGGGCCAGTAGTAACCCATTCGTCGAATGCGATCCTATAGCTTAGGACCGGGTTGATGTGCTCCATAGACGCCGTCATGAGCTTCTCGTAATACTTGTTTTGCTTCATCACCAGCTAGACTACGTAGAAGAAGACCGTCATAAGTCCATCGATAGAGAGTCTTTGTAGTTTGGTTGTAGTAGAATCGGAGAGAACGTCGACGAATACTCGTGGCCTCCTTGGGGTCTTCAGGCAGTATGTCGTGAACTACGAAGTCGATGAAAGGAGCTCTCCAATCTTCATCGATAATATTAGCTTCAGCGAAGTTACTGAATTCAATATTATGATTGTTCTCAATGCAAAACAATTCACGATTGGAAATAACCACTACTTGATGTCTTTTGATAGGGATAGCTAAGACTGCCGTAAGATTGGCCAAGGCATCTGCTTCAGTATTGCAAGCTCGCCAAACATAGTTTATGAAGAAGGCTTTGAATGACGTAGCCATATTGATTGCCGCTTCATGATAAGGCACTAGATCTTGATGACGAACTTCATAGATTCCTCTAACCTGATTAACAACCAGCTTAGAGTCGCCATAGACTTCAAGATACTCGACGTCCAATTGTTTAGCTAATTGAAGGCCGATCAGTAGAGCATTGTATTCTGCTACATTGTTGGAGCATGGTTCATCTAGAGAGTAAGCTCTTTGGATAGTTGATCCGTCTGGAGAAACGAGAACAACTCCAACTCCTGCTACAATGGCACCATTTGGTCCGATTCTAGATGCACCGTCAAAGAATAGACGCCAAGTAGAAAATTCTTCTGAGATCATATTGACTTCCAATGTCTCATCTAGAATTTCATCATAGAGTTTGGATGTCTCTGGAACAGGATGAGCTGCTAAGAAATCCGCCAGTGCTTGACCTTTGACATACTTTTGTGGAACATATACCATGTCATATTGGGCTAACAGAATGGCCCATGTAGCCAACCGAGAGTTGAGTGTGCTAGATTTCTTCATGAGTACCCGAAGAGGGTTAACTCGGGATATGACATGAATGGTTTGACCAATGATGTAATGCCGAGTCTTCTGAACGGCAAACTTAAGGGCTAGACATTCTTTTTCGATCGGACTATAACGGTGTTCGGCACCAATTATAGTACGGCTAAGATAGTAAATGGCCTGTTCATGACCTTCTTTGTTCTTTTGGGCAAGTAAAGCACCCAATGAATGGTCTATAGTACGGACATACATTAAAAATAGTATGTCGAAAATCGGTGGCACCAAGACTGGTGGATTCATAAGATATCGTTTGATATCTTCGAATGCCCGTTGACATTCTTCAGTCCAAATGAAAGATACACCTTTCTTCATGAGTTGAGTGAACGGTCTGCAGCATCCAGATAAATTCGAAATGAATCTTCTGATGTACGCAAGTCGACCTTGGAATCCTCGTAGCTCTTTTAGGTTGCGTGGAGGACGCATCTCTTGAATGGCTTTGATCTTCTCGGGATCCACGTGTATATCCTTAGAGGTAATGACGAAGCCGAGAAATTTACCACTAGAGACACCCAAGAATGACTTGGTGGGATTCATTTTGAGTTGATGTTGGCGCATGAGATTGAAGATAGTTCTCAAGTCTTGGATGTGATCTTCTTTTAGACAACTCTTAACAGCGATATCGTCAACATAGCATTCGACTGTTTTGCGAAGATGATCTCGAAAGATGGTACTCATGGCTCGTTGGTAGGTTGCACCAGCATTCTTGAGACCAAATGGCATTACTGTGTAGCAATAAACTCCACGAGGAGTACGAAAAGATGTGTGTTTTTTATCTTCAGGATTCATCCGAATCTGATTATATCCAGAGAATCTATCCATAAAGGATATCCGCTTGAACCCACAAGTGTTGTCGATCATGACATCTGTGATAGGGAGAGGAAATTCATCTTTTGGACATGCTTCATTAAGATCTCTAAAGTCGATACAGACTCGAACTTTGCCAGTTTTCTTTAGAACTGGAACAACATTGGCTACCCAATCAGGATGTTGTTCTTCTCGGATAAAACCACAAGCAATGAGCTTTTTGACTTCATCGTCGATTGCATCTATCATTTCTGGCTTGAAACACCATTGTTGCTGTTTGACCGATTTTGCATTTGGCAGAATATTCAATTTGTGGGTAGCAACTTTAGGATCTAGACCTGGCATGTCTTCATAGCTCCAAGCAAAAACATCAATGTATTCTTTAATAAGAAGAATTAACTCTTGCTTGTCTGCTTCTGGAAGATTCTTGCTGATGAATATTGGACGAGGTAATCCGCCTTCTCCTACATCGATTTGTACTAATTGATCTACAGTAGGGGGTTCTCTTTGTTCAAATCAAAGTTCCCATTGGGTATCCATTCGTTGAGCCCAAGGATCTGTTTCAGGACTTTCTTCAATGTCATCGTCATAACCTTCTGGAAGTTCGACGGAGACCATGTTAGAAGATACGATCAACCGATGATCTTGACCGATACTGGTATCAGAATCCCATGACCTGGAATCAGAAGAGTTAGATCGCTCTTCACTATCAGAGTTGGAGACTGCTGGGGATAACATTGGAGGAGAAGCATATCCAAGCCCTCTTTTGGTGCTGCTGTAGTACATCTCTGACTTTCCTTTTACAACAGTTGTACGGATAGGAGTTCTCCGTCCTTTACCGTAGTTGAGGCTGCTCTTGAAGTCGTAACCCATCTTTCGAATGATGTCTTTCGATTGTTGACTGTAACGACGGAGTTGAAGATGTCCCGTGTCGTTAACTTTGCTATCATCCGTAGAGCTGAATTGTTATTCTGGTCCTTTACTAAAAAGTATTGGACTTTTGCCTTTCTTTCGAGCAGGAACAATTCGATATGAATCCTTTGGGTGTTCAAATAAAACTTCAGTTTGAAGAGATTGTACAACTCCCATTGTAAATGACTGAAAGCTGTCTAACATATCCAAATAGCATTTAGCATGATAAATGACATCAATATACTGGAAAGTAGATGCTTTTTCATTGATTTGTACATTTGTATTTACAGCAGGACCTTCAGCCTTAGCAGGTTTGGTCAGATTGATTACAAGAGGGAGAGAAGAAGAACGTGGAGGAGGATTGGCTTTGTTACGACGGAGGTCGATAACAAACGGCTCAGAGGAGGTGAGCTCCCTTTTCTTCTTGGTATGAGATAGATCTATAACAAGTGGCTTAGAAGAAGTGAGCTGCTTTTTATCTTTGTTACGACGTAAGTCAATAACAAGCGGCTCAGAAGAGGTGAGCTCCCTTTGATCTTGATCATCATTTGTTGATTTCTTCTGAACTTGCAAGTGAATAGCCAGTGGCTTGGAAGATTAAGGACGAGAAACACGCCCTTTGACATAAATGATGAGGGTGTCATTAGGCACTGTTTCTTGCTCTTCTTCAGTATCCAGAGACAAGACAACCTTCATGAATTCATCCTTGTACATACGAGCGTCGTTGTAGTATGCTTCAACGCCTTTGAAAGGATAGAGATCAACAACCTCCTTCTGGACTTCTCCATTGTCATCAATATATTTGAAACATTGATGAAGAGTTGATGGAACAATGTTGTGTTCATGTAGGAATGGTCTCCCCAATAAAGCATTATAAGAACAACTGTGATTGTCGATGATATAGAAGGTCACTTTTGTGCGAAGATTGCCTATTTGGAGTTTTAGGCGAATCATGCCCAAAGGTTCACTTCTTCCTTGATTGAATCCAAGGATGGTGGTGATTGTACTGGAGAGACTATGTACAGGGATCTTCAGCACATCTAACATTGTCTTCGGCATAATGCTAAGGGCAGACCCTGGATCTGTCTGAATACGATCGACTTTTATTGAATCGACATATCCTGTATAGTAGAGAGGACGGTCGTGCCTGTTGTCTTCCATCAACATGTCATCTTGTGTGAAAGTTATGTTTGGAATTAACTCCAATACGCTATGACAATGGAGGCAAGAAACTGGCTCTGCTTTTGGCTTCTTCCGAAGGGCTAAGCAAGTTTCAGCTTGCATGAGAGCTTCGCTTAAAGTTTCCCGAGTCTCTTTAGAGAGGCGCAAGAGCTCAAAAATTGACAACCGGGCCGGTGTATTGGCCAACTGAGCCAAAATATTAAAGTTGTAAGGCCTTTCAAGTCCAGAAGGAGATGTCTTTTTCAAAGGTTTGTGGAAGTAGACTTGCTGTTTGCCTTTGTCAGCGATTGTCGGCTTGGGAGGAATGGGTATCACAACCGGTGAGGATGTAGTAGGAATATCCTCAGTAGAAGCATGCTGCACTGGAGCAGGCTCAGAAGAAGAAGCAAGATTCTCTTGAGTTTTGGGGTAATCTTTTAAATAAGCTTTCCCTGATCTGTTGCCCAACAGGATTTCCTCGTTAACTATGGGGTCAAAAGATACCATATTGCAAATCTTTGTCTTGCCCTTGGAGCGGTCTTTCTTCTTGAAGGAAGAGAAAAGTTCGAACTCCGAGGCTAAATCCGGATGAATCCACATAATCTCGCCATTGTCAAGAGACAAGGGGACGAGACCTTTATTTCGTGGAGGAGGAAGATTCTCGATCTCGAGAGTAGCTTTGGGGATAGGAATAACACCATGCTGCACCATCTGGGGCGGAAAGTCACCGAACTGAACTGATACCATGTTTGCAGTAACAGTCTTCTCGTCTTGTTGCAGAGTGACGATGCCAGCGTTGACCAGCTCCTGGATTTTGCCTTTGAGCACATAACATGCTCGAGTGGAATGTCCGATGAACCTGCGATAGACATAATACTTGGGATGATCAGTCTTACCGACTTTATCAGGCTTCTTTGGATCTGGAAGTTGGATTTTATTGCTTTTGATTAAGCAATCAAAGATGCTCGCTGTGTCATTCTCGTCAAAGGAATATTCCACTTTAGGACGAGATTCTCTTGGTGGAGGTGCTGAAGGAGTAGAAGTAGATGTAGGAGGAGCTACATTGACCGCCAGAGATTCTTTGTTCTTGTTCAAATTGATGTTCAAAGTTTCTTTTGGTTTGCGGTTGTTCTAGCGATTGCCACCGCCTGATGTTTGATGTTCATCCCGGTCGGGGTTAGACATTTGTACCCCTAGCTGCTTGAATTTGTCGGTGCTAACTTCAGCTGTTTTAGCGTTGACAATGAAGGATGGCCAATCTTGGAACTGAGTAGACCCCGTCCACATGCTGATGATAGGCAATAGATTTGCCTTGCAGGTATCTATGGTGACCGCAGCCGGAGTTCCTGGAGGTATTTTCAAAGCTTCCCTGCGGAACCTTTCAATGAAACTTTCAGCAGTTTCATTGTGTCTTTGTTTGATTTTATTGAGGGCTGACATAGTCATGTCATTGATCCCTTCGTAAAATCGTTCCAAGAAGATTTGCTTTAAACCAGAGAAGGAGGTGATACAACCATCGGGCAAGCTTCTATACCAATCGTATGCAACGCCGGCTAAACAGCCGACGAATACTCTGGTAAGAAGAGCGTCATTTGGTTGAAGTTGAACAGTCATAACCTCAAAGTGATTAATGAACTGGCTGGGAGAAGTGCTGCCATCAAACAGAGAGATTGTTGGAATCTTGTACTTCGGAGGGAATGGAACTTCCTTCCATTCAACTGGGTAAGGTTGCTTGATCCCCAACCTTTGCAAGTTGTCTTTCTCCTTGAATGCTTCGAACTGAGTTCGCAAGAGCTTGACAGCTTTATTAGCATCTTCTAATGATGAAGAAGGAGCTGGTGGAATTTGAGTATTAGGAGGAGGAACAGCATGATAAGCACCACCCCCAGCACCTGACTGACTGGGTGCAGATTGAACTTGCACAAGAGGTACTTGATGAGATACTACCCCCAATCCTGTGTTGACAGGTACCGACGATCCTATGATTTCAGGACTTACGACAGGTACAGTCGGTGGTGTAGTATGTTGTGCCACAATAATAGAATGCATGCTGGCAACCATTTCAGCCATGGTCTTCAGCTTGTCTTCTAGTGCAGCAATTCGTTGTTCTTAATTTGCTGAAGTTGAAGCATCTGGATCTTTATTAACAACATAAGCTGTCACTTCTCTTGGTACAATGGAAGACACTGTCTATTCAGAGCTTTCGCTGTATGCATCATAGTCAGAAAAAGAGTCATCTACTGAATGAGAAGTAGGAAGATGACCAGAAGGAGTTTGAAGAAGATTCCTTTGACCAATTGTATCTCGGCTCCTAGATCGGGTATGCCGAAATACTCCTTCAGAGGATTCTTGGAGTAAGTTTAAATACCGTTGACTTGGCTTACGAGGCTTGCCATGCTTAGAGCATTTTCTACCCCCAGCGTCTCGCGAAGTCATGTTAACAGAAGCGTATAACACTTCGTCTTCGTCTTCTGACATAGGTACAGATTTTGCAAAAGTCAAACGATCGGAGATAGATCGTTTTGTTGTTTGACAACAACATTGGATGATGACTTTGTGATTTCAATGATGATCAGATGATTGAACTGGAGATGTCAAGATGTTATCCTGCTTTTGCCTGAGATGTTATCGAAGATCAAAAGTTTGAAGGATTTGTTCTTTGACAATGTTCGAAACATGGTTCCGGTTCTTCAAATGTTTTGTCCCTTGAGTGTACAGGGAAGTGCTTACTTCATTGGCATAAGTGTCAGGATTTTTGATCCTGGAAATTTGCTTCTGATGATGTTTGGTCTTCGGCATTGGCTGTTTACGTTTTGCCGAAGTCGGTCTGTTGAGATAAGTTCTTAAATCAGCAAATTCACCCCAGGGGTTTCTGTTTGAGACACTAGCAATTTTCCATGTCTTGAACGGGAGATTTTGAGGGTTGGAAGATCTTGGAATTCTGCTACCGGAGTAGGCAGAATACCTCTTTGATCAGTATAAGTTCTTTTAACATGGAGAAAAGAATCCTTGTTTGAAAGAGTTTTTGTACTGACTGATGCCGAAGCACGTTCAGTGTGATCTTCTACAGTAAAGACCGAAGAAGACTGAGAAAAGACCAAAGGACCTTTTCTTTTGTTTTGTAAAGAAGGGTTAGCTAAAGAGCGTTTCCCTCTGTTGTCTTCCAAGTCAAGAGACGAAAAAGTTTGAGAAAAGACCAAAGGGCCTTTTCCTTTGTTCTGATGAAGAGGAATAGCCAAAAGACTACCTCCAGTGGATTGCGCAGGAGCAGCAGGGTGTTGGAGATGAGCAGCACTCTTCCCTTTGTTGTGAGAAGAAGAAAGATTAGCCAAAGGGCTGCCTTTCTTATATTACGTAGACACAGTTTGCGCATGAATGGATGGCGCACTGGCAGGTTGCTCAAGAAAGTCTTTGACAGATGACTTTCTGGTTTTGGTCCCTGACAATGTGGTTTGCGCATCAGAAGTTCTGGCCACAGTGTGTTTGGGATGCACTCTAGTTGCTGGAGTGTTGGTTTGTGCAGGAAGATTGGCAGCCAATTGCACCAGAGACAGAGGAGTCTTGTACCTTGATAGGGCAGCATATGAAGTCTCTTGTGCACTGGCAACAGCAGATTGCGTATTATTCTTGACAGAGACAGATTGTACAACTGTCGTAGTGGCAGCAACTTTAGACTATGCAGCAGATTGTGCAGCAGGCTTCTTGGCAGACTGTGCAGAAGTCTTGCTGGCAGAGATAATTGACTGCACAACAGTCTTGAAGACCCACACTGGGTGCACTTTGCTCGTGGCAGAAGTGGTTGCAGTGCGAGGAGTGGTTTTGGAATTGATCATGGCTTCATAGGCTGTCTGGTTGACCTTCACAACCAGCGTCTTCTGCGTCTTCCCATAGACGCTACGTCACATTGAGTTGTCACTTCCTCGTCGGAGGAGAAAGTCGTCCCCAGCAGAGTCGCCATTTTGTTTACAAAAACAAAAGTATGAAACTTTATTGATACAAACTTTATAAAGATTACAAGAATTTTGGGAAAGTACAACTGTAGGAATCCAATCTAGAAGACGATTGCTTTATCCCTTGGACGATGTGAACTTTGAAGACGGTAGCCTCTGAAGTTGAAGGCAAAAGCCTCGAAAGAATGCAGTAACACTTGGGCAAGAACTCCTGAACTATCTGATATTTCTGAACTTTATGTCTGATCTCTCTATATGATCCCCTTGAATGAAGACTTGAAACTCTATTTATAGAGTTCTGGAAATAACTAATTTTTAGTTATTCTGAATGGCGCAAGTTGGATTGTGCAGGAACTGGATTGCGCAACATCAGATTGCGCAGGCAGTTGTCTGGTCGTGGGCCAACTGTCTTGGACACATGGCATCATTTGGTTGAAATATGCATGATCGTATGAAGACGGTTGCCACGTAACGAGCAATTGATGGCATGAATGCCACGTGTACTTTTGTCAGTTGACATGATGAAGTGCGCCACATGAATTGCGCTGACTTCGGCTTGCGCAGAGATGGATTGCGCTGGACTGGATTGTGCTGCATGTACAGCTGTCCTCGAGCTCTGTGCGACACAATAAACGAATAGTCTTCTCGTTTTTCGTGCTGTCAGCTGTCAGAAGATTTGATTATGTCAGATAATGATGACATTACCACGTCAGCCTGCGTAGTTGAAAGTGTGCGCAGTCTGGTGTGCACAATCTGAATGATGCACAATCTGATGTCTGCGCAGTTCATTTGAAAGTTGTATTTCTTGATTTTCATGATTTTGTTGATAGGTGCAACTTGATTTTTAGGACCTACATTGGTGAGGGCTTCATATATAAATATGTGACCAAGATCAATGATGGTAACACTAGTATCACTCTTGATACCGAGTTTTCTACTAAGTCAATATTAGATTTTAACAGAAAATCAAAACCTAGTTCTAACCAAATTTAGAAACATACATATAGACGAGAATCACAAGGAAAACATTCTTAACAAAATGAGTTTAGAACAATTCTAAGCATTTAATACCAAGGAAAACAAAAATGACAACAAAAACAATATAGTTCATGAATTTGGCAAGATGTACTTGCCTAGGTTAAGCTCCAAGCCTAATCTTCTACTACCCCACCAAGAGGGGTACGAAACCACACTCTAGACCTCAAGGCCAAGCCTTCCTACGCACTTGAGGAAGAGAAATGAAAGTGAAGAGGGAAGGAAGAAAGAGTGAAAAGAGGATAGAGAGAGAACGTAAAAGGGCATATATAGAATGGGGAATTAATCTTGACCATCGGTGTTTGCCATTGATTGTAAAAAGTGCAGAACAGTTTTATGGGAGGACTGAACTTTAGACTCACAATACAAACTCGCTTGTACAATGAAAGCCTAGGGACGAAAACCTAGGTACAGCAGTCTAAGTACAATTGTTTATTTTATATTCTGGGGGATGACGATAGAGGCTCGGGAAGGCGACGGCAGCCCTGCCTTACTCCTTGGACGATCGGTATGCAGCCTTGGCTCCTTGTGAAAAGATGGTTAGCGTTGATGAAGAAATGCCCTTTTTGCTCCTCTGTTGCTCTTCTGGCTTCTCTCTCTCTGTGTATTTTCTCTCTGATTATTGGGGGGTCTCTCTCTGTATGTCTCCTCTCTGACCGTATATCTTTTGCAAGGGAATGACACCCTGCTATTTATAATAGTGGGGAGGCATCATTAGGGTTTGGCTGATTACCCATTCTCAAAGTGGCGGCGGCCTGATGCTTAATCAATCTAGACCATTCATTTTAAGCGTGAAGGATCTGGGCCATAAATGGGGATAGCACTGAATCTTGCGAATAATTAATGCTGATTGCTTTAAATCTTCATGGTTGATTGTGTAGCTTGGATCTCCCACTACGTGTCCTCTTGGTTCGATTAGGAATGATATGACCTGATCCCATTAATTACGAGGATATGGTCATTGGGATCTGGCAAATCTTTGCATCTCATAATCATCTTTGCTGTCAGCTGTCATTGAATCTCTGCCACGTGTCTTGATGATGGACTCTGCCAAAGCCGCATGACATCCATGAACCGCATGTGACAGCGTTTCGGCGAGCCGCATGAGATGGCTCCTTGGTGAACCGCATAAGGGTAGTAACTGCGAGCCGCATGGGATGGTTCCTTGGTGAACCGCGTAAGGGTAGTAACTGTGAGCCGCATGGGATGGCTTTTTGGTGAGCCGCAGAAAGACGATCCTTGCCAGCCGCATGAAGCTATTCTTCACTAGAGCCGTATGGGAATAGCCACGTGTCAATCTCGAATCACGTCAGAGATTTTCTCCTATTTCCCAAGAGTCTGTCATTATGGCAGGGCCATTATGATACTTTATGTCAGAGCCGTCAGCTGTCAAATTATGACAGAGCATTAAATAGGCGGACTGCTCGATGGCCAGCTGTGTGAAGGGGTCTTCGTGGGTACATGTGGCATTGAGCCGCATATCTCTGTGAGCCGCATGTATCTTTGAACCACATGCGGCTAGTGGACTCTTTGAACCGTAGGACTGTCTCTATGCAAGCCGCATGGACTCTTCTGTCCGAGCCGCATGAGACTAAGAGTCTCTCTGAACCGCATGGGACTGCTCCTGTATGAGCCGCATGGGGTTCTCCGGCTCTGAGCCGCATAGATCATCATTCTGATATTTTCCATGCTTCTACAAGACTCCCTTCAAAGTTTTTAATTTGCAAAATTGAAATACTTTGAATAAGAAGCATGGCCTTTGTTGACCGCATAGATAGTACAGCCGCATGGATTTATCTGGCTGTATGAGCTGTGAGACCACATAAGCTTTTTGCCACGTGTGCAAATCTTCTGCATTAAATGCCCTTGATTTGCCGCCTCTTTGGGGGAGGATCCCAAGGGTCAGTTTTGTTTTGATTGAAGCGGTTTATTCTTTTAGGCGGCGCGTAGATCGAGGCATCTGTTTTGTTTCTCTTTTCGAGCCTCCTTCGCCTATAAGTAGGAGTAAGTTTATTCTTTGAGGGTTTCTTTACCTTCTCTCTTTTGCTCGAACTCTTCGTTGCAGACTTCCTCTTCGTCCTCTCCTCTCAGCGATCGGTAATGGCTCCCAAGAATACAGCTGCTGCTACAGACAAGAAGGCCGCGTCATCTTCTGCGGCTGCGAAGGGTAAGAAGGCCGCGTCTTCATCGACTACGGCGGTGAACGTGACGGCTCCTCCGACGGCTGACGTGCCTGTCTTCCACTCCGATGTTCACCTGCCTATTGCTGGTAGGGCCATCAATATGAACTGCCATGGCTACGCCGCATATTTTATGCGCGAGCCTATATTCCTAAGTATGCTGTGTGTCCGACTCATATTCGGACCGCATGGGATATGACCCAGGCCTGAGCCGCGTGAAAGTTGTTTGCATAACTACTTCATCATCAAGGCCGTATGAGCTCTTTCAAACCGAGCTGCATAAGCATATTCCGAATTGAACCGCATAAGATTATTTGAACTGGACCGCATAAGCTCATCCTCGCAGGGCCGCTTAAGCTTTTTCGAGCTGAATAAGCTTATTCGAGTCGGACCATATTCGCATATGCTCCTTTCGAACCGCATAAGCTCATCCGTACTGAGCCGCATGAGTTCCTTTCGAGCGGAACCGCATAAGCTTATTCGAACTGGACTGCATGGGCTCTTTCAAACTGAGCCGCATAAGCTCATTTGAACTGATCTGTATGAACCTTTTTAGACCGAGCCACATGAGGCTATACTGAGCCGCATAAGCATCATGTAGTTTTGTGTTTCAGCTATCTTTTTGACTTGTTTCTTTTTTTGCTTTTTTCTTCAGTGAATCTGCCAGTAAATCCTGCGAGGGAACTTATGGTGGGCTCGCGTCAGTTCGCCTCGGGCGTGCATCGGGATGACTTAGTTCGTCAAGTATCCGAACAGCTACTTGTTGATGAACCTTTGGAGCGACTGAATGTTATTAGGGTTCAATCTTTTCAATTCCTCGGTGACATGATAAGCTCCGGGAAGTCTGATGGGAAGTATCTGAAACCGGTCTTCCTCTTTGGGGATGCGTTGGTCGTAGAAAACTCCCGAGTGCTGGATGTTTTCGAGAGTTGGGATTTTGACCTGGACGGGATGCCGATTCACATCCCCATTATGAAGCGCCATTTCCCTTTTGCGTGGTTCAATATGATCGTTCTGGACAGGCAGATGCCGGACACCCTCACTCCAACCCGATCGGGGATGTTTGTTGGTAACATCCGTTATAACAAAGCCACTGGGTCAGTGCGCGCGGTCAAAGATTCGGCCAGTCGGTCCGTGATGGGGTTAGTTTCGGGTACCTTCATCAACACCCCCCTGTCCTAACTTTTCATTCTCTCAGGCTGATACCTTCCTGAGCCAGCTTGCTCGCAAAGGATCCTATCCTGTTGGCAGATTGGTACTGCAGAGCTGGTTACACCCCATTCCCCCGTGGGCTAATCTGACCTCATGGATTCTACGAAAATACGAAGAATTTTTACGGGGAGTCAACCTTTATGACGCTATCCGGGGTACCAGCCACGGGTTGCCCATTAATAAGCCACTGTTCATGGCCCTTCTGGAGATGTACAACCATCGGACGGGGACTTTCTTCACTCCAGTTGGAGAATTGGGGCTCGCTCTTCACGAGATGTATGCTGTCTCCAAGCTCCCCTGGGGGGATGAACCCTTCGAAGTGTACACTATGATGAATGAGGAGCTCCAAGATTTGGATTGACGATTCTCCGGTTTCGTCGCCGTGTATCAAGAACTATTGTGCCATCATAGCACCTGTCACCGAACGGCTATCCAGAAAAATGACTGCTCGGAAGGGGACTCTCCCCATACTAAATCTTGGGTCTCGTACCTTTTTAAATTTAGCGCGGCTGGCCGGGTTACTTCCCGAGATCGTCTAACTCCTAGGGAAGTAGAGGACTTGGTGTCGACCGCTAGGAGGTCGAAGTCTAAAAGTGACAGGTTCGGGAGCCAGATTGACTCCTTTAGCTACTTTTGTTATGGTACCCGGCGGCTGTCAGAGAAGGCACTCTTGGCCGGGTTTCTAATGGTATGGCTGCACAACTGCGTGGTCTCAGGAGGGACAGGTTCTATTGAGAGGATCAGTCGCCACTTCATTCTTCCTGCCGTAAAGTTGGCCTTTGGGGTCAGGCTAGCTCTTCTTCCTGCCATGGTGTACAATATTCAGCATGGTCTCCGCGCCTTCTCGTCCAAGGTCATTGCTCGTGACGTGGCAATGGACTTTGAACGTATAGAATTGCCTTATCATTACTTGCTGGGATGGCTGTTGCTGTATTATCAGTCTTTGATGAGACCTGGGACGGGAGATGGCGTTACAGATGACGACGCGTTTCTTTTCAAGTATCACCATCAGCCTTGGGAATGTAGTATCATGCCGGCGTGTCGGAGGATGCTGGCGAGGGTGGACGGGTATAATTTCTTCGTGTCCGTTCCTCGTTTCACTGATCAAGAGGTGAGGAGTGTTCATGTTGATGGGGTTGGACCTCCTCATTTCTTGCCTGAAAAGATGCGTTTCTGGCTGCGTAACATTCGCCCGCATATCTAGTTTACCAGAATCGTAATACTATATACTTGGAGCCCTACTTGCCTAGTAGGTTTGCCCGTCAATTTGGGTATAGTCAGCTATTTCTCGGGTGCCCCAGTTCTCACCTGGGATTTGAAGGTAGCATTCTTGACGGTATTAGGGCATGGAGCTACTATAACACCTGTCATACTCGGACTAGCTTCTTGGTCCCTGCCGCAAACGTGATAGGGGAAATCCTGCATATGGCGGCCCTATATCATGTTACGGAGAATCCTCCTCCCTTCGATTTTGACTCGAGGACTAGCTTCATTGTGGGCACGAGCCTGGCGGAGAAGGCTACGACGTCGAGGGCAAAGAAGAAAGGGACGAATAGAGTTCCTTCGCCCGATTCTGAGTCCTTTGACACAATTGAGGAAGACAACGAGCGGGACGACGAGGACCCTCTTTCTTCGGGTGACGAGGCAATGGCGGGTCAGCCTCCCGTCATGGCAGATGAGATGATGACGGATCAACCATCGGTTGTATTCGATGCAGCGGTGGACCAGTTGCCATCTGTATCGGAGGTAGTGCGGGTAGAACTACCGCCTGTCATGCCTGGTCCCTCACGTAAGCGAGGCAGGCGTGAGTCCACTGGCGGAGGAGTAGCTTTTTCTGTAAAGAGAGCGGCGGTCGGACCCCGTAGGCTGCTTATTACGGAGAAGGGTGAGGATGTAGACGATTTTCCAGAGGTAAGTCAGAGCCATCTCTTTGTTGTAGTTTTTTTCTCTTCCGGGGATATAACTTAATCACTTTTCTTTGTAGGTGTCTGATGAACCGACCTTTCCTGAACCGTCTACTGCCCCTGGAGTTGATCCGGCCCTTGCTGCTTTGATTAGCGGCGTGTGTGCCGCGGTCCTTTCTGCGGGGGTTCTCTCTGCGACGGCTAGAAGCTCCCAGGTTGCTGAAACCTCGGCCCGGGGTGACGAAGGTTTCCTTGGGCCCGTCTCTGAGATCACTGAACCTCAGCAAGGCGACGCCGATCTCGGTGTACCCCCTTCCGAGGATGCAAGGGCAGAGGAGTCTATTATACCTGACTCGGAGGCTGTTGGTGAAGGGGCTGCGGTGGTTGCAGGCGAACCTCGGCCTTCACACTCCTCCACTGGTAAGATAAGCCAGATATTGACTAATGAGGGGGCTTATTTGCTCTATCAACATATCCTCCGGGTCAAATCGATTCATGGTTGCCTTGGTCCTGCAGGTCCTGACCCTTTACTTTCTACCGCGGATGTTCTTAGGGAAGGCTCGGCCTGCCGTGATCTGGAAGAAAGGAGCGTTCGCTCTCCCTTGCCTTCTCATGTCGAGGGGCCTTCCGCCAGCTCCGGGCAGATGGGAATGGAGTTGGCGATGGTCTCCGCCTCATCCTCCGCAGATTATACGGCTCCGGAGACTGACCTCTCGACCCTACCGAGTATTCAAATTCTGCAGGCTGCCGAAGAAGAATTGGCTGCTGTTCAAGCGTCCTTCCGTACGGAGCTGGTTTCTCTTGTAGCAGGAGCGGCAGAATCTGTTGCGTCTTCTTCGGTGCTGCCAGCCACACTCCCGTTGACACCCGCCTCCACGAAGACTCTGGACGAGGTGACGCAGGACGTGGTCGACAGCTTCTATCGTCATTTAAAAAGGGGCGTAGACGCTGCCATGGAGCGGGGGACCCCATTTTCTCTATCTCTCCAGTGTGCTCGGGGTCAGATTGCAACCTTGAAGTCCCTTCCTGGCGGGGTGGGATTGGCTGTACTGCTGGAACCTAAGCTGACCGAAGCCGATCAGCTTGTGACCCAACTACTGGCGATACGACAAGCGGACTTGCCTGCTGCGATTGAGCGGGAGCGGGGCTTCCTCATTGCTGCTCGGGATAGGATTAAGCTAGCCCGAGATACTGCTGGGCCAGTTGTACGGGGAGACCTTGATACGTTCTCCGCTTCGTATGACCAGCTGGGTCGTAGGAGTCAGGCTTGCCGTGCTCGGGAAGAGTCTGCTTCTCGTGGAATCGCTGACACGAAGGAGCAGATTCTTGGACTCCAGAAGGAATTGGCCTTCTTAGAGTTAGAGCTGGAGGGTGCTCAGGCGGAGCAGGCGTCAATCGTTCGGGAGGCCGAGAAGGTTTCCCGATCTTTTGCTAACCTGGAGCGGGCCTTTAAGAAATTTGAGGATAACTGGCAGGCTCATGCTCATCTGGAGGACGAGGCAGTGCTGACCCACGAGGCGGAGCGTCGAGCCTCCCAGAGGTTTGAGCGGTCGGTTGTTTTGCTGACGGACCGTCTCAGGGCGTTATGTGCCCAGAGCAGTGATCAGCTGTCTGTTCTCTTTGCTTTTTTTTTTTTTGTAAGGGATGTGATCCCAAATGAAGTAGTACGTTGAATTTTGAATAAATGAGCATGTTTCAACTCATCATCTCTTTCTTGTACTTGTGGCATCTGTGGAATTGGACTTGCTGGGGGATTTATTTGTGGACCTGTTATCCTAGGCGTACCTTAGTTTTAGGTACGGATAACAAGTTTGGACAGGATGTCGGGAACAGCCGCAGTAAAGTGGTCATGGATGTTCTCGGTGTTAGAAAAAAAAGAATGCCGTAGAGCAGCTGGGCTTCCGGGGCATGGTGGGGTGGTGGATTTATGCTAAGAAGCTTAGCAAAGGAATATTTGTGGACCTATTATCGTTAGCGTACCCTGGTTCGGGATACGGATAATGGGGTGAAAGGAAAACCAACATATTTGCTCAGAGGTTATAAGGACGTGGCAAGCATGAGGGTTTTACCGTGGAATCTTCCTGCTCAGAGGTAATGAGGACATAACAGGGGAGGTTTCACGGAAGATATTTGTGGTCAACAGCGGACATTTGTGGACCTATTATCCTTGTCGTACTCCGGTTGTGGGTACAGATAATAGGTTGAAAGGGGACCGACATACTTGCTCAGAGGTAATGTGGACATGGCAAGCATGAAGGTTTCTTCGACGGAGCCTTCCCACTCAGAGGTAATAATGACATGGCAGGAGTGGGCTCAATGAAGAGGGGGTACATAGAACGACTCAGAGGTAGGAGAACGTGGAAATTCTATGTGAGGGGGCGGTTTGTTTTTGGTGGAAGTGAAAACGACTCAGAGGTAATGAGGACATGGCCATTTTTTCGAAATTTTGTGGATCGATTACCCATTTTTGTGCACTGGGAGCGCGGGTAGTGGATCATGAGGGAGGATCTCTTCCAGGAAGAAAGTTCAGAGGTATAATCGTACGTGACTTACTATCTGAAAGAGTGACCGAAATGTGAGTTCAGAGGCACCAGCGGGTACATAACTCGGTAATTTAAAATATTGAGAAAGTGGGAGTCCAGCGGCACCAGCGGGTACATGATTCGATAATCTGAAGAGAATGTGGGGTGAGTTCAGGGGCACCAGCCGGTACATGACTCGATAATCTGAAATATTATGGGTGTGAGTTCAGTGGTACCAGCGGGTACATGACTCAAAGATCTTGTAGCGAATGTCGTTTAGACATAATATTTTTTCAGGAACTTGCCGTTGACGGGCAACATGAGCAAGTCTCCGTTTTGCTTTGCAAGGCGGTAAGCACCGTTGGAGAATATCGTCTCAATGATAAATGGGCCCTCCCACTTTGGCTGGAATTTGCCGGCGGTCTTGTGAGTCATGACCATTGGCATCCGGACTGCCAAGACGAGATCGCCCACCTGGAATGTTCTGATTTTGACCTTCTTGTTGAAGGCTCCTGAGATGCGTGCTTGGTATAGCTCGATCCTTTGCTGATCTAGGAGGCGCTTTTCATCTAAAGCCTCTAACTTTTGTAGTCGACGTCGGTAGTTATCATCGGTTGTCAATTGATGTGTGAGGGTGACACGTAGTGAGGGGATCTGGGTCTCCAAGGGGAGGACTGTCTCACTCCCGTTTACTAGGGAGAATGGTGTATTCTCGGTGGCTGTTCGGACCGTGGTGCGATAAGCCCATAAGCATTCGCCGAGCTTCTCGTTCCAGTCACGTTTGTTGGAGGAAACAAACTTCTTGAGAAGTTTGATGATTGTTTTGTTGAACGCCTCTGCTAACCCGTTTGCTGCCGGGTTGTACGGTGTCGAGGCGATATTTTTAATACGGTGTTTATCACAAAACTGATAGAATGCATGGCTTGCAAACTGCGGACCATTATCATGGATGATCCTTAGGGGCAGTCCAAAGCGGTAGATGACGTGATGCTTAAGGAAGCTGATCACGTTTGAAGTCTTGACTTCTGCGAGTGGGACAGCTTCCGCCCATTTGGAGAAGTAATACGTGATCGCAAGTATGAAGCGATGTCCTCGGAAGGAAGGTAGGGTGATTGGACCAATGATGTCCATTCCCCATGCTTTGAATGGCCAGGACGCCACCGTCGGATGTAAAAATTTGGATGGTTGGTGAATGAAGTCCTCGTGGACTTGGCAGGCTTTGCACTTTCAAGCATAGTCTATCGCATCTGCCACCATTGTGGGCCAATAGTAGCCCATTCGGCGAAGGCGGTCTTGCAGTTTCGGGCTGGACTGGTGGGCCCTGCAGACACCATCATAGGCTTCTCGTACGGCTTCTTTGGCTTCTGCGTTTGACAGACACCGAAGCAATAATCCGTCGTAGGAATGGCGATACAGCATTTTCGTCTCTGTATCGTTGAAGAATCTGAGAGAAGGCCTTCTGATGGAAGTGGCTTCCTTTGGGTTCTCGGGCAGGATGTCGTAGACGACGAAGTCGATGAATGGTTGTCTCTAATCTGGGGCATCATCGATCGTCTGTGCGGAATAACTCACCACGAATTGCATATTGTTTTTGGAGCAGACCAGTTCGTGGCCTATCACATCCACTGATTGGCGATCATAATTCGGAACTGCTAGGGAAGCGGCAAGACCGGCTAAGGCATCTACTTCGATATTTCGGAGTCTGGGGACATGTTCGATGAAGAACCCTTTGAACGACGAGATGATGTCAATCGCTATTTGGTGATAAGGGATCATGTCTTCGTGGCGGACTTCGTATGAGCCCCGGATCTGATTGACGATAAGCTGGGAATCGCCATATGCTTCAAGGTATTCTACCCCTAGTTCTCTTGTAAGTTGGAGGCCGATGACTAGAGCATTGTACTCGGCCACATTGTTAGAGCAGGGTTCGGTGAGAGAGTAAGTGTGGTTAATCACCAATCCGGAAGGAGAGATTAGCACTACCCCGACTTTGACGACTATATTGCCTTTAGGTCCGGTCCTCAAAGCGCCGTCGAAGAACATTCGCCATACATTTTCGTGAGAGGTTGCATGCGAGTCGGCGACCTCATCTGGGATCTCTTCGTATATCCTGGAGGACTCCGAGCCCGGGTGGGCTGCTAAGAAGTATGCCAGGGCTTGACCTTTGATTGCCTTTTGTGGGACGAAGATCATATGATAAGGCGACAGCAATATTGCCCATGTAGCGAGGCGAGAGCTGAGTGCCCCTGGTTTGGTCATGAGGACCCTTAGAGGGTTGACTCGTGAGATCACATGTATCGTTTGTCCGATGACATAATATCGCATTTTCTGAATGGCGAACACCAGGGCGAGGCATTCCTTCTCCACAGTGGTGTATCGGTGCTCTGGCCCAATCATCATTCGGCTGAGGTAATATATGGCCTGTTCATGGCCTGCTTCGTTGTTCTGTGCCAACAGGGCACCGAGGGAGTGTTTTATTGCTTGTACATAGAGCAGGAATGGTCTTCCAGGGACTGGGGCTACCAAGACCGGAGGATTTGACAAATATTCTTTGATGCTGTCGAAAGCGCGCTGGCATTCCTCATCCCATACGAATGAGACTCCTTTCTTCATGAGGTGCGTGAATGGTCGGCATCGCCCGGAGAGGTTGGAAATGAACCTTCTGATGTAAGCTAGCCTTCCTTGAAGGCCTCTGAGTTCGCGAAGATTTCTCGGGGGACCCATCTCCATGATTGCTTTTGTCTTTTCAGGGTCTACATGGATACCCTTTGCAGTAATGATGAAGCCTAAGAACTTCCCGCTGGATACGTCCAGGAAGGACTTTGTAGGGTTCATTTTCAAATTGTGCGTTCATATTAGGTCGAATACCGTCCTTAGATCCTGCAGATGGTCTCCCTTGCTACGGCTCTTGACGGCTATATCGTCAACATAGCACTCCACCATCTTACGTAAGTGGTCTCTGAAGATGATGCTCATGGCTCTTTGATATGTGGCGCCAGCATTCTTTAAACCGAAAGGCATGACTGTGTAGCAGTACGTGCCAATCGGTGTTCGGAATGATGTATGCTTTTCGTCGTCAGGAGACATTTTGATTTGGTTGTACCCCGAGAACCATCCATGAATGACATGCGTTCGAAGCCGCAGGTATTGTCGATCATGATATCTGTGATAGGAAGGGGGAATTCATCTTTGGGGCATGCCTCGTTCAGGTTACGGAAGTCGATGCAGATTCGAATCTTCCCATTCTTCTTGAGGACGGGTACTATATTGGCGACCCAATCGGGATGTTGCTCGTCACGAATGAAACCGCTGGCTATCAGTTTGTTGACTTTAGCTTCGATCGCGTCCATGATGCCTGGACGGAAGCGTCGCTGCTGTTGCTTGACCGGCTTCGCGTCTGGTCGAATGTTAAGTTTGTGAAGAGAGATGTCAGGATTTAACCCTGGCATGTCTTCATAGCTCCAGGCGAACACATCAATATACTCTCTGACAAGTTCTAACAGCGACTCCCGTTCTTCGTCGATTAGGCTTTTACTGATGAAGATCGGTTTTGGAGAAGATTCGCTGCCGAGATCTACTTGTATGACTTCATCTTCAGTAGGAGGTTCTCTCAGTTCGAATCGCTTTTCCCATTGTGCGTCTAATTGCTGGGCCTATGGCTCTAGCTCAAGGATTTAGGGGATGTCTTCGTCTTCCTCGTAAGCGTCGGCGAATGCCATGTTGACTGTCATGACTTGTCTGAATACATCTCCGATGCTGGTATCTGAGTCGGAAGTTGGTGATCTGGTTGAATGTGACTGCCAGTCGCATTCTTCATCTGAACTTTTAGGGGTCGTAGTAGGCGTTACATACCCTAACCCGTATCGAGTTTTGTTATAGTAGTTTCATGGTTTGCCCGCCGGGGCTGGTGGCTTCAAGGGTAATCGTCGCCCAGTGCCGTAGTTCAATCCTGGCGTCGTCTCTAGATCATACCCCTGTTTCTGTATAAGATATTTGGATTGAGGGCAATAGAGATACAGAGGCAGTCTTCCGGCATCTGACCCAAGGTCGTCTTCTTCTATGGTGAGGGGATGCGGGTTGTTCGTCCGGCCGAAGATGATTGGATGATCTCCTCCCTCGAATATTCGGTAAGCGTCTTCTACTGGAGTAAGCTGGATCGCGGTGTACACATTTGTCACCTGTGTGTGTAGGTGAGCGCCTATACTGTGTTCCATAGCATACATTGTACATAGCTTATTGAGCTCGGTGTAGTTCAAAGATAATCCTTTATTGATGAAGTAAGGTATCTTTTCTAAGGGGATTACATCATCAGCGAAGGGGACATCAGTGTGGGCGGCCACATACTTGGCTAGCTCCGGTTCCTCTTCGGCTACCCCCTGTGTGAATGAAGACTGAGAGGACGACCTAGGAAGCTTGATTGTCAGTAGTTCAGTTGATGGAGTTGAGCGTGGTGTTGTTGGCAGACTAGCAACCCCCAGTTTGGCATTTGATGTGAGGCGAGGAGTGGCTGGTTCGCTGGAAGTGTCAGACGTTGCATCGAGGTGACAGCCTTTCTTGGGAAGGCGTATTGTCAGTGGCCTGTCCGAGGGGTTGAGCTTCCCTGCTTGTGGTTGAATGACTCTCGGCAGTCGGATTGTCAGTGGCCCCGTTGTGGGTCTCGGCACTTGGCCGGACCTTGGCAGCCGGATTATCATCTGCTCCTCTTGCGCCGAGAGGCTGATCGCGTCCTTCCGGAGAGTGGCAGTGAGGGGTGCGGATTTGCCCGGTTTGCGAGCTTGGAGGTGGATCCTCAGGGGTCCTTCTGATCCCGTGGCTGTCTCGGTATGAGTTTGTGCGTCTCCTTCATCAAGGTGCCTCTTCGACTTTTCGTATAAGTAGGAGTCCGAGTAGTAAGATTCGACCCCTTTGAAGGGATCGATATCAGCAAACTCTGTCTTCACGAAGCCGTGTTTGTCGACGTATTTGAAGCACTGGTGTAGCGTGAAAGGCACGATCATATAATCGCGTATCCATGGGCGCCCCAAGAGGATGTTGTAAGATGTGTCTGTATCTATGACGTAGCAGATGACTTCGGATTGGAGGTCGCCAATTTGACACTTCAGACGAATCTTTCCAATAGGGTAGCTCCTGCCCGAATTGAAACCGCTGATGGCGGTGCTTGTAGGTGTCAGGCGATGCATTGGGATACGAAGATGATGTAGCAGGCCCTTCGGGATGATGCTTATGGAAGAGCCAGGATCAATGTGCATCCGATCCACCTTTACGTCGTCGATGTATCCCGTGTAGTCTAACGGGCTATCATGTAGGTTGGTTTTGATGAGCATGTCCTACAGAGTGAAGACGATGTTGGGCATTGCTCCCGTGCAGGCACTGTCTTGGAGATCCACGGGTAAGTCCTCCCCGGTGAGGTTGGAGTGAACCAGATAAGCATCGGCATTTTGGAGTACTTCGCTTAATGCAATACGAACGTCCTTGGAGAGCCTTAGGAGTTCGTATAGTGACAATTTGGCCGGAGTGTTAGCCAATTGTGCTAAGATGTCAAAGTTATAGGGCCTCTCTAGCCCTTGGGCTGCATCCTTTCGGAGGAATTTGTCGAAACGAGTCTCCTTCGGCCTAGGCTTGTCGGTCGTCGAAGGCTGAGCCGGTCCCGGAGCATCAGTTGTAGTGGGTTGATGATTTTCAGCTGGGCTGTCACCCACAGGTTGGGATTGTGCTCTGGACCACGTGACGACGGCTGTAGCTTCCTCGTTGTCTGTTGAGATTGTGTGGCAGGTCCTGATTTTTCCACTCTTTTTGCTGGTGGGAGATGGTGTGGGCCGAGTTACTTCCGACACCAAGTTTGGATGGACCCACATGACCTCCCCTCGTGAGGTGGTGAGAGGTACTAGACCAGCAGCCTGCTCCCGGGGAGGAGGAAGATTGGTGATCTCCATTGTCACGAGAGGGACGGGGATTACCCCGTCTTGAGTCTCCGTCGGAGGAAAGTTACCGAATTGTACGGACACCATATTGGCTGCTACGGTTACCTCTTCGAAGTCGATGGCCAGAGCGTTCGAGTCGATGAGGCTTTGGATGTACCATTTTAGTTGGTAGCAGTCATGTGTAGCGTGGTGTACATAACGGTGGTAATGGCAGAACTTTGGGTTCTCCAAATCAGCCGGCCGAGGCTTCCGCCTTGGTGGAGGAAGCTGAATTCTACCTCCTTGTATGAGCATGTCCAAGATAGGCTTGACGTGGCCGTCTTCGAAAGAGTAAGTGATCTGAGGCCATTGTTTGTCTGCTGGTTGTGACTCGGGCTTCTGGGCCGTGTCGGCCACCATAGCCTGTTTTCCCTTGCTGTCCCGATTGTTGGAGGGGTTACCCCCATTATCGTTGTTGGGACGCTTGCCCTTGTTTTCTCCTTCTGAGATGTGCAACCCCAGTTGGCGGGCCTTCTTCAGTCGTTCTTCGGCGCTTGTGGCGCTGATGATGAACGCCTTCCAATCTTTGAATTGACTCTCGCCCATCCAGAGACTGATCGTTGGAAGCAGTCTCTTTTGGCAAATTTCAATCAAAGAAGAATCTGGATTTCCGGAAGGCAGCTTCATGGCGGTCTGGCGGAACCGCTCGATGTAGTTCCTTGTTAGCTTCTTCTCCCCTTAGACGACGTCCATGAGAGTGGACATAGTGACGTCTTGTCCTACTTCATAGAATCGTTCCAAGAACATGCGCTTGAAGCCGACGAAGGAGTGGATGCAGTTGTCCGGTAGATTGCGGTACCAATCGAAGGCGACTCCTTCTAATGCTCCAATGAATAACCGTGTGAGGATCGCATCCTCATGGGGCAGATGGTCGGTGGTGACCTCGAAGTAAGTGATGTACCGACTTGCTGAGGTTTTGCCATCATACGGGTTGATGTTGAACGGCTTATATCTTGGTGGGAATGGAACATCCCTCCACTCAGCAGGGTATGGTTGCCGTATTCTGAGATCTTGAGCATTTTCTCGGGCATAGAACATGGCTCGGAGCTCCTGGACCTCTCTTCTTACTTCTCGAGTCTCATCTGTCGCGGCAGGGGCTGTTATTTCGGGAGGGTTATTGCCCGGATTTGGTGCCGCTGAGTTCGAATCTATATTAACCGTAGGGCCCGCGCTTGTTTGACCGGGCGCTCCTCCTTGTAGAGTGGGCAGGGCCGCTTTAATCTCGTCTACAAACTTGACCAAAGCAAGTAATATGGCTTCGAGACTGTCAATGCGCTGGCGATCACTGGAACCACCTTGATTGCTGTCCGTCATGAACACTGTCCTTATGTGAGGAGTGATGGAAGGAACGGTGGAGGATGTGCCCTCCGAGTCGTACCCATGCACCGAGAAGTCATCGAGATATGTGGGAATATTGCCTTCTGGTTCAGACTCGGAGGGAGCAGCACTCCCAGCTTCAGAGCTTGCTTCGTCTTGAGAGTTACGGATGTCCTCGGGGACATCAGCATTTGTTGCTCTTGATGGAAGAGTCGTTTGTGCGGGCTCGGCTCCTTGAAACATCGAATTGTTGTGGATGTTCGGAGGAGTGCTACCCCCAGTTCCCTCAACCTCCAGTGATGTGGCTGATGAATTTCCCACTGCAGCAGATTTTGTCTTTGAACGGGTGTGTTGGAATACTCCGGTAGAGGACAACCGTTTAGACGACAGTTTCTTAGTTGTAGTGGTTGATATCTTTGGACTGGAGATGCTCGTCTTCTTTCTTCTCTCTACGGCGGGGACTTTTTGAGCGGAATTACAGGAGACAACAGGAGGTGCCTCATCTTCTGAGTTCGGGTGCTGTAGCCTTTGGAAGACGGATGGTCGATCTTCTGTCATTGCCGCGTTGTTGCAGCAGCAATTGACGATGATTTGGGTGCAGCGATATCCAAACGAGGACTTTTTGTACACCGACACTCCTTTTCTTTCCTTGTGTTTGTGGAGGATCGTCTCCCGCAGGTCAGAGAAACCACTCTGTCTGTTTGCCGCCGGGGGCTGGACTTGAGCAGTTGTATACAACTTTCCATTCGAGGCCCATGTGATAGTCAACGGGACGCCCCGATAGTCAGAGGTTGGAACAGCTGACTGGGCTTGATGAGCCCGTGCTGCCCTAGACTTCCTCCTTTTAGCACTTGTGGGTGCGTAATAGGAGGAGTCCAAGTTGGGTGCCACAGAGTCTGGCTTATCATCCAGAGAATCATCAGGGTCGGGACCGTATGAGAGACGGTCGAAGACTGATCGAGAGAAGCGTGAAACGGACGCTATACGGCTAGAGTTATGTACCGTGCAGGCTGTCTGCATGCGGTTGTCTTCTACTCTTGAATGAGTTGTTTTTGAGCGACTAGGAGTCACGATCGTGCAGGCTGGCCGCATGCGGTTGGTGATTGTGGCCGCATGGGTTTTCTGTAAGCGATTAACTCCTGTAGCCTCATGTGTTTCATCCATGTGATTGGCGACTGTAGCTGCATAAACCATGCGGCTGACAGATGTGACCGCATGATTTTTCTTCATGCGGCTAGCGGCTGTGGCCGCATGAGCTTTGTCCATGCGGCTAGCGGATGTGGCCGCATGATCCTTTTTCACTCGGCTAGCACCCCTATGCGGATCAGTTCGCGTAGAGTTTTTCTTTGCGCCTGCAATTCCAGCATCATAGTATTTTCTTCTGCCGGACTTGGGGACAGCAGAGTTGTCTACGGTCTGAAGTAGGGCCGCAGAAGAGTCCTTCTAGCCGTCTTAAGCAACAGAGGGTATTCCGTCGGGGGCTTGGGGAGGAGCAAATGATTTTGGCCTCCACTCTCTGCGAGCCTTTGTCGTGCGGGTGCATTTCTGGACCGGGCCAGCGCTTCCTTCGGAGAGCATCTCTTCAAACGCTTGTTGGTCGAAGCGGACGAACATCTTTTGTTGCGTGGAGCCAAGTTTGGCTGCATCCGACTGCGTCACCAACTCCTCAGCCGTGGAGAAGTTTGTCCCCAGCAGAGTCGCCATCGTGTTTGCCATTGATTGTAAAAAGTACAAAACAGTTTTGTGGGAGGACTGAACTTTAGACTCACAATACAAACTCGCTTGTACAAAGAAAGCCTAGGGACGAAAACCTAGGTACAGCAGTCTAAGTACAATTGTTTATTTTAGATTCTGGGGGGTGACGATAGAGGCTCGGGAAGGCGACGGCAGCCCTGCCTTACTCCTTGGACGATCGGTATGCAGCCTTGGCTCCTTGTGAAAAGATGGTTGGCATTGACGAAGAAATGCTCTTTTTGCTCCTCTGTTGCTCTTCTGGCTTCTCTTTCTCTGTATTTTCTCTCTGATTATTGGGGGGTCTCTCTCTGTATGTCTCCTCTCTGACCGTGTATCTTTTGTAAGGGAATGGCACCTTGCTATTTATAATAGTGGGGAGGCATCATTAGGGTTTGGCTGATTACCCATTCTCAAAGTGGCGGCGGCCTGATGCTTAATCAATCTAGACCATTCATTTTAAGCGTGAAGGATCTGGGCCATAAATGGGGATAGCACTGAATCTTGCGAATAATTAATGCTGATTGCTTTAAATCTTCATGATTGATTGTGTAGCTTGGATCTCCCACTACGTGTCCCCTTGGTTCGATTAGGAATGATATGACCTGATCCCATTAATTACGAGGATATGGTCATTGGGATCTGGCAAATCTTTGCATCTCATAATCATCTTTGCTGTTAGCTGTCATTGAATCTCTGCCACGTTTCTTGATGATGGACTCTGCCAAAGCCGCATGACATCTATGAACCGCATGTGACAGCGTCTCGGCGAGCCGCATGAGATGGCTCCTTGGTGAACCGCATAAGGGTAGTAACTACGAGCCGCATGGGATGGTTCCTTGGTGAACCGCGTAAGGGTAGTAACTGTGAGCCACATGGGATGGCTTTTTGGTGAGCCACAGGAAGACGATCCTTGCCAGCCGCATGAAGCTATTCTTCACTGGAGCCGTATGGGAATAGCCACGTGTCAATCTCGAATCGTGTCAGAGATTTTCTCCTATTTTCTAAGAGTCTGTCATTATGGCAGGGCCATTATGATACTTTATGTCAGAGCCGTCAGCTGTCAAATCATGACAGAGCATTAAATAGACGGACTGCTCGATGGCCAGCTGTGTGAAGGGGTCTACGTGGGTACACGTGGCATTGAGCCGCATATCTCTGTGAGCCGTATGTATCTTTGAACCACATGCGGCTAGTGGACTCTTTGAACCGCAGGACTGTCTTTATACAAGCCGCATGGACTCTTCTGTCCGAGCCGCATGAGACTAAGAGTCTCTCTGAACCGCATGGGACTGCTCCTGTATGAGCCGCATGGGGTTCTCCTGCTCTGAGCCGCATAGATCATCATTCTGATATTTTCCATGCTTTTACAATCGGATGGTGATCCATGTCATGGTATAGGTCAATCGTGGCCATTCAAACAAAACCAAATATCCATTGGATCATACGGTGCATCTATACTATTCACAAAAATATCTAACACTATTCACGAAAATATCTAAATACAATTCATGAAAATATCCGAAACACTATTCATGAAAATTTCTGAAATCGAAAATATCTAAAGTGTAGAAAGTTTGTCCGGGCGGTATGTCGTCGGTATACACCGGTATAGCGGCGGTATGCCGATCAAGAAGAAAATCTATAAGTTGAAAATTTTTTAAAGTGTTCTGAAAACCAAGAAAATACGAAATACACTACAAAATACGTATCCGTATAAATACCGATACTATGAGACGAGTCTCACAACACCAGACCCCAGCCTATCTACACCACTACCGCCACTTGCAGCAACACTTCCACCGTTCCTCCGTCACCACCCCGACCACAACCACCTTGCATCGTCGACTGCCTCTTTTTTATGTCACCGACAAACCCAGCCCAAACCCCGTCCAACCTACGACAAACCACCACCACCAGATGGAAAGTAGAAGGGGGAGAAACCCTTACCTTGCCTCCGGCGCCACCCCTACCTTTGGCCGCTGCCCTCGCCAGCTCTTCCGCCACGCCGGTGATTCTACTGCCGGCACCGTCCCCACTCCCCGCCGATCCCTCACCGCAACCCTCCTAAGTCGCGTCCGCGACCTCCTTCCTAGTAACTCCCTGCCTCTCTCCCGACCGCATCTTCCCTTATCCCTCTCACTTCCGCTTCCTCCTCTCTCCCTCATCCTATCTCTCTTCCGACTTCTCCTCACTAATCGACTTCTTTCCCCTTTTTCTTTAAATCTACATTCTTGTTCCAGTAAATGTAGTGGCAGCACAACTTACTACGATTGGGGATTTATATTAGTTAATATTTTACTTTGTGTTTGTGGTTATTTCATTTTCTTTGTCTCGTACTTTATATTTCTGCCATGGTTTTTATTGCTGTTATAACCTAGTTTTATATACTTATATTGTTCTTTGGGTCTATTAAAACATATATGTTAGTGGGCTGCAGCCCATGACAAATATAGTTTATTCTTGATATTTATTCATTATGTGAATTAAGGTATATGATACGTGTTTTTGATAGATATATTTAGATACCAAGACAACTTATGCGTATTCGAGTGGTTTGAAGTTTACTTGATAAGTAGCTGGCATGTTTTCGTATTTCTAGTCCTACGTATATTGGGATTGGGTCATGACATATTTTTGTGGTGGCCCATCCAGGTCCAGAGCATATCATCTCGGTTATGTTACTATACAGAGAGAGCCTTCATTAGGATAAGTGAATTGGGATCGTAATCCACATTGCTATAGGAACTTCTTGGAATTATACTATCGCCTTTGAACCTCATATTTATATTTAATTGTCATGACCTGCACCCGGTATAAGGGCACGAGATATGGGTACGTCCAGCCTACATCGTAGTGTCGACGGTAGAACACTGTCCTAGGTCCAACATCTAACACAATCTAGAAAATGCTCCAATTGGAGAATGATATATAGATGGTACAACTCAATCACAATAACTAAGATGGGATAAAAGAAAGATAATCTCAACAAAGAGTCACAATATGAATAATAATTCCGATGTACACCACATCATAATAAAAGCTTAGTACAATCACAATGTCTCATAACTAGGTAAAAATATAAGTCTAATCTAACTCATGGTAAGTCCTCAGCGACTACTGGATCCTGCTGAGGGTCCAGGTCACCGTGTCAACTAGACCTGCTCTATAGTAAGTATCGCAGCAATCCTCATCATCTGTAATATTTTCAACAGGTCCAGTCAGGACAGGAACGAATACATATCTCTCACACAGTTCATAACATGGAAGGAAATATGAAACAAGCTATAGAATAATATACATGAACTGTTGTAAAGAAATAGTAGAGAGACTGTAAAAAGAAGAACATGATATAGTGGAAATAGATATACATGATATAGATAAGAAAACTGAGCTAACTACATGATTCAGAACACATGTTTGGTTATGTAAACAGGCTTAGGTTATACTTGACTTAAATCTAGTTTGGAGTTATACATGAAATGGTGTAGATCACATAACCAAATAAATACTCCTCCGTCCCAATCAGTACCCAAGGATCTGTCCAGGTTATGTTATTGCATACGAAAGTAGTGTGTTACATGGATAGCTAGTCCACATGCACATTGGGTTATACATGAAGGCTCACATGATCATGAGTTTACATGAATGTCACATGAGTACATGAATGAATACGAATACAATGAGTAGACGATGCACATGATAAAGTACGTGAGCATAATATACCCGATGTATCCGAGGGGATAACATCGCATGAAGAGATCCATATAGTACTAATCCGTGATAATATCGTGACAAAAACAAGTAAACTAGTCTATAACAAGTAAATATGTCCAAACAAGAATAAAACGATCAGAGAATGTACTCGCCTGACAATCCGAGCTGCTGATGAGGATGTGTAACTGAACTGGAGTGATGTAAACCTATTTAAAGTAACCACAACTCACAACATGGTCTAACATATTATAAGAAAGTGCTACAATACAATTCTACATGCTTCTGAGTCCTTCTAAGTCAGTCAACCTTGGTCAACTTGGTCAAACCTGGTCAACTCTGGTCAAACCTGGTCAACTCTAAGTCAACTAGTCTATTTACTAATATTTAGGTCACACACAAGTTTACAAGTCATTCCGAGTTCGTTTGAGTCGATTTGGAACAAGTTTGACCCGAAGTTGACTTTTATCAACTTGGTCAACTTGTCGGTCAACTCGACTAAACTAGGCTCATTGGGTCGATCCTAATCTGTACCAATTCCCTATGGTTACATTCATAATCAATCCACATACATATAGGTATATTCACATTCATTAAGGTAATATAAATGCTACCGGATCTGGAGCGGCCGCCTTCGGCTCCCCGGCGTCGCCCCTCCCGAGCGCTGCATTTCCCCCTCCCTCCTCCACTCTCTGGCGTTCGCTCCACCGGCGGTAGGCCCCTCCCACCGTCGCTCGGAGGTCGAGTTCCCTGCTCCCTCCTCCCTCCCCTCTTCCCTCCACCCTCCCCTCTTTCCTCCACCCTCCCCCGCCAGAGCCCATCTCTCGGCGTCCCCCCTATCCCCTCCATTCCGCGCCCTCTCCGCCCGGAGGACGACCCCCGCTCCCTCCCCTCGGAGGTCGAGCCCCCCCTCCGCCCGCCCCTCCTTCCTCCGGGCGGGCGCACCCCGCCGGCCTCGAGTCGCGTGCTCGCCTGCTCGGGCCGCGCGCTCTGTCCCCTTGGGCAGAGTGCCCCTCCTCGGGCAGTGCTACGCCCGGGGACGCGCGCCCAGCCTCGGCCGCGGAACCCTCCCTCCAGACCATGGGCCGTGTGCCCCAGGGACAGTACCCCACCCCCACGTTCTTTTTACAAATTTTAAAATTTTGTTTTAAAATTTTAAAATTTTGGTTTTTGCTATTTCGAAATTTCGAAATTTCAGTTTCTGAAATTTTAAAATTTCGATTTTGAACCTTTCTATTTACTACTTTGTATTTCAGGACTCGTTTTGTGTCTTACAGTCCTGCACCCGCTTGTAAAGCTCGTTCTGAGCTACCCTTTTTTTTTTAATAAAATGTCCTTTAATATATATATATATATATATATATATATATATATATATATATATTTTATATATATATATATATATAAATATATATATATATATATATATAAATATACATATATATATAATATATATATATATATACATACATACATACATATATAAATATATAATATGTGACTTGAAGGAAGTTGTGTGATAAAGGACTGCTGTTATGAATCAAATCTGAGATTAAAAGCCAAGTACTTAACTATGGGGATATATCACATATATAAATACATATACACATATATCTATTTTAAGGGAAACTTATACATATATAGACATACATAAATATACATATACATACTCATATAGGTAAAGGAAATAGGCTACTCGAATCCGAGAAGTGGACTCAAACCTGGAAATCAGTACCTTGAACCCTCATTCCAACATATTTACATATACACAAAGCCAGTTATATATAAATATGTATATCTACACACATATACATATATATACATAAACGAAAAATCCAAATTGTATATGTAAATGGTAATTAAATAGGATATAAAACCAAAGATCAATTCCTGCAAACCCAGAATATCATATACGAATCGTAAACTCAGAAATTGATGCTTAAAAGTTAGAAAATCAAAATATTACAAAACTATTCAAAGTTTACATTGAAGGAAAACCCGAAATTTCACATATCGACCCAAATCGCAAAATACAACACTAGAACCCGTGAAACTTGGCAAATACATTGGCCTCGACATGTGAGACGTGCTCGGGTACTCACGGAGTCGAAACCATGTTCGTGTCGTGTCACAGAATGCGTATCGGAAAACCGATTTCGCGTGTCGAAGAGTGCATTCTTCATTCGATTGAGCGCCACACGTACAACGAGAAACCTCGTGCTCGTGCACACAGCTAGGTAGGGTCCCGGGGTAGGGCAAGGATACGCTGACATGACACCACGTCGTGCCTACGCGACGCAGCGACCGCGAACAGACGCACGGCCTGCGCGCATGCGCGTGCGTACGTGCGTGCACGTGTGCGCGTGTCGAGCCTCGTGGCTCGCGATTAGACCCACGTCGCGACTCGAGATCGGGTACCTGGGTAGTCTAGGTATAGGGCTACATGCTCGTGCTCCTGGAACGGGTCTTCGATGCGCCATGTTCGCGTACGAAGGCCGTGTCAGTGGCAAAATTTAGCTACGTGCACTGTACGGGATGACCAGTACACGTCGGATTTCTTCGCGCTCGCTGGACGAAACATCGTGAAATTTTTGGAGCATGTGGGCAGAGCTTTCCTCCACGTGCTCATGAAATTTCATGCGAGACGGAGCCCTGTGCGTCGAGTTATGACACACAGACAGCAGGGCGTGCACGGGACTATGCACGGGATCTCGTGCACGCGTGTCCGTGTCCGTTCGGACACTGAAATCGTGTCAATTTCTGATCCATCTTCACAAAAGTTGTTACAAATCATATTAGGAAGGAATTCGTGAATGCAGAATAAAAAATTAACACTTTTCAGTTCTAAGTGGCATTTTGCCGAACACGTGCTATATATGACCGATACGTGTCCGATACCGCTATCAAACGAAACTAAAATCCTACCAAACTTCATACACAGATCGAAGGTGCCTATATGGATGCTAACATGAGGAAATTTCAGAAGAAACAAAGGTAGAACGAGGTTTATCTATTGAGAGTCGGAATCTCAATAAAAGGAATTCCTCGAGCGCTTTGTCGGCCGATTTCTCCCGAGCAAATGCCTCCACCTACTTGCTAGCAGTACTCCAGCAAGTTCTCCTCTTCCCAACAAGCGCTTTGTCTTTGCCCTTGATCTAGTGGAGGCTAATAATTTCTTCACAAATGAAGGTGGGCTGCTTATGGCCGGCCATGCTAGGAGGTGTTAGGATTAGGGTTTGCACATGGGACAAGCACTCCATGAGTTGCTAAAAAGACCCATGTCAAAAAGGCTAAAAAGGCTCTAAGAGAAAATAGCTTTAAAACAAAATAAATGATTCTAAAAATAAACAATAATTCTAATTTAAAATTTAAAAGGCCAATAATACTTCTAATTACATTATTAGGCTTCTAGTCAAGGCTGACTAAGGCTATACCATTTTGGTCCTACCAAAACACCAATCCAAACCACACAACAATCAATTTAAGTAATAAATTAATAAAATTCAAAGTAATGAACAATGACTAAAATACCTTTAGCCTAAAAATAGGTAATTAGCCAATCTAGTCACATGGTCGAGTCTCCTTGGTCATGGTTAGTCTCTAGGTCAAGCAGTCTCTAGGATTAAGCTAGCAACAACCAAAATCACAATTCACCCATCTAAATAATATAAAATAAATAAAGAAAATCACCAAAAAAAATCATAATATGATTTAAATATTATTATTAAATGATAAAAATTACAAAAGTTTAAAATTACCCTCATTTCAGAAAAGTGGTGGTTATAAGTCTACCCTCCTTAAAAATAATTTTGTCCTCGAAATTAAAGTGGTCGTACTCCTTCGAGGTCAAATCCCCAACAATCATGGCCATAAGAAAACTTATCTAAATCATGCAGTTAGAAAGATATCATACAGGGTTATGGCCGGTAATATCAGTCTGGGGTCTCATCATCTAGCCATTATAGTCATACTAGATCAAAAGTAGTCATAAGGTATCAAAACATACAAACAATATGGTAGGGTAGTGTATTCATTGAGACAGGATAATGTATAGGTCAAGAACTCACCTCTACTAGGTCTGGTAGCTAGAATTCTCTCCTAGAGGTAGGCCTCGACTAGGGGCATGTGTAGTAGGATAATCTCGTATCTTGTGTGCAGTTGACCCACAAAATAGGCATAATCCTAGTCTCTTTCTGCAGTCCTTCCATACGTGCCCAGGCTTCTTACAGAAGGCACAGGTAGGCACTCGCTCAACTGGCCTCTGTTTGACAAGAATATGAACTAGATAGGCTGGTCTAGACTGGAAGCCGGGGTACTCCTGAGGCTCTGGGTATATACTGCCCCTCACCCTCTTGGGGCTAGGCTCTATCCTTGAATACATGTAATCCCACAACAGTTGGATACTGAGACTCTGCTCTCTCATAAGCTCAGCATGAAGTCTCTGTACCCCCCATACATCCTGAAGAAGTCTGTAAATCTGAGCCCCATCAAGAATGGCATGGGGTACCACTCTAGGAGGCAAAGGGAGACCCCAGTCTCCGCTGAACTGCAGCCCTCTCCTGAAGGATATGAGATGGAGGAAAACTCTCTAGTGAGGCTGCTAACACCTCCTGAGCAATAGAAGGGGGAAGTACAATCTCGATCTCATCCGAAACTGCAGCTGTGCACTGGGGACAGACTCTGGTCATGGGTCCCATTCTGAAAAAGATAAGAAAAATAATAAATCATCGAGCTGTAAGGCAGTCTGTCATCCTATATGAAAACTGGTGATTATAAAAAAAAATAACTGGAATTAACTATATAGGGTTACTATTTTAAAGATGAGCAAAATCAAAAGTTTAAAGCATGACTGTCAATAGCATTGAAATCCAATCACGATATATACAAAAGAAAATTTATTCTCGGCACGATCTAAGTTGATCAATCTCTGGGTAAATCAAGATTTGGGTATGATGGAGAACAAGGTCATCGAAGTCTGAGCATGAGCATCAAAGGATGGAGATCTAGGTCATAATTAAATTTAATTCAATTGAGTACGACCCAGGATATTAATATGATAAGAAAATTTGACCAAAGTCGATTGGTCGTGATCAAGGGAGTTAGGATTCAATGATATTAAAATTTTTTAAAGGATAATTCAAAGATATGGAATAAGTCAATTACCTCCTTCTGATAGGGAAAACAGAAGACAAGGTTTCATAGGGAAGTCAAGTTAATGATCTCTTTCTGATACCATCAAGCTTATCTAATCATCATTTGCCAATCATATCTTTATTTCATAAGTTCAAATATGAAAATCAACCTTTATATGACTACCGCCAAGAATTTATACCCTTTTATTATGAAGATTAGACCTTGCTTAATTCCTAAATTCTAAAACATTACACATGAAGCATACCCTTTTATTTATTAGCACTCAATACTAACCACTTAATCATCTTTAAATCCAAATTCTTCCACCTAGTCTTAAATTAGATCCGAAACCTCTAAATCAAGTTTTATGAAATCCTTGAACTTGTTCAAATTACTCTCATCGTGTTATTCGATCTGAAACTACTAGGCCTTACAAAACTTATTCTCCATTAAAATCAACCTTCATATTTCCTTCAACGTACACCCTCAAATATTATCCTCCTTAAAATTTAAATTTTCTCAAAAATATCTATATTTTCTATAACTAAAAAATCCTTTTGTTCTTTCTGTTCTTAGCCGTTTTCTTGCAATATCTTATTTAATTTCGTATTGCCATTGAATACAGCTAGAATCTCTTCTCCATTACTAAGTCCTTAAATTTAACATCATGGCCTTAAGGTAAATATCTCAATAATCAATAACCAGAATTTATCCAAGTCCTCAACTATGTCGACCTCGAATATCCTCGTCAGCTAAGAAATGCATCTATTATCTACATCTAAATATTTCTCTGTGTGTGATCATTCCTAGATTGATAATATAAATCTCTTGATTTCATTTTTACTTTTTACCACATCTCTATCTCAAAATTCTACATCAAAGTCCAATATTTTATATCCCTACCTAGATTATCATGAGATAACAAATTATGTCCTTTTCGAGCTAGATGATTTACGTCACTTTCTCAACCTTTCCAAGGTAAAAAGGTATGGAGATTCAAAGTTTCAAAGTATAGATGACAGAATTAGATACGAGATCGGGATTGATGTAATTGAGACATAGTTAACTAAGATAAGAAAAATTGGGAATACAAGAAATAATAGCAAGAAAAAATAATGATAAAACCTGTTCTTGCTCATCTGTTCAAAGGAATGAACAAATTTTGAGATATAATCTGATAACCATACACGTCTTCCTGAAATCATGTTGCTAGAATTTTGCCACGCCAGTTAGCATAGCTGCTGTAGGAGCGTAAAAAGTGCTTCAAAGAAAGAGTCATCTCATTCATAAGTGATCTGCTTTACGCCTAGAGGAATGGGTAATCTCTTTACGCCCAAGACTAGGCTAATCAATTTACGCCTAAGCAGGCTGATCATTTTACGCTCGGGGCTACACCCATGGTTTTACGCCAAGGACAGAGCAGTCTACTTCACGCTGGACAAAGCTGTCAAATCTAGCATTTAATGCAAACTCTGACATGAAGATATTAATGATGGCATTTACCACAGAATTCAATGGGATTTGTCTTATACAAAGACTATTGTTGTCGTTTATGGGGATCGAGCTACTTTACGCTCACCATATAGTTTCTTTTACGCACGGAGTTTTTCATGAGTTCTTACGCTCATAAAACAATGTGTGCGTAAAGTCTATTTGAGCCATTTTATGCTCAAGGTTATTCAATAACCACTTTACGCTGGAAACCTATGACAGAGCTATTTTATGCTCATCTTACTGCTTTACGCCCAGAGGATGTTAGAGCTATTTTTACGCCCTATTCTTTCTGGCCAGTATGGAACGTGGTTTGCTTACATGGCCTTCATGCCATATATTTCGAAGAACGTGTGTACATGCATCCTATTCTCACTGAAATGATGGGATGCGTGTCAACGTATGCAAAGGATGACTCTGATCATGGGTGGCAGTTGTTAGCGTAAAGACAGATTTTGGTGTCTTTTTACGCACAGAAGCCCCAGTCTATAAATAGACTCATTTTTCTCAAAGAGAGGGAGAGAGAGAGAACAGAGGAGAATACAGAGACTAGGACTTCGAGATTTTGATTCCCCGGAGCATTCTTCTTCAACTTTTCTTTTAGAACAGAGTGAAGCAAAGCAGGAAAGCATTCGGCCTCGCCATCAGTGCCCAAGTGCGTCGATACCTTTCTGGTGACTTAGTTCTTCCAAGTTGTTCTACTTCAAGCAGTGATCTTCTTCATCATCATATGGTCCAAGGAACAAAGTGATCATTTACGAATCAGACTTCCATAGCAATACTTTTCCAGAATCAAATTTGTACTTCTTGTACTTTTTCTCGTTTTATTTTCAAAATCCAACCTTTTGTTTGGCAATTTTGTTAAGTGAAACAAAAAGGCGACTCTGCTGGGGACGACTTTCTCCTCCGACGAGGAAGTGATTGCTCAATATGATGATGTTTCAGTCGGTTCGACTAAGAAGACTCTGGTTGTACACTTCAACCAGACTGCCTATGAAGAAATGCTCCGAACTGGGGGTGGTTCTCACCACTCCAATGTTCAAAAGTCTCGCAAAGCACGAAAAGTTTGGAGTCCCAAATCCAAAATGGTTTCTGGTCTCTCTGTTGCTTCTGATGACAAGAGAATTCTTCCCACTCCTGTTGTAGGGTCTCCTGTTCGTAACGAGGCAGTCCTTACTTCAGAATTGCACTCAAAGTGTGATAATTTATCTCCCGTTTGTAACGGAGAAGATAATTAGGTTTCACGCCCACTGCGTAAGAATCAAGTTTTATGCTCAGTGGGTAAGAACCAAATTTTACGCTCAAGGCATAAGAATGAGTCTCCCATTTGTAATGTGGCAGATTCTAATGTTTCTGAGTGTAAGAACCCGTCTCCCGTCGGTGACGTGGTAGACTCACACAAATTACGCTCCTCGCATAAAATAAAATCTCCCATCTGTGATGTGGTAGATAATCAATTTTTATGTTTTACGCGTAAAGGTAAGTCTCCTGTCTGTGACAGTGTAGATAAAATTTACAACGATGTTTGCACATCTAATGTGAATATACCTAAACGCATACAGCGTAAAAGTGATGTTGGTAAAACTCCTGTCCTACACCAACAACCTTCTTATACTGCTTTACGTAAAGTACTAAACTTGCAAATCACACGCCATAAAAATGGGGTCCTTCGTGCTAAATCTCAAGATTTACGCACACAACTCCAAATACGTAAAAATGTACAGCTTGGTTCTGCGAATGAAGCCAGTAATCTTCTTTATACACAGGGGGCTAAACGTTTTTCTACCCCAAATGTAATAAAAAAGAATATTCCCACCACTTCTTATGACTTACGAGAATTGCTAATACAAAAGCGTAAGAATTCACAATCTCCGGCGATGCACCCCCAAGAAAGACATCAATGTGGATATCATCAGGTTGTGATCAATTGTTGTTGTTCAGCTTTAAAACAGTCAGTTTTTGATCGACTGAATTTCTCACTTCAACATCAAGCTGAAGACCAAGAAGATGAATTGTCATATGCATCAGTCAACATGGCATCTCATACTAACAGAGGACGACGACCGAGACGGAACATGTCCCAAACTCCAGGTCAACAACAATTCAACAGACTTCTTGATTCCTTTGAAGGAGTATATCAGAATACTCGATCAAGAAGACAAAGACAATTGCAGATTTCTGATTCAGAAGCTGGGGGTACTCAATCTTTTGAGTCTGATACTGATAGTGTGGATTCATACTTCTATACTAATCCCTCTATATCTTTAAGAGAGGTTGAATCCTAAGCTGTTGGAGATGAACCAGAGACGTCATCTGCTAATACGGAACAACGTCTCACTGCCGTTGAGCAATCATTGAAAGACATGCTCAACATGGTGCAAAGCATGCATCAGATAATTTTGAATCAGCAAGCTGCTCAACCCACAGTAATAACTCCGGTACCAGTGGCAGCACAAACTCAAGATAGTCAAGGGGCTGATATACCTTCGAATATTCAAGAACCTGCTATTAATCAAAATTCTGCATCTCCAGATCCCATCATTCCAGAAGATGTACCACCTCCAGTGGGGGTTACGGTACATCCAACGACTATTCAATCAAATGTGCTTCCTCAAACCAGTGAAGCCATTCAAGCAGTACGTGAACTCAAAGCACAGTTTAAGGTTTTGATGCACAAAGATCAGCTCCAGAGGTTAGGGATTAAGCAACCTTACCGTCCTCATTGGAATGATGTACCCTTCCCTCTGAAGTTCAAACCACAATCCATGGTTTTATTCGATGGAAAAGCATCTCCCAGTCAATATATCAATTACTTTAATATTATGACTGTACACTTGCAGAAAAATGACGCTCTTCTCACTCGAGTGTTCATTGGGTGCTTGACGGGTTCGGCTTATGACTGGTATCGTAGCTTACCTGATAACTCTATTTCATCTTTTGACGAATTCAAGGCAATGTTTCTCTCCCGCTTCTATGAAGGAGGTATGGACATGGACATGTCCTCCTTAATAGAAATAAAACAAAAGGAGAAAGAAGATACTCGGACGTTCATTGAACGTTTCCGACAGGCTACTCTAAAGATGCCTCCTGGTATGCCAGATTCAGCGTTGATCGATACATGCAAGATGAATCTGCGACCATCCATTGCTGTCTTCACAGGTTTCTAATTCACAGATTGGGATTCGTTTATCATAGCAGCAGTTTCTGCCGAAACCAATGGTAGGTTGGCTCGGGAACATGGGATGATTTTTGCTTCAGAAGATAAAGGAAAGAAGAGTAATCCTGGTAATAATCCTGGCAATCGTAATGTGAAAGAAAAAGATACTCTTATGGTTAATCTCTCCAAGAACAAAACGATGCCAAATAATCAGGAATCTTCCAGGCCAAAGGAAGAATACACTTTTGACGAAAGTGATATCCCAGGGATATTTCAGTGTCTGGTAAAAAGTGGCAAATTTCAGATTCCAGAGCCAAAAAGGCCTAATGAGGTGAATCTGACTGACAATCCCAAATATTGTATCTATCATAAATACATTAATCATCCTACCAGTGCTTGCTATGTCTTGAAAAAGAAGATCCAAGACCTGATAAATGGTGGCACTATTGCTTTAACCAATGATGACCATACGGTTACAACCAACATGGTCTCTCTTCAGTTTGAAGATTTTCCTCCACAGCAAGTCCCAGATGGAATTATCCTAATTCCGAAGGCGACGATGAAGATCGTGAACATCCCACCTGCCAGAGAAGAAAATACAGGATTGCTGCCACTCACATTAAAGAATGGTGAAATTATGTGGGTACATCCTGACTTAGTGCCTGAATTGAAAAATGAAGGTAAAACTTAAAAATCCAAGAAGGGCAAGAAAGTCAAAACCTGCAACATGATTTCTCATGTTATTCCAGATTCTGATGACTTGGATCATCTATGGGATGGCCTTCCTTTAGAAGATAGATTGAAAGGACTGAACATCTGTTCTCCAAGTCTAGCTTCCCCTACCAAGCTCAAGCTTACCCATCAGCAGTGGCTAGCCATGAATAGTGTCCCTTTATATCGGGCACAACAAGTCTTTGCTGCTTATGAAAAAGCTCCGACAGGGAATTTTCCTCATCCTCCTCTTCTCGTAACTACAGAGACATCTATTCTTCATTCTCCTGAGGTTACAGAGGGTCTTGCTTCTTCCTCTTCCGCTGTTAAAACACCTGTCAAAAGTCCGCTGCCCACTCACTTGTATAGTCAGCAATCTGTTCATCTCATAAAAAAGATGGGTTATGACTTTCAAAAGGCAGAAGGTTTGAATTATGATAAAGGAATACGTCTTCCTTTACAAATTCAAAATCAGAATTCCACTGCTGGATTGGGTTCTGAAATGCCTCATAACAACCCTCACAAGAAGAAGACTAAGGGAAGAAAAATTAAATCCTGTAATATGGTATTTCCTTCTCCTGAGTCTGAAGAAGAAACTTTTGCTGGTACAAGATCTGGAAAAGAGTACCATAAAGACTATGAGGGATCCTCTAAAGAAGCAGAAGATGTAGTGGAGACTCTACCAGTTCAACCTTCTCCTGTTCCTATTAAACCGTCTGTGGTTGAAAAGGGGAAACAGAAGGCAGTACGCTTTGATATCCCATTGAAGCCTGCTTCCAATCAGGGTGTGGTTATGAAGCCTTACAAATTTGACATTCTAGCTCAGTTAGCCAATACTCCGGCTAGACTTTCTATATTTGAACTGCTTCGCCTTTCCAGAGAAAGCAGAGAGACTCTGAGCGAAGCTTTACTTCAGGCAGATTCATGCTTGGCACAACTCAAGACTCCTGATAATATACCAGTGTCATGTCCGCAATGTCATAGTGTGATGGAAGCAATTCCTAACATCACACAACAAACATGATAGGCCTCTGTGTTACACTAGATATATTGGATCCACTGAAATTGATAGGATTTACATCGATCCTGGGTCTTCAATTAGTATAATTCTTCAGAGTATGCTAAGACCCCTGAGGATTCCTATAGTGAGCTGACTTACACTAGTACTACGATAGTCGGTTTTAACTCTGGCAAGAGCAAAGTACTGGGGAAGATTCGTCTGCAGATTCAGATTGGTGATCTTCGAACTATGGTAACTTTCTATGTTATCAACTCAGACGTATCCTACAATATTCTTCTTGGAAGACCGTGGATTCATGAACATAATATTATGCCTTCAACACTTCACCAATGTTTCAAATATGTGGACTCCCAAGGAGTTGTGAAAACTGAGTTTGCTGATATTAATCCGTTCAAGGGTGTTGAAGCCTACTTCTCTGATTCAAGGCTTTATAAACAAGAACATGTGAAAGATATATCAGACATGGCTGAAGATCAATCACCCTATGAGGATCACTCTATTAATGAAGATCCGCCAGAGGAGCAACCTTTGAAGATCATAGTCAAGGGACGAATCCAATCCCAACCTGTCAATGATCAACCTTTAATGATCAAGGTTAAAGGAAGAACTCAAACTTCATCTGAGGAATCAATAAATATTCCTGCTAAGAGCTAAGTTCAACCTTTTATGATTAAGGTCAAAGGACATGCTTCTTGCACGAATGATCCAGAACTACCGTTGATTGTCAATCTTGGCAAATCTACGCAGAAGACGGATGATGGTCCACTGTTGATTAATCCGAAGCGTAGCAATCAGACTATAAATGATGTAAATATTGATCATTCTGTACTCTTTGATATCAATGAAGATTCTTTGTTCGAGTATATGGCTGTCAAGTTTATTGAAAGAATGACTTTATCTTCTGATAATCAAAGTCATCAATATAAAGACAACATAGAACCGGAAGAAACTCTGTACATTGATCATAAGGAGAATTCTTTCCCTTCTTATACAGATGTTGGACCGTATGCTCAAAGGTTCCTAACATCTTCTCCTTATCTTCTACCTGTGGCTGCTTCATCACAAGCCTGCGTAACTTTTAGACGTCATGAAGAATCTTATTTCGTGGTTCCGTCTGATAAGAAAAATAAGCACCAAATTGTGTTTGGCCTGGCTAGAAATATCCATGTTGCTCAGACATATGAGCTGAAGGATAAAGACAAAGGAAGAATCCGAATTGACAAATACATCCAGCAATCTATTAAGATCATTCAGAATATGGGGTATGATTTGAAGACTATACAAGGTCTCAATCAGGGCAAGGGCAGACGATTACCATTAGGTGGTGATCTGTTTTACCAAAAGACTCATCATGGATTGGGATATGACCCGTCCTACATGTTTTATGATGATATACAAGAAGAATTCTCTTCCAGCTCTTCACAATCATCAGATTCAGAGGAACTTATGAAGTCAGAAATCCTGATCTCATCCCCTATCATCAAGTGGTAGTCGAGTTGGTCTTTTCATTCAAAGGATTCTTCATTGAATTTGTACCACGTTCTCAGAATGTGGAGGCTGATGCTCTTGCCAGCTTAGCTGCAGATTTGGCTGTCCCTATCCGAAGGCAAAATACAATTACTTTATTAGATCGAGATTTGTTCTATGTGAAGAGTAATCTGTATATTGAACAAAGTTATACTACAGAGTCAAGTTTCCAACAGAAAGATTGGAGAACTCCATTCATTGATTATGCAGTTCATGGAATTTTGCCTGAAGATCCTAAAGAAGCTGCATCAATTAAGAGACGATCATTTCGATTCTATTATGATTCGTCTTTACATATGCTGTATCGTCGTTCATATGACGGACTCTTGCTGCGCTGTCTCTCAGAAAGTGAAGCCAAACAAACACTACGTGAGGCTCATGATGGTGTATGTGGTGCTCATCAACCGGGTCCAAAGTTGCAAGACCGCATTCGGAGAATGGGGTATTATTGGCCTTCTATGATAGCAGATGCTGTGGACTATGCCAGAAGATGTAAAGCATGTCAGATTCATGCTGATTTTATTCATCAACCATCTGAATTCCTACATCCTACAGCAGCCTCTTGGCCCTTCGAAGCTTGGGGTATGGATGTCATTGGTCCTATTAACCCTCCTTCTGTCAAGGAACATCGGTTCAAACTAGCTATAACCGATTTCTTTTCGAAGTGGGCAGAAGCAATCCCCCTTGCGGAAGTAAAAACATCTAAAGTGATCAGTTTTATCAAGCACCATGTTATTTATCGTTTCGGGATTCCTCGACGAATAATTCATGACAATGGTCCACAATTTGCCAGTCAAGCATTTTATCGATTCTGTGACAAGAATCGAATTCAGAATTTGGCTTCTACGGCTTATAATCCAGCTGCTAATGGTTTAGCTGAAGCTTTCAATAAGACGATCATCAAACTTCTTAAAAAGTTTGTTTCTTCCAATAAACGTGATTGGAATAAGAAACTTGGAGAATGTTTATGGGCTTATCGAACAATAGTCCGGACTCCTACTGGTTTTACACCATTCTTATTGGTCTATGGATGCGAAGCTGTTCTCCCATTGGAAATCCAGATCCCTTCTCTACGAATAGCCATTGCTAATGAGCTAACTACGGAGAATAATGATCGCTTACGACTCCAAGAACTTGAAGGATTGGATGAGAAGCGTCTTCAAACACAACAATACATTGAACTGTATCAAGCCCGCATATCTCGAACTTTTAATCGTAAAGTTAAGGAGAGGGCATTCAAAGTTGGCGAGCTTGTATTAACTGTTCGGAGACCGATGGTAATGACTCATAAAAGTAAAGGGAAATTCCAAGCAAAATGAGAAGGCCCTTATGTAATTGAGTCTGTGTTTTCCAATGGTGCCTATCGGTTGTCAAAGCCCAATGGAGATCTACTCATGCTACCGATCAATGGCAAATTTTTGAAGAAATACTATGTATAAAAAAAAGACAGAACAAAAAAAAATAATAAAGCTTTTTTTATTATTTTTGTTCAAAATAAAAGATTAAGGACGAGGGCCACTCCCTTCCTTATTGAATACATAGTCGGCCAAAGCATAGAAGGCATCGTTTCCTGAACTCATGAAAACTTTGCAGGCAGCCATCCTTGACGCTTCTTCTTCAGGAGTTTTCTCTGGCTCTACTAAAAAAACAAGAATGCCTTTGGGTGGTTTGGGCGTAGAAGAGCTGTTGCCTACTTGAGTCGGGCCTGCCACTGTTGGTTCAAGGGGACACATCTCAGTGACGTCCTCAATTTTCTTGGAAACTTCATTCTTTTGCTGTGCATCCTCGGAAGACATTTCCAATAGAGGAGTGGAAATAAGAATGAAATGTTACAGAGAGCTCTCACCTATTTATAGAAGAAGATTGTTGATGAACCGGTCTTTGAAGATTGAGAATAACCTTTCATTCCCAAAAAGACCTGTCCGTTCGTTCCATCGGGTTCATTCATTTCGAATCAATGTTTTCTTTTCCCGAAAAAATGCGTTGATTCGTCCATTATTTTTGACCCATATGTTCATGACATCTGTCTCCTTAGTCCCAAGCTACCAAGATTTGGTTAAGCTGATTTCTTGTCTCTGGAAAAGAGATTTTATATATATCTTCTATTTTATCGATTAATTAGAAAGTGGGATTTGTTATTTATCATGTTTCCATGACCTCTGAATAAATATTAAATCTACTTTCTTTTTCCTATCTATCACTTCTATTTTTGACCTCTGCATAGATATTAATCTAATTTTCTTTTGAGTTCATACATGCTATTATGTCCATATTACCTCTGATAGTATCATATACTCTAAAACAGAAAATAAGATTTCATTCATCTATCATGTCTATATTACATCCAGATAAGATACAAATCATTGATCATAGAAGAATCATCATTTTATTCCCATATCATCAAAAAGTCTATTACATTTCTTAGACTTTCTTACAAGTTATAATGGAAATCTTTTACATTCTTGGATTTTCATTCTATACACCAACCATAACCTAATAGAGATCTATTTTCTTCTTTGATCTTCTTTGACGGGTTCGTTATTGGTGGCAGTTCCTGACTGTCTGAGCCCCAGTGGTAACCGAAATAGCAGGAACCAAACTCTGGTCTTATCTCTCAGACGAGAGAAGAACCCCAGAGTATGGCAGCCCGAAGGCGCGTTGCTGCCAACACAACTGCTGGATTAGCGGCGGCACCTCAAAGGAGATAGGAATGTATCCAGCATTGGGATACGATTCCTAGTTCTGCCGTGAAAGGAACTCTACTACCCGATTCCTCGGGGTAGAGTTGACTCCACCATCCAACTCTCCGTGTATAAAGGCTCTTCCTACCAACAGAGGAAGAACCTTCGATCTTACGAAGGGTTCTGAGTTGTTTGATTTGCGCATCAAAAGCGCATGAGCTCCCTGATGTTGATGTCAGAAGAACGTTCTTTACAGCGTCAAAATCGCCAATGCCGGTTCTGGAAAAGATGTTCAGCCAAACTTCTGCAGAAACAACAAAGAAGAAGTGTTTTAAATCAGAAGTATTATCAGATGCGTATTAAACGCTAACTAAAAATAGATCAGCAAGGCTTTTACGCCGGTGATTCAACAAGGCTTTTACGCCAGCAATCAGTAAGGCTTTTTACGTCGATGATTCAACAAGGCTTTTACGTCGATGATTCAACAAGGCTTTTACGCCAGTGCTTCAACAAGGCTTTTACGCCATTGCTTCAGCAAGGCTTTTACGCCAGTGCTTCAGCAAGACTTTTACGCCAGTGCTTCAGTAAGGCTTTTTACGCCAGTGCTTCAACAAAGCTCTTACGCCAGTGCTTCAACAAGGCTTTTACGCCGGTACTTCAACAAGGCTTTTGTGCCAGTGTTTCAGCAAGTTTTTACGCTCGTCAAGAATTTACGTTCATAAAGTAGATGTGTTCAACGAAAAATTCGAAAGACAGATATTTTGCTTACGATCGGATTTACCATTTGAGTCGAATGGTTTTGCTCTAATGGTAGTTGAATCTGTGTCTAACGACTGGGCGTACAAAAGAACACAGTGGGAAAGCTTTGCCATCTTCATTTGTTGGAGAACAATATCACGAAAAGTTATCTTCAGTGGAATGAGTACGAGAATATGTGAAACATTCTTGGCTGTTTATAAAGGCTGAAAAACTGTTGGAAAGAGTCTATTTCGGGGGAAGATCCTATTTAAAGGCTCTCGTGACTACAAGACAGACGCCACGTGTTGGTTTGTTTCTCGGGAATGAACAACCATAGAAATAGTCAAAATAAAATGTTGAACAGTTCTATCTACCAACAGATGACATAGTCATCAAAATTTTATTTTATAAAGTGGGAAGTGGACCCCTACATATAAGAGAGTCACAATACATGGAATTTTATTTCCACTCTCCTTTGTTGGACTGACGAAGAGAGGCACCTAACTCACGCATGTTGTGAATCCCGGAGCGGCGCATCAGATTAAGAAATGCTTCGGCATCTCCTGGCCCTTCATACGCAGTTGGAGGACCACCATCAATACGACTAAAGTTCGCAGGAGTTACTCCAAAACACTCTAAATGGTTGCACGCTCGCTCGAAATCAAGCCTTGAGCCTGAAGCCTCTTCATTATTAATCTCCTTCTTGGGCGCCATGTCACTATGGAGATGAATGACGAGAGTGAAGAATTTCTCCTTATTTATACGGTTAAATCAGCTCTTCATATTCCTCATTAGAAACGGTTCATGATAAATGCAAAACTCGGGGAAGCGAAAAGGCATTTGAGAGTTTCAAAAAAGGAAATTCATTGTGACAAATAAGTGTTGACCGACACTGTTGGAAATTACACCGACTGTTGGACATCCTCGCTTTTACGTGGATGTCTGTTGCGTATCCCAAATTTTACGCTGGCAGGTCAAATCTCAACTTTTACGCTTCTGTTCAAAGTATTTTAAATTTTGGAGATATTTGAAAACTTTGAAGGGGGTCTTGTAGGAGCGTAAAAAGTTGTCACTCCCCGTTTTCGGAATACGTAAATTTTTAATTTTTCATGTATATGGTATCTGGCACCTGTATCTTTATTGCATTTATCCTGTATTTGTAACTGGCCATGGCATGGAACAGTATCTCGTCGCGGATTAGTGTGCCACCCTTTGTCCTTGTCTGGTTGTAGGCGTGGTTCACTGTTTCGATGATAAAATTTCTGAACTGTGCTGTGGTTAGGATTTTTATTTAATTAATTAGTTGTATCATGTAGCATTTAACATGTCATTAGTCATGTGGTTAAGAGCATGCTTAAGCTTAGGGTTTCTTTGAGTCAACCCAACCCCTATATGTATTCTCTTCCACACTCTCTCTCCTCATTCACTCTTTCATTTATTTTCCTCAAGCAAACTTTTAGGCAAGTACATCTTGCACCAAATGGAGAGATTATTGCATTTTCATTTCTAGATTTTTCTTTGATATTATTTGTCTATATTGTTCTTCTCTTCATTCTCTACAAGTTTAGTTCTTGGAGTTTTTGATTTTAATGGCTAGTTTGGTGTAGATCTAAGTTTCTAAAACTAGGGTTCTATGGGTTTTCATGGTTTTGATCTATCAAACTTGGTTGTTTTTGAAAACTAATGGTCCTATGTTGTAGAAAATTCAATTCTATCCAATTTTGACCTTTGAAAAGTTAGATTTCGACTTGTTTTGAGGAAGTTATGGCCAGAATAATATTTAGATATTTTCTATGTCATCAGTCCTGGTTTTGGCAGGGACGATGAATAGTGCCGCATGCATAGTGCTGCATAGTACCGCATAGTGCCCAGCCGCATAAGAATGCTGCATAGTGCTGCATAGTGCCCAGCCGCATAAGAATGCTGTATAGTGCTGCATAGTGTTCAGCCGCATAAGAATGTTGCATAGTGCCGCATAGTGCCCAGCCGCATGAGAATGCTGCATAGTGCCACATAGTGCCCAGCCGCATAAGAATGCTGCATAGTACCGCATAGTGCCCAGCCGCATGAGAATGCTGTATAGTGTCGCATAGTACCCAGCCGCATAAGAATGCTGCATAGTGCCGCATAGTGCCCAGCCACATAAGGATACTGCATAGTGTCGCATAGTGCCCAGCTGCATAAGAATGCTGCATAGTGCTGTATAGTGCCGTATAGTGCCTATTTTGGCTGTTTTTGACTATTTTAAGTCCTATTTGGCTGAATTGTGGCCAGAATTTCTCCAAACTTCCAACATGAAAGTTGTAGATCTTTGTATTGGCTTCAAGGACCTTCATGTCTCATTTTAACCAGAATTTATATGTGACTTTTATGTCACAAGGAGTCCGAATGACTTTCTGACTTAACCATGTTCCTGACCTGATTACTTGTATACGTGCTAGTACATGTTCTAAGTGTGTATTGAGATACAATATTAGTATGTACTGCGGTGCCATTTTAATGAGTGCACTGAGGTGTGACTCTACATGCTAAGTGATCATTCGTGTTATATGTCAATACATGTGTACCTTCCAGTACAGTCATGGTAATTGGTCAGTAATAGTGTCGTGGTAAAATGATTGTTGTTTAATACATTACACTAAGCATGGATCTAGATTGAGCCGATGTGGATTCATACTTAGGGTACACGTACTATGGTACGACATATAGGAGGATGACCATGTGACCACGACATGTAATTCCAATATCGAGATAGGGTTAATCTAAGCAACTTAAATTGGTAGAACCATTGGGAGGGAACAGAATCTCGAGATCGTACGTCACCAGCCGCCCTGGGTCCCGTCCTGGCGCATCGGGTTGGCTGCCTCGGATACTGTATAGTCATCCGCACTAGTGGAGTGCAGTATCTGATTTGTGACTGCCGAGCCAGCTCTTCCTATAGGAGAGCTGGAACCGTTACTGCTTATTCTAGCGCGGTGGCCTTTCGAGGGACCGGTGTATTTCATGCTTACTTGTATATAATGGTTTGGCTAGCCCTGCTGGAATGCGATACAATCTGAGGATTCCTATATATATTGCATTACTGGTATAATCCAGACAAATCATAGAAAGTCGTAGGATTGATTGGCCGCTTGTAAGCTGACTTGTTTGTGATATGTTTTCTTCTGTTAGCAACTGAGGAACATGGACTATCGTGGTGCGTGGTCCAACCCATGTCCTTGTCTGGTTGTTGGGTTGGGCTATTGTGCTGCGATAGGCTATGGACCAAAGTTGCGATCAGAAGCCCTTTTACCTGCCCATGGTTATAGGATATATCTTATCTCGGCACGATATTGGCACCGTTTGTCCTTGTTTGGTTGTAAGGGTGTCGTATTGTCTCGATGATATGGTATAAGCCTATAACTCATGAATCAGGTCTTATTTAACTCATTGGATTTATCTCACTCTTTTGTGCTCCCTTGTGGTACTTGCTATTCGGGGCCTGACCCCGCTGGTTTTGTTTGGCCAGATCTCGTAGCAGCTCCAGAGGATCCAGCCTTCCATCCGAACAATGGTGCACACCAGGAGTATGGGCGCCGGGGACCATGAGTGGGTTTTTTTTTTCACCGCTCTGATATCTTCTATTTTGTACTTGGCGTTTAGCCACCGGCACTTGTTTAGCCGGTAGTTCTGGACACTAGTTTCCTTTGCATAATTGTAATTAAATCAGACTGCAGCTGACTATAGTTATGTACTATTGACTCTCGGAACTAGCTCATCATTTTGTATAGCTAGACTCATGAATCATTTTGATGAAGCGTCGGGGACGCCTTACTGCTTTGTCTTATATGATCATTATTTGCTGCTTCTTGTTTTGATTGATTGAGACATAGATGCTCTGTGGGACCATAGGAGACCTGATTGTAGCATGCACCCCCTAGTCTCTTGACAGCCACGATCGTCGTATGACGTTTATATACTTCATACTGTGTAGCTGGCCTAGTCCGTCTCAGTATTCCGGTACTGGGGCGTGACAAGGTTTTAGTGGTGGCCCATACAGGTCTATTTTTCAGACTTGTGGGGTATTGCGATTATAGGAGTCTCAATCAAAACATGTTTCCCTTGATCTCCTGATTCGTTTTCTCCTTCTTCTACCTTGATTGCTAACTTGATTGTCATCCTCGATTCCTTCCCGTCCTGTCTTTTGATGCCTTGTATCCTTTCCTTTAGGGTCACATCATTCTCGGCTATTGGAGGAGCCGGCATGGGAGAGAATCCAATAGATCAGGGACCAGTTGGAGATCAGCAATAGATAGCCCCTCTAGCTGGACAGATTCCCATCGAGAACGTTACCGAGCATGAGCCAGTTGAGCTACATAGGCCAGAGGATCCCGTACCTCCAGTGATGCCAGTAGTACCAGTAGCACTAGATGCGTCGGCACTATTACAGATTATTAGAGGGTTATTGGAGACCCAGCAACGCCAGACGGCAGCCCAACAGCAGCAACAAACCCGACAGCAAGAACAAAATGTGCTACAGAATCAGGGGTTGCAATTAGCCCTTGAGAGAAGTGTCAGAAATGATTTAGGAGCGTCCGGAAGGTTTTGTCGACTTAACCCGAAATATTTTGACGGTACGGAGGATGCCATCACGGCGGATGCTTGGCTTCAGGATACAGAGGCCATATTGACCGCAGCAAAGGTTCCAGCAGAAGAGAAGGTTGACCTGGTCAGACTTTTACTTCAGGATCTCGCCCGCGATTGGTGGGCATCGGAAGTGGTTGGAATGAGGCGTCCTGTTCCCTGGGATAGCTTCAGTACCAGATTCAAGGCTAAGTACTTTGGCGTGGTAGCACGGTATGAGCTACAACAGAGGTTTATCAGTCTCAAGCAGGCTGGTAAGACGGTGGATGGTTATGCAGCGGAGTTCTGCAGGTTAAGTAGGTTTGCTCGAATGATGGTGGCGACAGAGCCAGAGAGAGCAATGAGGTTCCAGCAGAGACTTCACCTAGAGATTTTGCAGCTGGTCGAGGGGCATGACTACCAGACATTCGATGTAGTATTGACGGCGGCTCGGAGGCACGAGCTTACTATTCAAAGGTTATCAGCAAGGACTGGGGGCCAAAAGAGGTCTCATACGCAGAGTGCTGGGGGAGAAGCAGTACCTCGGACGTCAGCACCAGCTCCTAGCATCCGTATTCGTGATGCAGCACCAGTCACGACAATTGTGACTGCACCAGTTCGACAGCAGCAACAGAGGAACCAGCAGCAGCGTCAGGAAGCACCAATGGGTTGCACTTACTGTGGTAAGGAAGGGCACACTAGGGATGTGTGTCGTTTAACTAATGGATTATGCTTGAGGTGTAGCAGTCCAGACCATAGGATTGCCAATTGTCCTATGATGCAAAGGCCAGGTGGGCCAGCTCAACGGTTTCCGGCGTTGCCAGCTCCAGAGATAGCACCGTATCAAGGGCCAACACTAGCAGTGAGGCCACTAGCCCAGCGCCCATTACTGATGCAAGCTCAGATGTACCGACAAGCGCAACATCAGGTTGGACAGCAGGGCCAGGAAAGGCAGGGACAAAGGCAAGAAGAATTTAGAGTATTAGAGCAGAGGTTGGCTGAAGGCGGTCAGATTTTGGGTGAGTTTTGAGTATTATTTATTATAATTCCTTGAGTTCTATATTCGAAGAGTAAAGGCGACTTTCTCGTCTCACTCATCTGCTCTCGTATCATGTGATACGTGATATTCATCATATGTCTTGATTACGATAGTACGTCCTGGGCAGAATCTCGTTCTTGATTTAGTCATTGGTATCGACTTATCTTAAGCATTGACCCTTGTCCACTTTGGGTGTCAGTGTAGGACCTCGAGGACGAATTTCTACCTGACTTGAGAGGCATATTTTATTCGTACGTCTCCGATCATTTCCTTCTAGGGTATGATTATTGTTTGTGCTCTTACTTAATTATTCGTGCTTTCTAAAACTATTCATGTGCCATGTGTTGTTTGATAATTGTGCTTGCTATATGTTATGAGTATATTCCGTGATCTGAGAGCGTGCTCAACTAGCCTTATCGAAATTCCGAGGATGGAATTTTTCTAAGGAGGGTAGAGATGTCACTCCCCGTTTTCGGAATACGTAAATTTTTAATTTTTTATGTATATGGTATCTGGCACCTGTATCTTTATTGTATTTATCCTGTATTTGTATCTGGCCATGGCATGGAACAGTATCTCGTCGCGGATTAGTGTGCTACCCCTTGTCCTTGTCTGGTTGTAGGCGTGGTTCACTGTTTCGATGATAAGATTTTTGAACTGTGCTGTGGTTAGGATTTTTATTTAATTAATTAGTTGTATCATGTAGCATTTAACATGTCATTAGTCATGTGGTTAAGAGCATGCTTAAGCTTAGGGTTTTTTTGAGTCAACCCAACCCCTATATATATTCTCTTCCACACTCTCTCTCCTCATTCACTCTTTCATTTATTTTTCTCAAGCAAACTTTTAGGCAAGTACATCTTGCACCAAATGGAGAGATTATTGCATTTTCATTTCTTGATTTTTCTTTGATATTATTTGTCTATATTGTTCTTCTCTTTATTCTCTACAAGTTTAGTTCTTGGAGTTTTTGATTTTAATGGCTAGTTTGGTGTAGATCTAAGTTTCTAAAACTAGGGTTCTATGGGTTTTCATAGTTTTGATCTATCAAACTTGGTTGTTTTTGAAAACTAATGGTCCTATGTTGTAGGAAATTCAATTCTATCCAATTTTGACCTTTGAAAAGTTAGATTTCGACTTGTTTTGAGAAAGTTATGGCCAGAATAATATTTGGATATTTTCTATGTCATCAGTCCTGGTTTTGGCAGGGACGATGAATAGTGCCGTATGCATAGTGCTGTATAGTGCCGTATAGTGCCCAGCCGTATAAGAATGCAGCATAGTGCCCAGCCGCATAAGAATGCTGCATAGTGCTGCATAGTGCTGCATAGTGTCCAGCCGCATAAGAATGCTGCATAGTGCCGCATAGTGCCCAGCCGCATGAGAATACTGCATAGTGCCGCATAGTGTCCAGCCGCATAAGAATGCTACATAGTGCTGCATAGTGCCGCATAGTACCCAGCCGCATAAGAATGCTGCATAGTACCGCATAGTGTCCAGCCGCATAAGAATGCTGCATAGTGCTGCATAGTGCCGCATAGTGCCTATTTTGGCTATTTTTGGCTATTTTAAGTCCTATTTGGCTGAATTGTGGCCAGAATTTTTCCAAACTTTCAACATAAAACTTGTAGATCTTTGTATTGGCTTCAAGGACCTTCATGTCTCACTTTAACCAGAATTTATATGTGACTTTTATGTCACAAGGAGTCCGAGTGACTTCCTGACTTGACCATGTTCCTGACCTGATTACCTGTATACGTGCTGGTACATGTTCTAAGTGTGTATTGAGATACAATATTAGTATGCACTGCGGTGGCATTTTAATGAGTGCACTGAGGTGTGACTCTACATGCTAAGTGATCATTCGTGTTATATGTCAATACATGTGTACCTTCCAGCACAGTCATGGTAATTGGTCAGTAATAGTGTCGTGGTAAAATGATTGTTGTTTGATATATTACACTAAGCATGGATCTAGATTGAGCCGATGTGGATTCATACTTAGGGTACACGTACTATGGTACGACATATAGGAGGATGACCATGTGACCACGTCATGTAATTCTAATATCGAGATAGGGTTAATCTAAGCAACTTAAATTGGTAGAAGTATTGGGAGGGAACAGAATCTCGAGATCGTACGTCACCAGCCGCCCTGGGTCCCGTCCTGGCGCGTCAGGTTGGCTGCCTCGGATAATGTATAGTCATCCGCACTAGTGGAGTACAGTATCTGATTTGTGACTGCCGAGCCAGCTCTTCCTATAGGAGAGCTGGAACCGTTACTGCTTATTCTAGCGCGGTGGCCTTTCGAGGGACCGGTGCATTTCGTGCTTGCTTGCATATAATGGTTTGGCTTGCCCTGCTGGAATGCGATACGATCTGAGGATTCCTATATATATTGCATTACTGGTATAATCCAGACAAATCATAGAAAGCCGTAGGATTGATTGGCCGCTTGTAAGCTGACTTGTTTGTGATATATTTTCTTCTGTTAGCAACTGAGGAACATGGACTATCGTGGTGCGTGGTCCAACCCATGTCCTTGTCTGGTTGTTGGGTTGGGCTATTGTGCTGCGATAGGCTATGGACCAAAGTTGCGATCAGAAGCCCTTTTACCTGCCCATGGTTATAGGATATATCTTATCTCGGCACGATATTGGCACCGTTTGTCCTTGTTTGGTTGTAAGGGTGTCGTATTGTCTCGATGATATGGTATAAGCCTATAACTCATGAATCAGGCCTTATTTAACTCATTGGATTTATCTTACTCTTTTGTGCTCCCTTGTGGTACTTGCTATTCGGGGCCTGACCCAGCTGGTTTTGTTTGGCCAGATCTCGTAGCAGCTCCAGAGGATCCAGCCTTCCACCCGAACAATGGTGCACACCAGGAGTATGGGCGCCGGGGACCATGAGTGGATTTCTTCTTCACCGCTCTGATATCTTCTATTTTGTACTTGGCGTTTAGCCACCGGCACTTGTTTAGCCGGTAGTTCTGGACACTAGTTTCCTTTGTATAATTGTAATTAAATCAGACTGCAGCTGACTATAGTTATGTACTATTGACTCTCGGAACTAGCTCATCATTTTGTATAGCTAGACTCATGAATCATTTTGATGAAGCGTCGGGGACGCCTTACTGCTTTGTCTTATATGATCATTATTTACTGCTTCTTGTTTTGATTGATTGAGACATAGATGCTATGTGGGACAATAGGAGACCTGATTGTAGCATGTACCCCTAGTCTCTTGACAGCCACGATCGCCGTATGACGTTTATATACCTCATACGGTGTAGCTGGCCTAGTCCGTCTCAGTATTCCGGTACTGGGGAGTGACAAAAGTGCTTCAAAGAAAGAGTCATCTCATTCATAAGTGATCTGCTTTACGCCTAGAGGAATGGGTAATCTCTTTACGCCCAAGACTAGGCTAATCAATTTACGCCTAAGCAGGCTGATCATTTTACGCTCGGGGCTACACCCATGGTTTTACGCCAAGGACAAAGCAGTCTACTTCACGCTGGACAAAGCTGTCAAATCTAGCATTTAATGCAAACTCTGACATGAAGATATTAATGATAGCATTTACCACAGAATTCAATGGGATTTGTCTTATACAACGACCATTGTTGTCGTTTATGGGGATCGAGCTACTTTACGCTCACCATATAGTTTCTTTTACGCACGGAGTTTTTCATAAGTTCTTACGCTCATAAAATAATGTGTGCGCAAAGTCTATTTGAGCCATTTTACGCTCAAGGTTATTCAATAACCACTTTACGCTGGAAACCTATGACAGAGCTATTTTACGCTCATCTTACTGCTTTACGCCCAGAGGATATTAGAGCTATTTTTACGCCCTATTCTTTCTGGCCAGTATGGAACGTGGTTTGCTTACATGGCCTTCATGCCATATATTTCGAAGAACGTGTGTATATGCATCCTATTCTCACTGAAATGATGGGACACGTGTCAACGTATACAAAGGATGACTCTGATCATGGGTGGCAGTTGTTAGCATAAAGACAGATTTTGGTGTCTTTTTACGTACAGAAGCCCCAGTCTATAAATAGACTCATTTTTCTCAAAGAGAGGGAGAGAGAGAGAGAACAGAGAAGAATACAGAGACTAGGACTTCGAGATTTTGATTCCCCGGAGCATTCTCCTTCAACTTTTCTTTCAGAACAGAGTGAATCAAAGCAGGAAAGCATTCGGCCTCGCCATCAGTGCCCAAGTGCGTCGATACCTTTCTGGTGACTTAGTTCTTCCAAGTTGTTCTACTTCAAGCAGTGATCTTCTTCATCATTATATGGTCCAAGGAAAAAGTGATCATTTACGAATCAGACTTCCATAACAATACTTTCCCAGAATCAAATTTGTACTTCTTGTACTTTTTCTCGTTTTATTTTCAAAATCCAACCTTTTGTTTGGCAATTTTGTTAAGTGAAACAGCTGCAATAAACAATAGAGTCTGTGACTAAGGTATACACCCTATAATCATGTTATTTAGAATTCTTACCACGCCAACCGGTAAAGCTGCAAGAAAATCTAGATTCCATAACTAGGATAGTATATCTAAAATCAGGCTCTATGTCCTTTTCATGCTAGCCAATCTGATTGCGACAAATTCTAACTCCATAATTAAGTTAGAAGTTTACCTTTCTCACTGTCCTTATCAAGTATGTTATCAGGTTATACCCTAAATTCCAAAATAAAATAAAGATAAATATATATATTTAAATACAAACTCAAAGTTAACAACTACTCATCAAGATTCAAAATTCAACAATGAATCAATCAAATCAAATTCAATAACAAGGAGTAATGGGTGAATCGAATGAGTAATGGGTGAGTCAAATCAAGGGAAAAGATTTCAAATTCAAGTTAAAATAAGATTCTCAAGGGTCATCCCAGGAATCTCTCAAGAAATCCTAACAGTGATTGAGTATCCTCTCATTCTAACACTTTACTTCCTATACTCTATAGCAGGCTCGTAGTAGTACCATTAAGTTACTGTACTACCATGACATCGTACTAATGCAAATCTGGACCTGCATGGACCGAAGCAAAGAGATCGTGTCTCCATAACCATCCTGAAGACATATCAAAACAAGAAGCAATTACTGAGAATGAAGCAAAAAATCAAAGGAGGACAGTTTATTTATTCAAAGAAAAGCATTTAATCAATAAGAATTTAGATGGCAAGTATTGGATCAGAGTTTTTCTAATATGATTGAGTACCTCAAAACTATATCCTATATCCTATTGCAGGTTGTAGTGATACTCTAGTACGAATACCACTATAATTCTAGACTTGCATGGGCTACCACTAAAAACGTGTCATGATCCGCACCCGGTGTAAGGGCACGAGATGTGGGTACATACAGCCTACGCCATAGTGTCGGCGGTAGAACGCTATCCTAGGTCCAACATCTAACACAATCTAGAATATGCTCCAATTCGAGAATGATATATATATGGTACAACTCAATCACAATAACTCAGATGGGATAGATGAAAGATAATCTCAACAGAGAGTCACAGTATAAATAATAATCCCGGTGTAAACCACACCATAATAAAATCTCAGTACAATCATAATGTCTCATAACTAGGTAAAGATATAAGTCTAATCTAACTCATGGCAAGTCCTCAGCGACTATTGGATCCTGCTGAGAGTCCAGGTCACCTGTGTCAACTAGGCCTGCTCCATAGTAAGTATCGTAGCAATCCTCATCATCTGTAATATATTCAACAGGTCCAGTCAGGACAAACGAATACATATCTCTCACACAGTTCATAACATAGAAAGAAATGTGAAACAAGCTATAGAATAATATACATGAACTGCTGTAAAAAAATAGTAGAGAGACTGTAAAAAGAAGAACATGATATAGTGGAAATAGATATACATGATATAGATAAGAAAACTGAGCTAACTACGTGATTCAGAGCACATGTTTGGTTATGTAAACAGGCTTAGGTTATACATGACTTAAATCTAGTTTGGAGTTATACATGAAATGGTGTAGATCACAAAACCAAATAAATACTCTCCTGCCTCAATCAGTACCTAAGGATCTGTCCAGATTATGTTATTTCACATGAAAGTAGTGTGTCATATGGATAGCTAGTCCACATGCATACTGGGTTATACATGAAGGCTCACATGATCATGAGTGTATATGAATCTCACATGAGTATACATGAATAAATATGAATATAATGAGTAGACGATGCACATGTTAAAGTACACGAGCACAATATACCCGATGTATCCGAGGGGATAACATCGCATGAAGAGGTCCATATAGTACTAATCCGTGATAATATTGTGACAGCAGCAAGTAAACTAGTCTATAACAAGTAAATATGTCCAAGCAAGAATAAAATGGTCAGAGAATGTACTCGCCTGATAATTCGAGCTACTGATGAAGATGTGTAACTGAACTGGAGTGATGTAAACCTATTTAAAGTAACCACAAGTCACAACATGGTCTAACATATAATAAGAAAGGGCTACATTGGAAATATACATGCTTCTAAGTCCTTCTAGGTCAAAGTCAACCTTGGTCAACTCTGGTCGAACCTGGTCAACTCTGGTCAAACCTGGTCAACTCTAAGTCAACTAGTCCGTTTACTAATTTTTAGGTCACACACAAGTTTACAAGTCATCCCGAGTTCGTTTGAGTCGATTTGGAACAAGTTTGACCTGAAGTTGACTTTTGTCAACTTGTTCAACTTGTCGGTCAACTCGACTAAACTAGGCTCATTGGGTCGATCCTAATCTGTCCCAATACCCTATGGTTACATTCATAATCAATCCACATACATATAGGTATATTCACATTCATTAAGATTATATATATATATATATATATATATATATATATATATATATATATATATATATTTATATATATATATATATATATATATATATATATATATATATATATATATATACACACACATATATATCTATACAACACATATAAATATTTAATTTGTGACTTGAAGGAAGTTGTGATATAAAGGACTGCTGTTATGAATCAAATATGAGATTAAAAGCCAAGTACTTAACTATGGGGATATATCACATATATAAATACATATACACATATATCTATTTTAAAGGAAACTTATACATATATAGACATATACATAAATATATATATACATACTCATATAGGTAAAGGAAATAGGCTACTCGAATCCGAGAAGTGGACTCAGTACCTTGAACCCTCATTCCAACATATTTACATATACATAAAGTCATTTATATATAAATATGTATATCTACACACATATACATATAATACATAAAGGAAAAATCCAAATTGTATTTGTAAATGGTAATTAAATAGGATATAAAACTAAAGATCAATTCCTGCAAACCCAGAATATCATATACGAATCGTAAACTCAGAAATTGATTCTTAAAAGTTAGAGAATCAAAATATTACAAAATATTCAAAGTTTACATTGAAGGAAAACCCGAAATTTCACATATTGACCCAAATCACAAAATACAATACTAGAACCCATGAAACTTGGCAAATACGTTGGCCTCGACATGTGAGACGTGCTCGGGTACTCACGGAGTCGAAACTGTGTCCGTGTCATGTCCACAGAATGCGTATCGGAAAACCGTTTTCGCGTGTCGAAGAGTGCGTTCCTCGCTCGATTGAGCGCCACACGCACAACGAGAAGCCTCGTACTCGTGCATACAGCTAGGTAGGGTCTCGGAATAGGGCTAGGATATGCTGACATGACACAGCGACCCGCGAACAGCCGCTCGGCCTGCGTACGCGCGCGCGCGTGAGTGCGTGCCAGTGGGCGCGTGTCGAGCCTCGTCGCTCGCGATTCGAGCCACGCCGCGACTCGGGATCGGGTCCATGGGTAGTCTAGGTATAGGGCTATGTGATCGTGCTCCAAAAATAGGTCCTCGACATGCCGTGTCCGCGTACGAAGGCCGTGTCAGCGACAAAATTCAGCCATGTGCACTGTTCGGGCTGACCAGTGTACGTCAGATTTCTCCGTGCTCGTTCAACAAAACGTCGTGAAATTTTTGGAGCATGTGGGCAGAGGTTGTCCCTATGTGCTCCTAAAATTTCATATGAGACGGATCCCTGTACGTCGAGTTATAACGTACAGACAACAGGGCGTGCACGGGACCGTGCACGGGATTTCGTGCTCGCGTCTCCGTATCCGTTCGGATACTGAAATCGTGTCGATTTCCGATTCGTCTTCATGAAAGTTGTTACAAATCATATTAGGAAGAAATTTGTGAAAACAGAATAAAAAATTAACACTTTTCAGTTCTAAGTGGCATTTTGCCGAACACGTGCTACATAAGACCGATACGTGTCCGATACCGGTATCAAACGAAACCAAAATCCTACCAAAATTTATACACAGATCGAGGGTGCCTATATGGATGCTATCATAAAGAAATTTCAGAAGAAACAAAGGTAAAACAAGGTTTACCTATTGAGGGTCGGAATTTCAATAAAAGGAATTTCCCGAGCACTTTGTCGGCTGATTTCTCTTGAGCAAATGTCTCCACCTGACCTCGAGGACGAATTTCTACCTGACTTGAGAGGCATATTTTATTCGTACGTCTCCGATCATTTCCTTCTAGGGTATGATTATTATTTGTGCTCTTACTTAATTATTCGTGCTTTCTAAAACTATTCATGTGCCATGTGTTGTTTGATAATTGTGCTTGCTATATGTTATGAGTATATTCCGTGATCTGAGAGCGTGCTCAACTAGCCTTATCGAAATTCCGAGGATAGAATTTTTCTAAAGAGGGTAGAGATGTCACTCCCCGTTTTCGGAATACGTAAAATTTTAATTTTTCATGTATATGGTATCTGGCACCTGTATCTTTATTGCATTTATCCTGTATTTGTAACTGGCCATGGCATGGAACAGTATCTCGTCGCGGATTAGTATGCCACCCCTTGTCATTGTCTGATTGTAGGCGTGGTTCACTGTTTCGATGATAAGATTTCTGAACTGTGCTGTGGTTAGGATTTTTATTTAATTAATTAGTTGTATCATGTAGCATTTAACATGTCATTAGTCATGTGGTTAAGAGCATGCTTAAGCTTAGGGTTTTTTTGAGTCAACCCAACCCCTATATATATTCTCTTCCACACACTCTCTCCTCATTCACTCTTTTATTTATTTTTCTCAAGCAAACTTTTAGGCAAGTACATCTTGCACCAAATGGAGAGATTATTGCATTTTCATTTCTTGATTTTTCTTTGATATTATTTGTCTATATTGTTCTTCTCTTCATTCTCTACAAGTTTAGTTCTTGGAGTTTTTGATTTTAATGGCTAGTTTGGTGTAGATCTAAGTTTCTAAAACTAGGGTTCTATGGGTTTTCATAGTTTTGATCTATCAAACTTGGTTGTTTTCGAAAACTAATGGTCCTATGTTGTAGGAAATTCAATTCTATCCAATTTTGACCTTTGAAAAGTTAGATTTCGACTTGTTTTGAGAAAGTTATGGCCAGAATAATATTTGGATATTTTCTATGTCATCAGTCCTGGTTTTGGCAGGGACGATGAATAGTGCCGCATGCATAGTGCTGCATAGTGCCGCATAGTGCCGCATAGTGCCCAGCCGCATAAGAATGCTGCATAGTGCCCAGCCGCATAAGAATGCTGCATAGTGCTGCATAGTGCTGTATAGTGTCCAGTCGCATAAGAATGCTGCATAGTGCCGCATAGTGCCCAGCCGCATGAGAATGCTGCATAGTGCCGCATAGTGTCCAGCCGCATAAGAATGCTGCATAGTGCTGCATAGTGCCGCATAGTACCCAGCCGCATAAGAATGCTGTATAGTACCGCATAGTGCCCAGCCGCATAAGAATGCTGCATAGTGCCGCATAGTGCCGTATAGTGCCTATTTTGGCTGTTTTTGGCTATTTTAAGTCCTATTTGGCTGAATTGTGGCCAGAATTTCTCCAAACTTCCAACATAAAAGTTGTAGATCTTTGTATTGGCTTCAAGAACCTTCATGTCTCACTTTAAACAGAATTTATATGTGACTTTTATGTCACAAGGAGTCCGAGTGACTTCCTGACTTGACCATGTTCCTGACCTGATTACCTGTATACGTGCTGGTACATGTTCTAAGTGTGTATTGAGATACAATATTAGTATGCACTGCGGTGGCATTTTAATGAGTGCACTGAGGTGTGACTCTACATGCTAAGTGATCATTCGTGTTATATGTCAATACATGTGTACCTTTCAGCACAGTCATGGTAATTGGTCAGTAATAGTGTCGTGGTAAAATGATTGTTGTTTGATATATTACACTAAGCATGGATCTAGATTGAGCCGATGTGGATTCATACTTAGGGTACAAGTACTATGGTACGACATATAGGAGGATGACCATGTGACCACGTCATGTAATTCCAATATCGAGATAGGGTTAATCTAAGCAACTTAAATTGGTAGAAGCATTGGAAGGGAACAGAATCTCGAGATCGTACGTCACCAGCCGCCCTGGGTCCCGTCCTGGCGCGTCAGGTTGGCTGCCTCGGATACTGTATAGTCATCCGCACTAGTGGAGTGCAGTATCTGATTTGTGACTGCCGAGCCAGCTCTTCCTATAGGAGAGCTGGAACCGTTACTGCTTATTCTAGCACGGTGGCCTTTCGAGGGACCGGTGCATTTCGTGCTTGCTTGTATATAATGGTTTGGCTAGCCCTGCTGGAATGCGATACGATCTGAGGATTCCTATATATATTGCATTATTGGTATAATCCAGATAAATCATAGAAAGCCGTAGGATTGATTGGCCGCTTGTAAGCTGACTTGTTTGAGATATGTTTTCTTCTGTTAGCAACTGAGGAACATGGACTATCGTGGTGCGTGGTCTAACCCATGTCCTCATCTGGTTGTTGGGTTGGGCTATTGTGCTGCGATAGGCTATGGACCAAAGTTGCGATCAGAAGCCCTTTTACCTGCCCATGGTTATAGGATATATCTTATCTCGGCACGATATTGGCACCATTTGTCCTTGTTTGGTTGTAAGGGTGTCGTATTGTCTCGATGATATGGTATAAGCCTATAACTCATGAATCAGGTCTTATTTAACTCATTGGATTTATCTCACTCTTTTGTGCTCCCTTGTGGTACTTGCTATTCGGGGCCTGACCCAGCTGGTTTTGTTTGGCCAGATCTCGTAGCAGCTCCAGAGGATCCAGCCTTCCACCCGAACAATGGTGCACACCAGGAGTATGGGCGCCGGGGACCATGAGTGGGTTTCTTCTTTACCGCTCTGATATCTTCTATTTTGTACTTGGCGTTTAGCCGGTAGTTCTGGACACTAGTTTCCTTTACATAATTGTAATTAAATCAGACTGCAGCTGACTATAGTTATGTACTATTGACTCTCGGAACTAGCTCATCATTTTGTATAGCTAGACTCATGAATCATTTTGATGAAGCGTCGGGGACGCCTTACTGCTTTGTCTTATATGTTCATTATTTACTGCTTCTTATTTTGATTGATTGAGACATAGATGCTCTGTGGGACCATAGGAGACCTGATTGTAGCATGCACCCCCTAGTCTCTTGACAGCCACGATCGCCGTATGACGTTTATATACCTCATACGGTGTAGCTGGCCTAGTCCGTCTCAGTATTCCGGTACTGGAGAGTGACAAAAGTGCTTCATAGAAAGAGTCATCTCATTCATAAGTGATCTGCTTTACGCCTAGAGGAATGGGTAATCTCTTTACGCCCAAGACTAGGCTAATCAATTTACGCCTAAGCAGGCTGATCATTTTACGCTCGGGGCTGCACCCATGGTTTTACGCCAAGGACAGAGCAGTCTACTTCACGCTGGACAAAGCTGTCAAATCTAGCATTTAATGCAAACTCTGACATGAAGATATTAATGATGGCATTTACCACAGAATTCAATAGGATTTGTCTTATACAAAGACCATTGTTGTCGTTTATGGGGATCGAGCTACTTTACGCTCACCATATAGTTTCTTTTACGCACGGAGTTTTTCTTGAGTTCTTACGCTCATAAAACAATGTGTGCGTAAAGTCTATTTGAGCCATTTTACGCTCAAGGTTATTCAATAACCACTTTACGCTGGAAACCTATGACAGAGCTATTTTACGCTCATCTTACTGCTTTACGCCCATAGGATATTAGAGCTATTTTTACGCCCTATTCTTTCTGGCCAGTATGGAACGTGGTTTGCTTACATGGCCTTCATGCCAATATTTCGAAGAACGTGTGTATATGCATCCTATTCTCACTGAAATGATGGGATGCGTGTCAACGTATGCAAAGGATGACTCTGATCATGGGTGGCAATTGTTAGCGTAAAGACAGATTTTGGTGTCTTTTTACGCACAGAAGCCCCAGACTATAAATAGACTCATTTTTCTCAAAGAGAGGGAGAGAGAGAGAGAGAACAGAGGAGAATACAGTGACTAGGACTTCAAGATTTTGATTCCCCGGAGCATTCTCCTTCAACTTTTCTTTCAGAACAGAGTGAATCAAAGCAGGAAAGCATTCGGCCTCGCCATCAGTGCCCAAGTGCGTCGATACCTTTCTGGTGACTTAGTTCTTCCAAGTTGTTCTACTTCAAGCAGTGATCTTCTTCATCATCATATGGTCCAAGGAAAAAGTGATCATTTACGAATCAGACTTCCATAGCAATACTTTCCCAGAATCAAATTTGTACTTCTTGTACTTTTTCTCGTTTTATTTTCAAAATCCAACCTTTTGTTTGGCAATTTTGTTAAGTGAAACAGCTGCAATAAACAATAGAGTCTGTGACTAAGGTATACACCCTATAATCATGTTATTTAGAATTCTTACCACGCTAACCGGTAAAGCTGCAAGAAAATCTAGATTCTATAACTAGGATAGTATATCTAAAATCAGGCTCTATGTCCTTTTCATGCTAGCCAATCTGATTGCGACAAATTCTAACTCCATAATTAAGTTAGAAGTTTACCTTTCTCACTGTCCTTATCAAGTATGTTATCAGGTTATACCCTAAATTCCAAAATAAAATAAAGATAAATATATATATTTAAATACAAACTCAAAGTTAACAACTACTCATCAAGATTCAAAATTCAACAATAAATCAATCAAATCAAATTCAATAACAAGGAGTAATGGGTGAATCAAATGAGTAATGGGTGAGTCAAATCAAGGGAAAAGATTTCAAATTCAAGTTAAAATAAGATTCTCAAGGGTCATCCCAGGAATCTCTCAAGGAATCCTAACAGTGATTGAGTATCCTCTCATTCTAACACTTTACTTCCTATACTCTATAGCAGGCTCGTAGTAGTACCATTAAGTTACTGTACTACCATGACATCGCACTAATACGAATCTGGACCTGCATGGACCGAAGCAAAGAGATCGTGTCTCCATAACCATCCTGAAGACATATCAAAACAAGAAGCAATTACTGAGAATGAAGCAAAAAATCAAAGAAGGACAGTTTATTTATTCAAAGAAAAGCATTTAATCAATAAGAATTTAGATGGCAAGTATTGGATCAGAGTTTTTCTAATGTGATTGAGTACCTCAAAACTATATCCTATATCCTATTGCAGGTTGTAGTGATACTCTAGTGCGAATACCACTATAATTCTAGACTTGCATGGGCTACCACTAAAAACGTGTCTCGATCCGCACCCGGTGTAAGGGCACGAAATGTGGGTACATACAGCCTACGCCATAGTATCGGCGGTAGAACGCTATCCTAGGTCCAACATCTAACACAATCTAGAATATGCTCCAATTCGAGAATGATATATATATGGTACAACTCAATCACAATAACTCAGATGGGATAGATGAAAGATAATCTCAACAGAGAGTCACAGTATAAATAATAATCCCGGTGTAAACCACACCATAATAAAATCTCAGTACAATCATAATGTCTCATAACTAGGTAAAGATATAAGTCTAATCTAACTCATGGCAAGTCCTCAGCGACTATTGGATCCTACTGAGAGTCCAGGTCACCTGTGTCAACTAGGCCTGCTCCATAGTAAGTATCGTAGCAATCCTCATCATCTGTAATATATTCAACAGGTCCAGTCAGGACAAACGAATACATATCTCTCACACAGTTCATAACATGGAAGGAAATGTGAAACAAGCTATAGAATAATATACATGAACTGCTGTAAAGAAATAGTAGAGAGACTGTAAAAAGAAGAACATGATATAGTGGAAATAGATATACATGATATAGATAAGAAAACTGAGCTAACTACGTGATTTAGAGCACATGTTTGGTTATGTAAACAGGCTTAGGTTATACATGACTTAAATCTAGTTTGGAGTTATACATGAAATGGTGTAGATCACAAAACCAAATAAATACTCTCCTGCCTCAATCAGTACCTAAGGATCTGTCCAGGTTACGTTATTGCACATGAAAGTAGTGTGTCATATGGATAGCTAGTCCACATGCATACTGGGTTATACATGAAGGCTCACATGATCATGAGTGTATATGAATCTCACATGAGTATACATGAATAAATATGAATATAATGAGTAGACGATGCACATGTTAAAGTACACGAGCACAATATACCCGATGTATCCGAGGGGATAACATCGCATGAAGAGGTCCATATAGTACTAATCCGTGATAATATTGTGACAGCAACAAGTAAACTAGTCTATAACAAGTAAATATGTCCAAGCAAGAATAAAATGGTCAGAGAATGTACTCGCCTGATAATTCGAGCTGCTGATGAGGATGTGTAACTGAACTGGAGTGATGTAAACCTATTTAAAGTAACCACAAGTCACAACATGGTCTAACATATAATAAGAAAGGGCTACATTGGAATTATACATGCTTCTAAGTCCTTCTAGGTCAAAGTCAACCTTGGTCAACTCTGGTCGAACCTGGTCAACTCTGGTCAAACCTGGTCAACTCTAAGTCAACTAGTCCGTTTACTAATTTTTAGGTCACACACAAGTTTACAAGTCATCCCGAGTTCGTTTGAGTCGATTTGGAACAAGTTTGACCTGAAGTTGACTTTTGTCAACTTGTTCAACTTGTCGGTCAACTCGACTAAACTAGGCTCATTGGGTCGATCCTAATCTGTCCCAATACCCTATGGTTACATTCATAATCAATCCACATACATATAGGTATATTCACATTCATTAAGATTATATATATATATTTTTTAAGATTATATATATATATATATATATATATATATATATATTTTTTTTTTTTTTATATATATATATATATATATATATATATATATATATATATATATATATATACACACATATATATCTATACAACACATATAAATATTTAATTTGTGACTTGAAGGAAGTTGTGATATAAAGGACTGCTGTTATGAATCAAATCTGAGATTAAAAGCCAAGTACTTAACTATGGGGATATATCATATATATAAATACATATACACATATATCTATTTTAAAGGAAACTTATACATATATAGACATATACATAAATATATATATATACATACTCATATAGGTAAAGGAAATAGGCTACTCGAATTCGAGAAGTAGACTCAAACCAGAAAATCAGTACCTTGAACCCTCATTCCAACATATTTACATATACATAAAGTCATTTATATATAAATATGTATATCTACACACATATACATATATATACATAAAGGAAAAATCCAAATTGTATTTGTAAATGGTAATTAAATAGGATATAAAACTAAAGATCAATTCCTGCAAACCCAGAATATCATATACGAATCGTAAACTCAGAAATTGATTCTTAAAAGTCAGAGAATCAAAATATTACAAAATATTCAAAGTTTACATTGAAGGAAAACCCGAAATTTCACATATTGACCCAAATCACAAAATACAATACTAGAACCCATGAAACTTGGCAAATACGTTGGCCTCGACATGTGAGACATGCTCGGGTACTCACGGAGTCGAAACTGTGTCCGTGTCATGTCCACAGAATGCGTATCGGAAAACCGTTTTTGCGTGTCGAAGAGTGCGTTCCTCGCTCGATTGAGCGCCACACGCACAACGAGAAGCCTCGTACTCGTGCACACAGCTAGGTAGGGTCTCGGAATAGGACTAGGATATGCTGACATGACACAGCGACCCGCGAACAGCCGCTCGACCTGCGCACGCGCGCGCGCGTGAGTGCGTGCCAGTGGGCGCGTGTCGAGCCTTGTCGCTCGCGATTCGAGCCACGCCGCGACTCGGGATCGGGTCCATGGGTAGTCTAGGTATAGGGCTACGTGATCGTGCTCCTAAAATGGGTCCTCGATATACCGTGTCCGCGTACGAAGGCCGTGTCAGCGACAAAATTCAGCCATGTGCACTGTTCGGGCTGACCAGTGTACGTCAGATTTCTCCGTGCTCGCTCGACAAAACGTCGTGAAATTTTTGGAGCATGTGGGCAGAGGTTGTCCCTACGTGCTCCTAAAATTTCATACGAGACGGAGCCCTGTACGTCGAGTTATAACGTACAGACAACAGGGTGTGCACGGGACCGTGCACGGGATTTCGTGCTCGCGTCTCCGTATCCGTTCGGATACTGAAATCGTGTCGATTTCCGATTCGTCTTCATGAAAGTTGTTACAAATCATATTAGGAAGAAATTTGTGAAAACAGAATAAAAAATTAACACTTTTCAGTTCTAAGTGGCATTTTGCCGAACACGTGCTACATAAGACCGATACGTGTCCGATACCGGTATCAAACGAAACCAAAATCCTACCAAAATTCATACACAGATCGAGGGTGCCTATATGGATGCTATCATAAAGAAATTTCAGAAGAAACAAAGGTAAAACAAGGTTTACCTATTGAGGGTCGGAATTTCAATAAAAGGAATTCCCCGTGCACTTTGTCGGCTGATTTTTCTTGAGCAAATGTCTCCACCTCCTTGATAGCAGTACTCCAGCAAGTTTTCCTCTTCCCAACGAGCGTAATGGAATTCGTTTGAGGTGAAACGGACTCCGGATGAAAAAATTAGGGTTTTAGAGAAAAGAGAAATTAGGTTTGCCCTTGATCTAGTGGAGGCTAATGATTTCTTCACAAATGAAGGGTGGCTGCTTATGGCCGGCCATGCTAGGGGGTGTTAGGGTTAGGGTTTGCATATGGGCCAAGCACTCCATGAGTTTCTAAAAAGGCCCATGTCAAAAAAGCTAAAAAGGCTTTAAAAAAAATAGCTTAAAAACGAAATAAATGATTCTAAAAATAAATAATAATTCTAATTTAAATTTTAAAAGGCCAATAACACTTCTAATTACATTATTTGGCTTCTAGTCAAGGCTGACTAAGGTTATACCATCTTGGTCCTACCAAAACACCAATCCAAACCACACAACAACCAATTTAATTAATAAATTAATAAAATTCAAAGTAATGCACAATGTCTAAAATACCCTTAGCCTAAAAATAGGTAATTAGCCAATTTAGTCACATGGTCGAGTCTCCTTGGTCATGGTTAGTCTCTAGGTCAAGCAGTCTCTAGGGTTAAGCTAGCAACAACCAAAATCACAATTCACCCATCTAAATAATATAAAATAAATAAAGAAAATCACCAAAAAAAAATCATAATATGATTTAAATATTATTATTAAATGATAAAAATTATAAAAGTTCAAAATTACCCTCATTTCAAAAAAGTGGTGGTTATATTAATTGTACCTTTCTTGAATTCTCTACTATTGTTTCTCGGCTTCTCCTATTTCAGAAGGACGAGCACTCGTGCTTGATAAAACCCAATTCGGTTACATTCTCCTCATGGGATATAAGTAAGATTCATAGAATACTTGAGAAAAAGGTGATATTCTAAGGTCAGAATGACTAGTATCGATGCCTTTACTAGATGACCAACCCAATTGGCTACACCGAGGGTTCCTGTTGGGATGGGCACGGTTCGAACCCCCCTAGTTGTTGCTTGCGCCAACCCGGAGAAAAGGACACCTCAACATATATATATATATATATATATATATATATATATATATATATATATATATATATATATATATATATATATATATATATATATATATATATATTATATATATATAATATATATATATATATATATATATATATATTTTATATATATTTTATATATATAAAATATATATAAATATATATATATATATATATATATATATATATAAAATATATATAAAATATATATATAAAATATATATAAATATATATATATATATATATATATATATATATATATATATATATATATATATATATATATATTCATATTCTTTGGTACTGATAAAATACACTCAATAAGGATGCTACTAACATGTTGGCCTGATAAAATAATTTATATTTATAATTGTCTAATTTATCGGATCCACATGTTAGTAGTTTTAGGTGGTTATATTAATTATACCTTTCTTCAATTCTCTACTATTGTTTCTCGGCTTCTCCTATTTCAGAAGGACGAGCACTCGTGCTTGATAAAACCCACTTCGGTTATATTCTCCTCATGGGATATAAGTAAGATTCATAGAATACTTGAGAAAAATGTGATATTCTAAGGTCGGAATGACTAGTATCGACGCCTTTACTAGATGACCAACCCAATTGGCTACACCGAGGGTTCCGGTTGGGATGGGCACGGTTCGAACCCCCCTAGTTGTTTCTTGCCAACCCGGAGAAAAGGACACCTCAACCTATATATATATATATATATATATATATATATTAAAAAAATATATATATATATATATACAAGTATAAATACAAATATATATATATATAATATATATTCTTTGGTACTGATAAAATACAATCAATAAGGATGCTACTAACATGTTGGCCTGATAAAATAATTTATATTTATAATTGTCTAATTTATCGGATCCATATGTTAGTAGTTTTATGTGAATGTGTGAGTCACACACATGGTCCAAGCCACTTATAATTTGACACTTTAGATTATATATATTAGGTTTAGCCCTAGTCGGAAATTTTTTCTTTTAGCAGTAGGTATAAACCCTAAATAATTACTTAAGAAGATAGAGTCAGCTTAGTAGTTACACCTTCATGAAGATAGGTTAGATGGATGGGGATATATTTTCATCATGGATGAAATCACTATGTGTACAATATGAGAGAACATATATGCATGGTTTTGACTGTACAAGCGAGTAAATTCTCCAGGAGTATAATAATCCAACATGAAGACATCTTTATCTTGGTGGGGTTAGTTACGGCTGTGACTTGGAGGGTCATTTGAAAGAAATTTACAGATCCAATTCAAAACCAAAATAACAAGGTAAAGCTAAACTTGTTTGTTTTGGTTACTTAACTTGGTTGCTATGTTTGCACAGATTGAGCGTTCTAGCAAGGTTGCTGACTTGTGGACGGACACTAGTGCATCTAACCACGTGAAGATCTATTCACCAGGTCGAGCCTATTTTCATAGAAGGTCTCGATGGCGAACAAGTCTCGAGCATAAGATATGGGGATCGAGATCATAGTTCTGGACTTTTGAAAAGTTACTAACACTGGTGTACATGTAGCCTCTACCTGTTATTTCTGAGGACCCGACCTCTGGAAGTTTGTTATTCATTACGGACTTGAAGATGGACATTCATGATGGCAAGGTGCTTATTTTTTTTGCCAGGAACATGCTTTGGAAAGATGTTCAATATCAAAAGAATGTTCTAACTTCTGCTAATAGTGAAGTTCCTTAATTAAGTTATGACGAATGGCCTAGGGCATGTGCTATGTAATTGCAGACTCAAGATGTCTACTCTAAACCTTATTTTTATAATATGGGGGTAAGGGCTGGAGGATTATTAATTCTGTACACGAGACAAAGACTGACAAGAAGCTGCTTAGATGATTATACTAAAGTACAGATCTTCATGAGTTGGTATAGTAAAAAATATGTCTTTCATAAATTCTCCACAGAAGTCGAAATAAAGTGTATTAATACCTTCATAGACGATTTCTCCATGTACTCATATCGAAAGATGGAGCATTTAAGAAGTTCAGGGACTTCAGGGCGAAGCTGAACGTCTAGCTGGTTGATAACTCAAGTGACTCATAAGTGGTTCAGACGGATAGTATTGTTTCCTGGATTCACAATGTTCTGTTATGAATATAGAATTGTCTATGAAATGACTGATCCATATTCTCTCCAATCTAATGGATTCTCAGAAAGGAAGATCATGATGTTGTTAGAGATTATAATATCTATTCTGCGGATCTTCCAATGTGCTTCTGGAGATAGATTGTACTTACGGCTATATTTATTTCCATGTAAAGTACCGTTCGCCACATCTGTCATTGCTTCTCATTAATGCTGGTGTGGTGGTGTCTAGCATATGTAAAACTTTTAGATATGAAGATTCATAAGCCAGAGACGAGGACCAAGAAGACTGTAATTCTGGAATATTCTTGAAGATCCATTGATATCATAGAGTCATGCGACTCATTTGAAGACAAGTTTGTACGAACATTATTCTCGTGGATGTTCTGGAGAATGTCGTTAGCTTCAAAGAAGCCAAAAAAGAGTCTAGAAGGTGGCTGTCGTTGATGAGATAACACTTGAACCAGTATTCGCTAAGCAGTTGGCAAGCGAGTGAGAAGGCCAAAAGACTTCGGAGATAACTTTATCACCTATCATATTGTCACGACCTGCACCCAGTATAAGGGTACAAGTGCGTAAGAACGCCCAGCCTACGCTGCGGAATCGGCGGTAGAACGTTGTTCTAGTTCACTATCTAAACCAACTCATGCAGTTATATAATGTACTTGTCTTAAATTTCAACTCCGAATAGAGGACAAATATAGAAAAAATATAACTCAATCACAGTCTAAGCACGATCGGATAACACAGAATTCTATAACTAAAAGAAGACAAATAAAAACTACTAAATGATAGTATCTCAAAACAACTCAAATTAAGTCAACTCTCAAATTATTACAGCTCAAGTTCTAGTAAAAAAATCAAAAACAGACTACTAAACTAGTCTTTCGATCACTCCTGAGAGTTGGGGCCAAAGGTAGCTAATCCCTCTTCAGATCCATAGTGAGTAGGGCATGCATCCTCAGGACTAACATCTGTAATATTTTCAACAGGTCCAATCAGGAAAGGAACGAATACATCTCATTAAGTAAATCCAAGTAAATGACAAAGACTATAAAATAATTATATACAGTTATATTGATGAAGCATGGAAGTTCGAGACAGTTTAAGATGTAAAACAATATTTAAAAAAATAAGGAAAGTAAAAGATGTGAAACAGAATATCATGTCAATGAAGACTGTAAATAAAAGCTAGCTGAAATAAATAATGTGATATAAGTCCAGTGGTACAATATATGTCAAGTGTGATTCCAATCAATGATTAAAGCAGGGAGATTCTTTAACAGTTCTTGTAATGATTCCAGTAAGATTCTTGTGGTGATTATAGTAAAGAACCTTGACAATACTCACAGTGTGTTTTAAAATACTGAGATCGACATGTAAACGGCTAGGGGTAATCCGGTACATCACACACTGGCCATGTCTGGAATAGCTATCATTCTTGTATAATTCACGGGGAGGTGGTTCGAGTATTTAGGAATGTTTACATGTCTACTCAAGTATTTTCCCGCCCGACAAATATGAGTGAATCCATAACACGACACATAAATCGAGAATAAATCTAGCCAGAATATGAAGGTGCTTGTAGGTGATTCTTGTAGTAGTTCTTGTAATAGAGGCTAGACAAGTATGGTATGTGTGTCGTATACATTAATTCCAGAAATATTAATCAGTGTTTGTAACCGAGAATCAAATAGAACTGCCTAAAACTGAAATATAGAAATTGACAAGTAAATGAATGAACTATAAGAAAATGTACTCGCTTGGTATTTTGGATGTCTGATGAGAATATGAGTCCAAACTGGAGTCACAAAGTCCTATTTAGAACAACCATAGGTTACAAAGTGTCTAATATGAAATAAGAATAGCCTACAATGTATTCTAAATGATTCTAGGTCCTTCTAGGTCAAAGTCAACCCTTGGTCAACTCTGGTCAACTCTGGTCAACCCTGGTCAAACCTTGTCAACTATAAGTCAACTAGTCCATCTACCAACTTTTAGGTCAAACACAAGTTATCAAGTCATTCTAAGTCAGTTTGAGTCGATATGGATCAAGTTTGACCCAAAGTTGACTTTTGTCAACTTGGTCGACTTGCTAGTCAACTCGACCAATTTAGGCTCATTAGGTCAATCCTGACTCCTTAATCCATAGGTTACACCAAATGGCAAACACATATATATACCTATATATCCATTCATTCAACACAATATATATATATATATACATATGTAGATATACCTATATATACATACATACATACATATATATATAGGCTTACAATATAATTGGAAAGAGAGAGAGAGAGAGAGAGAGAGAGAGAGAGAGAGAGAGAGAGAGAGAGAGAGTGTGTGTGTGTGTGTGTGTGTGTGTGTGTGTGTTGGCTGTTGTTTAGGTTCAAAATCTGAGAATAAAACACAAATTCTTTCAACTCTTCATATATAAGTATATATATATATATATATATATATATATATATATATATATATATATATATATATATATATATATATATATAAAGTACAACTATATATGTATATATAGGAAAACTATATACATCGACATGTATATATATGGATACATATATATATATATATATATATATATATATATATATATATATATATAAATATATATATATATATATATATATATATATATATATATATATATATATAAATATATATATATATATATATATATATATATATATATATATATATATATATATATATATATATATATATATATATATATATATATATAAAAATATATATATATATATATATAAAATATATATATATATATATATATATATATATATATATATATATATAAAGTACAACTACATATGTATATATAGGAAAACTATATACATAGACATGTATATATATATATATGGATACACCCAAGTATATGTATAAAACCAAAATCAATCAAGTAACCAACTATAAACTCAGAATTGAAATCGATATGCACTTTATATATACAACACACACACACACACACACACACACACACACACACACACACACACACACACACACACACACACACACACACACACACACACACACACATATATCATACTACCAATGGCTTCCGTGCGCTCCACCCCATTTTTGTCTTTCCCATGGCGCTTATAGTCAGCCGGCTAACCCCGGCGGTGCCTCTCCCCGCCCCCTTCCCCTCTCCGAAGGTTCTCCACCTCGTCCCCTCGTCGCCTCTCTCCGCTCAGCCCCCCGGAGCTCGCGTAGCGGTGGGCTGCTCCCTCTCCCCTAAGCCGTGCGCAGCCGCCCCGCTCAGCCCCCCGGCCGTCTTACGATGCTGTCAGCCCCTTCTCTCCGCTGTCCGCTGTAGAAGCATAAAAATTTTCAACAAACATAGCTCCATGCGCCCAAGTCCAAGAAGCTCCATGCGTCCAGTCAGTACGACTCCATGTACCCACTAAATGAAGCTCCATGCATCCAGTCCAAGTATAACTCCATGCGCCCAAGACTAGCTCCTCCGAAAGGAGGGCGTATTGCCTGAGACATGGCTATGCGCCCAAGCCTGACTCAGTCAACGCTACGATTAGAACATGCACCGAAGCGCATGGCCATATCAGTCTCCACGAGTAGTCGTGCACCGAAGCATGCGGCCATGTCAACACCACGACCAACCCACGATCTCGCAGCCTGTATGCACCTACACCTATGTACCCAAAGCAGGACCATGTGCCCACGTAAGAACCAGCATGTCTCTTCATGTGGGCGTATAACATCATTCCAGTCCAAGAACGACTATAAAATGGGGCTTCTTCCCTCTTCAACAGACAGAACAGAGAGCATTTTCAAGAGCCAAATTGCTGCACTTTTTGCCAGTGAGCCGAGAGTTAGCAATTTTCTTAGATTTTCTCTCACTTTTGTAATCGTAGTGTCAACGGAATAAAGGAGCAACTGCCGCTCGATCTCCATCATCCCATTCTCCAGAATTCTTTTTTTTGTACTCGGGGATCCTCATCGTAGGATCTCTCAGGCGTACTCGATTTGTGGTGCCTTGCGCCAATAAAAAGAAAAGACAATATTTTCTTCTTCTTTTTTGTGTCTGTCCACATCCGTCGTCGTTGGCGGGGATGGATTCGCTACCCGTATCTACCCCGGCCTTGCTCCCTGCGGTCGAACGCTTCCGACATTTCGAGCCGACCGCCGCCAGAGTTCTCCTGTGGCATGTTGCCGTCCATTTTGGGGGCCCCCCAGTCCCTCTCCTTCGCTCAGACCATACCTGGTCGAGGGTCCAGATGTCCCTTGTTGGCCTCGCCCTAGCTGAGACCGCGGCCCAGCTCCGGTGGCCTTTCTATGCGACCTCCCCTGGCTTGTCCTCCGACCAACCCTTCGCTCCTGGTGTTGCCCCCCCCGCTCCGGTGGCTGCCCTCCACCAGCGTCCCCGTAACGGTGGCTGCCCCTGCAGCTTTGGCTTCAGCGCCGTCCCGTCCATTCCCGCCCGCGTTGGCTTCCTGGGCGATTTTGAATTCAATTCGACCCCAGCCTTCCCCCCTCGGGAAGTATGGACCAAAGGCCATGCACCCGCTCTCCCTTGCTTCAGGGGATAGCGCCCATACGCCTGCAGCTGTGCGGCAGCGAGGCCATGTACTGCCTGCTGTGCCCTCCGGGCATGCGCCCTCTGAAGTTGACCTATGCGCCCGGCCAGCTCGGGCAGGCTATGCGCCCCCTTCTTTTGGCGATCGCACCCCCTCGCCCGCCCAACCTCTCCAAGCTCCTGGTGTCGCCCCCTCCGCTCTGGTAGCCACCCTCCACCAGTGTCCCAGTCGTGGTGGCTGACCCTGTCGCATTGACCTCATCGCCGTCACGCCCCTTCCCTTCTACGTTGGCCTTCAGGGCTGTTTCGAATTCTCATTCGAACCGAGCTTTCCCCTCCTCTTGAAGCTTAGAGCCAGAGCCATGCGCCCGCTGCCTCCTGGCTTCAGAGGATTGCTCCCATGCACCGATAGCTGTCCGACAGCAAGGCCATACGCCGCCTGCTACATCCTCAGGCCATGCACCCTCTCTTGTTGGCCTCTGCACTCGGCCAGCTCGGTCAGGCTATGTACCCCCTCCTCTTGGCGATAGCGCCCCTTTGGCCGGTCATGCGCCTCAGGGCCTATGCGCCCGATCTCCAGGTGATCAGCCTCTATCAAGATATTCACCCGCAGCTCTGCTCGATGGGCATACGCCCTCCATTTTGGACATCTGTACCCGGCCTGCTCGGTCAGGCTATGCGCCCCCCTTCTTGGTGCCGGAGCTTCCCCTGCCGGTCCTGTGCTCAGCTCCCCTGGTGCTCGCGGCTTTTCGGATCTTGGTCGTACCTCATCCGCTTGCCCGACCAGTGCCTCCGGAGGGGAATCCCCCTTGCGCATCCCTCTCAGGACGCTGCCCTCCTTAGTGGTCCCTCGTCTTTAGCAGGGATCGATGGATGGCCGTTTTACCCATCACAGTCCTTGCAGGCTGGGCCCTACTCCTCTGCGCCTCCATCCACTACTCAACCATCTGGGTGTTAGGGTTATATAATAAAAGCATCACTTTTGTAGTAACCTTATTTCCTTAAATTTTGAATGAGAATCATATGGGCAAACGTTTGTATATTGTATTTGTTGCAAGTGTTAATGCAAATGTCTGATATTCTATATTGTAGATAATATGGTGTGTGGTGTCACACAGAAGATCATATTATCAATTTCCTATGGAGTATATAAATAGTTCACAACCTGGATGGACTTGGACAATCTATTGGAAAGGTCGTAGTGTAATCTGGTATTAGTCTATCTTGACTATAGGTTTACACTAGTACACTTTATGTGTATTGAACAGGACCACTTGAGGTCGTTCTCTTTGTACTGACTACATAAGAGAATAAGCACCTCTGTTATTATGGATGCTTGTACTCTTATTCCGGATATAATAACGGACATGTATATGCAGTGTGCATTACTTTGACTCATAAAATAGTGATATTCATTATGGATCAACAACCTCTATTAATTGGGTAATAACATTGTATGTATGATGGGCTGTTGATTATAAATGGAATCTATGTCCCGATACATCGGGTTGATGATGTCCTCTTAAGGAGCTCATAAGGATTGTCATGTAAACCTTGCAGGTGGATTATATCCGACATGACAAATAAAGTTTAGCGGTACTACTTAAGGATAAAAGATGTCGAATCAATATAGTTGTCAGTAACTTAATTTGATCGACGGACATACGATATCTTAACATGGGGAGCCAAACGAGCATATAATAAAAGGAGCCCATAAACATAATTTGGGATTAGGGAGGTAGTGCAACAATAGCTCATTAGTGGACCGAGCTATTGTTAATGGGCCTGGATTGTGTGTACAGGCTGAACACGGGATATCCAAATCTGTTAGGTGGCCTAACCCTAATTTCTCCTCATGGTCCCTGCCGTAGCCTATATATATCCTCTATTCTCTGACCGCCAGATTACTGATCAAAAATATAAAATTTTCACTAAATTCGTGATTCACGTAAGGAGAGAGAGAGAGGGCTGCCAAGGAGAAGAAAAGGTTGGAAGATCGTCGCCCACACGACGTCCAACTCGAGGAAGGAATACGTACAGAAGATCTTGGGGTCGTCCGCTCGAGATTGCCAGGAATTACTTGTCTCCTTTCTGCCGCAGGTATAATTCGTGAACCCTAGTTTCCGCCTATGAAGGGTTAGAACACATATTAGATATGTTTAACTTTCTATCGATCAATACGCACACCAAAGGAAGGGTCCTGGGAATCTCCAGTTCCATCACTGGGATCCCTCTTCGGTGTCATCACCGACTTCCTCGGCGGCCCCCCTTTTCTCGCTTTCTGGTCTCTATCCCTCCCCTACCTCCGCGGGTGTTGCGAACCCCCCTCCTGCCCCATCCTACGCTGCGGCTCTCCGGCCGGACCGCGGTTGATCACTTGCCCCCCAGGTGGAGGAGATCATCCTACCCGACGTGGATTTCCCGACTCCCTCTGATGGCATCCCCATCCGTGTCCCCTTTATATCTGTCGAGATTTTCTCCCTCTCCTCCCCTTTGCGAAGACATTCGTGTTCAAATTTTTGTCAGGATGTCCTAAAATTGCCAAAGTCAAGGAAACTATCGCCGGCTGGAGCCTCTCCTTTGCATACCTGGTTGTACCACTGGACCACAAACACATGTTCCTCTACCTCTCTTCGGACTCTGACTACACTAAAGTGTAGGCTAGAGGCACCACCAGAATCGACAACCAGATCATCAAGATTGTGAAATGGTCCCCCAATTTCAACCCCAAGGTCGACTCAACGATCATATCGACGTAGGTCACTCTCCCCAACCTCCCTCTGGTTTGCTTCGCGCTTGTGGCTCTTAAAAGGATCGCCAGCTCCTTTGGTACTTTCGTGGCCATTGCCGAAGAAACCCGGAACCTATCCAAAGGCAACTATATGAAGATCTGCGTTGAACTAGACCTGGCGATCGACCCCCCCACTAATATCCAGATTGAGCTCGAGGGTCTAACACATGTCCAACATCTGGTATATGATGTAGAATGGAAAATGGATGATCATTATTGAGGGATAGATTATATATATATGAGAGGCTAGCCTCCTCTTCAATTATTCTAAGCAATGTGGGACTAAAGCCCAATAACTCTAATATAACACTTAACACCCATCCTCAAGCTGGAGCATAGATGTCAATCATGCCCAGCTTGTTACATAAAAAATTGAACTCAAGGATCCAGAAGAGGCTTTATGAAGATATCAGCTATCTGGTTTCCGGTCCTCACATGTTGAAACTTTATCACTCCCTTTGTATATTCATCACGAACAAAACGAATGTCAACTTCAATATGCTTTGTCCGTTCATAAAATACTGGGTTCGTGGCAATGTGAATAGCAGATTGGTTATCACACCATATATCTGCCAATTAAGATCCTGCGTCTTCTCCCAGTTCTTGTAGGAGATGCTTCATATATAATATCTCTGACGTGCCATGAGCAATAGCTCGATATTCTGCTTCTGAGCTTGAGCGTGCTATCACACTTTGTTTCTTGCTTTTCCATGATACTAGATTTTTGCCAATAAATACTGAGTAGCCAGATGTAAACCGTCTATCTGTCAGGCGTGCTCTTCAGTCAGCATCAGTAAAATACTCAATGTAAGTGTGTCTATTATTTTTCATTCGAATTTCTTTTTCTAGATTTTTCTACTAAATAACACAGAATTCTGAGAACTGTCTGCCAGTGTGGAACTCTTAGAGAAGCCATAAATCTACTTGCAATGCTCACTGCAAAAGAAATATCCTGACGCGTCATGACTGCTAAGTAGTTGAGTTTTCCAACTACTCGACGATACTAATCTGGATTGGTCATCAGGACCCCTTCGTCTGGAAGTAACTTCGCCTCTGGATCCATAGGTGAGGTTGCTCCCTTTGGTTGTATCATGCCTGCATCATTTAGTATGTCCAGCACATACTTTCTTTGAGACATTATAATGTCCTGCTTACCGCTTGTGACCTTAATGCCCAAGAAATAGTTCAAGGATCCCATATCCTTAGTTTGAAATTATTCTACAAGAAACTTCTTGAGACTTACAATACCGTGGCTGTCATCTCCCGTGATTACAATATCATCAACGTAGACACCAAGAAGTATTCTTCCAGCAGATGTGTGTCGATAGAAGATTGAATGGTCCTTCTTCGATTGACACGTTCCAAATTGAGTAACAACCTGTGTAAATCTACCAAACCATACACGAGGTGATTGTTTCAGACCATAGAGGGCCTTCCTCAGATGACACACTTTACCCTCCCTTGCAACGAACCCGGGAGGTTGCATCATATATACTTCTTCATCAAGATCCTCGTGGAGGAAAGCATTCTTTATATCATGCTGGAGTAACGGCCAATCATATCGGATGGCCATGGTTATGAGGACACGAACGGATGTCATTTTGGCCACAGAAGAGAATGTCTCGAAGTAATCCTCACCATAGGTTTGAGAGTGGCCACCAATCGAGCCTTCAGTCGATCAAGAGTGCCATTCGGTTTTACCTTAATCGTGAATACCCATTTGCAGCCGACTGCCTGTTTACCAGTAGGTAAGTCGACTAAGTCCCAGGTATGATTCTCCTGGAGAGCTTTTATCTTCTCGTTCATAGCAGCATGCCAACCAGGATGTCGGAGACCCTCCTCAGCGGTCTTGGGGATCTGAATCCCATCAATAGTAGCCACCAGAGACTGAGTGTGACTGGTAAGACCTTTGTAGCTGTCAACATACAAGGAATGATCACGACAGGCACGGCGGGGACATTCTGGAGGCGGGGCCGCCGGAGCTGCTGGCGGAACTTATGGAGCTGCTGGTGGAACAGAAGGAGGCAACTCATTTGAGCCGGAACTGCTGATGGAACCAGAGGAGGATGAATCTGTGGACGATGTTGGCAATGGATGAATCGGTGTATGTGGACCATCTGACTAGGAGACTGGCTCGGAAAGGGAGGGCACCCGTACGGGGGGCTATTGTGTTTGAGGAGGAAATAACCAAAAATTATCTTCTGGATAGACCAGAGAAGCCGGACCCTTTGATTGTGGGAGTGGTGGAAATTCAGTTTCTACAAAGGTAACATCCCGAGTGAAAAAATATCGCTTGAAGACAGGGAAGAAACACCGATACCCTTTCTGATCTTTAGGATACCCAAGAAAAATACATTGTATTGCCTTAGGATCTAATTTAGAAAGGGTTGGTCGGGTATCCCGAATATAGCATAAGCAACCAATGATTCGAAGAGGCAGAGGAAATGGCTCTCGTCCAGGAAAAAATCTAGAAAAATGAGTGTTACCATTGAAAACGGACGATGGCATGCGGTTAATAAGATAACAAGCAGTAAGAACCGCATCCGACCAAAATCTCTTGGGAGTACGTGCTTGAAACATAAGAGCACGTATTATTTCCAATAAATGGCGATTCTTGCGTTCGACTACACCATTTTGTTGTAGTGTGTACGCACAAGAGGTTTGGTGGATGATGCCGTTGCGGGCCAGATGTTTATCGAGATCACGAGATAAATACTCACGGCCATTGTCACTCCAAAATTTTTTGATAGGTAGACCAAATTGTGTTTTTATTTCGGCATAAAAATTGCACCAAATGTTAAATAATTCAGAGCAATTTTTTATCAAATAAAGAAAGGTGACACATGAGTAATCATCGACAAAAGTAACAAAGTACTTAAAGCCCATGACAGATTCAGTCGGACAAGGTCCCCATATATCAGAATGCACCAACTTGAAAGGAGCGGAAGCAATTTTATTTAGACTCACCGGATAAGGAACCCGGTGATGCTTAGCTAAACTACATGGCTCACAATAAAAAGAAGAGGGAATATCTAAAAATGGGTACATTTTTTGGAGAGCTTGGAACGATGGATGGCTTAACCGATAATGTAACTCGACAAGATCGAGTTTTATGTCGGTACAGGCAATAGAAGAAGTTGCGTCAAACAGGTACAAGCCTCCATCCACATGCCCCTTACCGATAGTCTTCCCAGTTTTCAGGTCCTGAAAACACAACCATCAGAAAAAAATATTACCGAGCAATGTAGTTCATGAGTAATTTGACTAATAGAAAGTAAACTGAATGGGTTTCCAGGAGTAAGTAGCATTGAGTTGAGGGACAGTCCGGTAGAAAGAATGGCACTTCCACGTCCTCGGACTGTCAGGGAACCTCCATTGGCAACAGTAATACCAGAAGCACGATGTACAGGTACATAATCATGTATCATACCTACGTCTCCAGTCATGTGAAAGGATGCACCAGAGTCAATTATCCACTGCTTGGGTTTCACTATGCACGCTGCTGAGTATCCAGCTGTGGAACCAGACGTAGATGCTTCACCACGATGTTGATCCTGGAAATCAAAGAACTCTGTATATGAGTCTGAATTCGTCTGAATAGATTGTACACCATTATCAGGGGCATCAGTGGTGATATTAGCAGCAGGTGATTTAGTACGGTGATATTAGCAGCAGGTGATTTAGTGCATTGCCAATAGAAATAGACAAGCTGACCACAGTTAATACATGTGCACAGTCGTCCTCCATTACGACCGCTATTGCCCCTTCCTCCATCACGACCAGTATTACGGCCACCATGCCGTTCGCCACGACCACCACGAAATCCCGTACGTGCGGTCCCGGGAGCAGAACGGTCAACAGGAGGATCACCTGGAGTGGTTTCAACTACTTTGGCAGCCCGAAGGACACAATAGTATTCTTCAACAGGGATGGTACATCAGATCCAGCAATAATCTGAGATCGAGCAGAGTTTGCATCAGGACGGAGTGAGGCAAGATAAGCCATGACATGAAGCTGCTCACGTTGAGCCGGTGCTTCATTAATATCTGACGTAAGAGGTAAAACGCGATCGATCTCATCCGTCATAGCCTTAAAGGCCCAGAAATGGTCTTTATGGGATTTATCTCCTTGATTTGCTCGGTATACACCAATAACCGAGTCATAGATACGTGACAAATTGTGTTTACCATCAAATGCCGCCGCCAGTACCTCCCATAACTCCTTCACGGAGTCCATATTTTGAACCATATCTTCCACTTATGGTTCTATGGAATTCATCAACTGTGAAAACAGTCTACTGTCATCCGTCTCCCATTGTTCAAAGATGGGATCATCTTCTGCTGGAGGGCTGTCACTCAGATATTTGGACAACCGCATTCCTCGAAGTATCTTTTCGGCTATCGTTCTCCATGTGGAGTAGTCCTCTATCCCTTCAAACCGTCGATCGACAAGTCGAATGGAGAAAATTGTTGTGCTAGTGCCTGCTAGTGTGTTGATGACACTAGTATCTGTGGCGCTGCGATTTGCCGTAGAGTCTGCCATTTATCAGAGATTCGACTGTCGATTTGTTCTTTTCTCTTGAAAAAAATAGCAACTCTGCCAATACGCTAAAAATAGAGCCTAGAACCGACACACACGTATAGAAAGCAGAGAGTGGGGATCACAAGCCAGGACAGAGAGATAGCCCATGGTATCCTCTGTTAAATCCTGGTGTGGAGATTAAGAAAAGAAACAAAGATTCATGCACAACAAACCATATGTGTGCTCTTTGTTAAATTTCCAGCATTGAAGGGCAGAGGTTCATACAAGTGTTTCCCCTCTGAGATTCCCAATAATGTTTTTTTTGACCTAAACTAGGGTTTGGAGGTAGTGGATTACGACTGATGGAAGCAGAGGGTTAGGGTTAGGTTTTGTCGACATGGGAGGCAACGGGGGGTACTGTAGTAGCAAGGGGTGGGGGGGGCTGACAGGAGAGGAAAGGGGCGACTGGAGCGGGGGGGCGTACTATAGCTGTGGGGGTACTGTAGCAGCGGAGGGGGGGGGGGAGGCGCGGTACTGTAGCAGCGGGGAGGGGGTACTGTAGCAGCGGGAAAGGGGGAGAGGAAGGGTACTGTTGCAGCGGATGAGGGGGGGCGGGTACTGTAACAGCAGGGTGGGGGGATAGGAGATTAGGGTTTTGTGGAGGGAAGGAGAGTGGTGGGTGACGGCTAGGGTTTTGGGGTTTTTTGGACCTAAACTAGAGTTTTGGGGTTTTGGCTCTGATACCATGTAGAATGTAAAATGGATTATCATTGTTGAGGGAGAGATTACATATATATAGGAGAGGCTAGCCTCCTCTCCTATTATTCTAAGCAATGTGGGACTAAAGCCCAATAACACTAATATAACACTTAACATATGACAACAACATTATTTTTTGCAAACACTGCCAGAAAGAGGATACTCATTGAAACATTGTTTCCGAGCACACCCAGAGCTCAAGAAGCCAGCTCCTCGCAAACCAAGAGCTCCAGAGGAGCGCTTTTCACCTAGAGCTACCCCAGATCCCATCCTCAACTTTATCATCCTTATCGAAAGCAAATGTCACCCCCCCAGACCATGCTTCCACTCTCCGTCTAAAACAGCCATTGTTCCATACAAACCCCCATCCATCCCCCTTAGCAACTCTTTTGAAAGCCTCTCCACCCCCTCCCAACCTTCGTATTGAAAGCCCCCTTCCAACAGCGGAAGCGTACCGTCAGCCGATGTTCACTCAGAATCCCCTTGCCCCTCAGCAGTAGCTTGCAGCAGGTTGATGTCTGGTCGGACATTGCATCGCAGTCCAGTGGAAGGGTGGTGCTGCAGGACCTGATCATCCCCTTAGACCCAGCGACCACAGCCAACTCTCAGCTCACCCCCGCCAACTTTAGCAAGACTGACCCGTACTTCATTGATCCCGCAGCATCGAAAAGGTTTCGACAGGCCAAGGAGGCAAATTTCTTGGACCCCGACAACCCCCTGTGCGCTTTGGATAAAATCGACAAAGAAGACACCACCGTCCCGACAGAGAACACAGGAAACAGCTATCCTGGACCGACCGGGGCAAAAAAAACCATAATTGGCCTAGCAAGAATACCCCCAAAAAACCCAACATTAAGCAGAACAAGAGCACCTAAGAGCAGCCCCCAGCAAGGACCACGAGGTTAGCCACGAAGCTCCACACAAACTCCCTCCTTCCACCCTCAAATGCTTAACATCCTCTCGTGGAACATGAGAGGTAAGGCAAAAAATCGACGCTGAATAGAATCCTCAGCCTCAAGAAAACCCATCGGATCGACATTTTAGTGATTATTGAACCCAAAATTCCTAAAGACGACTCAAAGGCATTCAGCTACAGCTCGAATTCCAGTCTGCAGTCGCTGGATGCCATGACATTTGGATTCTTTTTGCTGTAGAGATCAAGTTTGGAATCGTCCAGGATTCGAGACAGGTGCTTTCTTGCTGGGTGGAACACCCTGCGCTCCAGGCTCGATCCCTCCTTTCCGCAGTTCACGACAGCTGTGACATCCCAGAGCGCAGGCTTCTCTGGGATAACCTGTTGGACACTCACCCCCCTCCCCCCTCAATAACCTTTCGTGGCTGTGCTTAGGCGACTTCAACACCATTTCCTGCAGAGATGAGAAATCTGGGAGTCGTCCGCCCCTCAACCGGCCATGGACGACTTTAACAACATTTTTTTCAATGCCCACTTAACCCACCTCCCATTCTCCGACAACGCTTTCACCTGGTGCAACATGCAAGAAGGCGCCCGTCGACCATACTCCCGGCTGGATCGTACCTTGGTCAACGATAAATGGTCCGACATGGGCCTGATTTCCAACCTTTCACATCTTAACACCACAGAATCTGATCATTCCTCCCTCCTGATTGAGATTCGCAGCAACCCTAACTGCATCAAAAAATCTTTCCATTTTCTGGATTTCTGGAGACACCACCCACAATTCAAAACTATTGTGGCTTTCGCTTGGAGTTCGACGGAAGATCCCGATCCTCTATCCTGGATCGCTGCCAAACTCAAAGCTACTAGGAAGGCTCTCTCGACTTAGAGCAAGTCCGCTTTCGGCAACATCTTCCAGGCGATCAGAACTGCGGAGGATGATGTCACCAGAGCTGAGATCCTATACGCCACGGATAGATCTCAGGAGACCCATGATGTGCTCAACCTAGCTATAGCGATTCTCAAGTCCAGGCTGAAGGTTGAGACGGAATTCTGAAAGGAGAAAGCCAGATTAACCTGGGATCTTGAGGGGGATCGTAATTCCAGCTTCTTCCACTCCTGCGTTAAAGGCCGCAGCCAACAGCTTAATTTGTACCAGATTTTCGATGACAACGACATCTTGCTGGAAGACCAGAAAAGCATTTCAGAGGCAGTCGTCGACTTTTACACCAAACTGTTCTCCAAAGATGCCATCACCAAGGACGTCAGTTTCTTGTCTGAGGTCCCCAACCTCATCACCGATCAAAAGAATGAGCAGTTTCTGTCCACCCCCTCCGCGGAGAAAGTCAAGTCCGCTGTTTGGACTATAGACGAACACAGTACCCCCGGGCCAGACGGTTTCTCCGGTGTCTTCTTTAGATCGTGTTGGGACATCGTCGAATCCGACTTCCTAGAAGCTACTATTACTTTCTTCCAAGGGGCAAATTACCCGAAATCCATATCCAGGGCCAATCTCATTCTCATTCCAAAAAAAGACAACCCGGAAACCTTCAAAGACTTCCACTCCATTAGCCTTTGCACCTTCGCCAATAAAATCATCTCCAAAATCATTGCCATCCGCATGTCCGATCTCCTTCCCAAGATCATATCCGAAGAACAAAACATCTTTGTTAAGGGATGTAACATCGTTGACAACATCCTTCTCGCTCACGAGATGGTCACATGCATGAAATTCCCGTCCATAGGGGGCAACATCACCATTAAACTTGACATGGAGAAAGCTTGCGATCGCCTTGACTGACAATTCATGATCTGGATGTTCAGGGCCTTTGGATTCGCTGAATCTTGGATTAACATCAACTTCAGATATGTTAGCAATTCCTGGTTCTCCACCGCCATCAATGGTCAAGCCGAGGGTTTCTTCACCTCCAGCCGAGGAGTGCGGCAGGGGGACCCTCTATCCACCACCATCTTTATCATCGCAGCTGAAGCACTCAGTAGGAACCTCAAGAATATGGCGAACACGCCTCATTACCACCACTTCCATACCACCATCGGTTGTCCCGTTATCACTCACCTCACGTACGCTGACGACATCCTCATTTTCTCTTCCTGTGACATCGGGTCCATCGAGGTGGTCAACAGAACGTTGGAGAAATACGCCAGATGCTTCGACCAACGTGTTAATAACAAGAAATGCGTCATCTACACTCACCACAAAGCGGACACAAACCATGCAGCCTTGTTATCCAATCTGACCTCCTTCACCACCGTACATCCCCCGTTCTCCTACCTTAGGTGTTCGCTGGTGTACGATAAATCAAACTCTGGCATCTTCGAGGATCTGGTGAGCAAAATTAGGAAGAAGATCGAGGGATGGCACAACGCGACCCTATCTCCGGATGGAAAGATGATTCTGATCAAGCACGTCCTCTCATCCATTCCCATCCACACCCTGGCCGTCTGCTCCCCTCCCAAGAAGGTTCGTTCTTTGCTAGAATTCCTCTTCACTAACTTTTTTTAGGGACACAGTAATGGCAAAGACAAGCACCACAGGGCTAGCTGGGACACCATGGCAAAACCAACCGCAGAAGGAGGGCTGGGCTTCAGCAGATTAGAACACATTGTTGACGCCTGCTCCATGAAGTTATGGTAGAAGCTACGCACCGATACCTCGCTATGGACTCGGTTCATGAAGTTTAGATACTTCAGATTATCCTATCCTGCGATGGCTGCTGTCAATACCAGATCCTCGGTGACTTGGCGTCGTATCATCCGCGGTCGACATCTCGCTGAACCCTTAATTTACCTTCAGGTGGGCAATGGTCGCTCATTGGCGTGCCACGAACATTGGCTGGGGGACGAGGTCATCCAGCCCTCTGTGAACACTCTCCACAACTGCGAGATCCGAGATCTGTGGGATCATGACTCTGGTTGGAGGTGGGACAGAATCAAAGACTGGCTGGGTCAGGTGGTAATGGAACTGGGGATTGCTAGGACACTTTCTTTGGTGTACGTATTGATTGATTCAAAGTTAAAAAGATCTAATATGTGTTCTAACCCTTCATAGGCGGAAACTAGGGTTCACGAATTATACCTGCGACAGAAAGGAGAAGTAATTTCTGGCAATCCCGAGCGGACGACCCCAAGATCTTCTGCACGTATTCCTTTCTCGAGTTGGACGTCGTGTGGGCGACGATCTTCCAACCTTTTCTTCTCCTTGGCAGCCCTCTCTTTCTTTCCTTACGTGAATTACGAATTAAAAAAAGTATTTGATTTCTGATCTGTAATCTGGCAGCCAAAGAATAGAGGATGTATATAGGCTACGGCAGGGACCATGAGAAAAAATTAGGGTTAGGCCTCCTAACGGATCTGGATATCCCATGTTCAGCCCGAACACATAATCCAGGCCCATTAACAATATCTCGGTCCACTAATGAGCAATTGTTGCACTACCTCCCTAATCCCAAATTATATTTGTGGGCTCCTTTTATTATATGCTCGTTTGGCTCCCCATGTTAAGATATCGTATGTCCGTCGATCAAATTAAGTTACTGACAACTATATTGATTCGACATCTTTTATCCTTATGTAGTACCGCTCAACTTTATTTGTCATGTCGGATATAATCCACCTGCAAGGTTTATATGACAATCCATATGAGCTCCTTAAGGGGACATCATCAACCCGATGTATCGGGTCATGGATTCCATTTATAATCAACAGCCCATCATACATACAATGTTATTACCTAATTCATAGAGGTTGTTGATCCATAATGAATCTCACTCTTTTATGAGTCAAAGTAATGCACACTGCATATACATGTCTGTTATTATATCCCGATTAAGAGCACAAGCATACATAATAACAGAGGTGTTTATTCTTTTATGTAGTCAGTACAAAGGGAACAACCTCAAGTGGTCCTGTTCAATACACACAAAGTGTACTAGTGTAAACCTATAGTCAAGATAGACTAATACCAGATTATACTATAACCTTTCCAATAGATTGTCCAAGTCCATCTAGGTTGTGAACTATTTATATACCCCATAGGAAACTGATAATATGATCTTCTGTGTGACACCACATACCATATTATCTATAATATAGAATATCAGACATTTGTATTAACACTTGCAACAAATACAATATGCAAATATTTGCCCATATGATTCTCATTCAAAATTGAAGGAAATAAGGTTACAACAAAAGTGATACACTGCCACCAGCCTCACCGACATGGATTTGTAGATCACCGACGATTAGGACGCTCTGCGGTGGACCCCCAATCCTGTTGGCATTTTCTCGTTGGCCACCGCCAGGATTATGGCGAGAGGCATCGAAGTGCAGTCTTCCTTAATCGTTCCGTACTGGCAGCCATACATTCCCAACAAATGGTCGATAATGATCTAGAGAGCCCAACGTCGGAAGCTTCCTACCGACGACTCCATCACCTCTTTCGGATTCAGGCTAGCATCGTGATGCTACTATTGTACCGCTCATCAAGCAGAAATGGCGAAGCACATCCTGCTTTCCGGAGACCTCGCGTCACAGATGTAGACCAGCCGTAACTCCAAATGCTGGCAGGATCATCTTCCTGGGGGCTTCAACGATCTTCTGACCAGCTGGAGCAGTTCTCATGGGCTTCAGATCATCGCAGCTGCTGGAATATGGGTCTTGTGAAAGAATCGAAACAAATTTAGGTACGAAGGCTGCCAATACCTTCCTACACAACTGAACATGGAGGTTATCAGACAGATTCATAAAGCCAGGAGGCGCTGCCCGCACTTCCCGGGTAGATTTTGGGAGGCCCTGACATAGCTTCGGCCCCCTCTCCGGGGATGCCATTTTGTGGTGCTTTGTGCCTTTTCATTTGTAGTTGTAGTTGTTTGGCGCTTGGCGCTCTTACTTGTATAGGCTGTGGCATTTTGTGCTTTATACTTCAATAAAGTTTTTCCTTTTCCCAATATATATATATATATTTATATATATATTTTATATATATATATATTTTATATATATATATATATATAAAATATATATATATATATATATTTTATATATATATATATATATATATATATATATATATATATATATATATATATATATATTTATATATATATATATATTTTATATATATATATATATATATATATATATATATATATATATATATATATATATATATATATATATGTATATATATATACAACCTTATATATACAACCTTATATATAAAAAAAAAAAAATATATATATATACAACCTTATATACATATAACCTTATATGTATATATACTAGTCATAACCTAATATACATATAAGGTTATGAAAAAAATATATATATATATATATATACAACCTTATATACATATAACCTTATATGTATACATACTAGTCATAACCCGTGCCCATAGGGCATGGTTCATTTAAGGTATTCCCCCTCAAAATCTTGGACCCCCAATTTTAAACAAACAATAATAATTATGAGGCCCCCACTCTCAATAATGCTCATCCACAACCATTATGAGTGCAAACCCCACTCTTTGGATTTTCCATAAAACCCCACTCTCAATAATGCTCATTCCCCATAAAACTCCACTCTCAATAATGCTCATCCACAACCATTATGAGTACAAACCCCACTATTTGGATTCCCCATAAAACCCCACAACCGTTGATTCACCAAGATTAAATCCCAACCACTCTTTATCTTGGCACAGTCAGCCCTAGGATTCAAAAACCTTTGTGTTTTGTATAATAGATACATAGAGATATAAAGGGCTATATATATAACATATGATAGTATCACTTAAAAGTATAAATAGAGGTTAATACCAACAAGTCCAGAATCTAATTAGCATAATATAAACTCAAAAATTCTTAGTTTAATTCTCAGAAAATTAATTATAACAAAATCAATTCAAAAACATATAAACCGATACCCAAAAATCCAACTCAAAGCCCAAAACACACAATACTCAATTAGAACCCGTGAAACTTGGCAAACACGAAGGTGTATACGTGTGTGACGTGCTCGGGTACTCACGGGGTCGAACCCGTGTCCGTATCGTATCCACAAATTGTGTATCGTACGGGCACGTACGCACGTGCACGGTATCAGCCGAATCTGTGCAGACATGATAACTTTGTGAATACTCAGCAAAATCTTGTGCAATTTTAGGAGCACGTGGGCAGAGGTTGCCCCCATATGTCCATAAAATTTCATGCAAAATCGTGTCTTGTGCGTCGAGTTATGACACTCAGACTGCAGGGGCTGTACGTACGTGTGTGCGGCCTCGTGGGCGCGTGTCAAGCCCCGTGGCTCACGACTCGAGCCACACCGTGTCTTGGGATCGAGTCCCTGGGTATCCTAGGTCTAGGGCTTCGTGCTCGTGCTCCTGGAACGGGTCATCGTTGATCGTGTTCGCGTAACAAGGCCGTGTCAGCGGCACTTTCCAGCCGTGTGCATAGTGCGGACTGACCCGTGCGTGTTGGATTTCTCCGCACACACATCACGAAACGTCGTGAAATTTTAGGAGCACGTGGGCAGAGGTTGCCCCCACGTGTCTATGAAATTCGAAATGGAGTCATGTGCGTCGAGTTATGACACTCGGACAACAGGGCATGCACGGGGTCGTACACGGGCCTCGTGCACGTGTGTCCGTGTCTGATTCAGACCCTGAGATCGTGTTGAATCAAGATCCGTCTTCATGAAAGTTATTTCAAATAATAGCATCAAGAAATTCGTGAAAACAGAATCAAAAAATACAAACTTTCAGTTCTATGTGGCATTTCGTCGAATACGTGTTCCAATGGACTGATACGTGTCCGATACGGCTATCAAACGAACACAAAAACCTACCAAACTTCATGCACAAGTCCGGGGTACCTATATGGATGCATTTACGAAGAAAAATCGAGAATAACAAGGATTTCCTCCAGTCAAATGCCTCTGATCCCTCTCTAGCAAGTCTCTAACAGGTTCCTCTCCTCCCAACGATCGCAACGCACTTCGTTTAGAAGGATTTGGGTGAGAAACGAGAAAATGGGACCTTTAGAGGAGAAGGGAAAAATAGGGTTTGTGAACTTGTGACTGCTACTAGGTTTAAACACAATAAAAAGGGGGCTGCTATTTATGGCCAGCCAGGGGGTATGGGGGTTAGGTTTAGGGTTTGGTCATGGGCCATGCACTCCTTAAGTTGTCTTAAAGGTCCATTGACAAAAAGGCTTAAAGGCTATGTGTAAAATGACTTAAAAATGATTTAAATGTTTCCTAAAATGGATAATAGCTCTAAATTAAAATCTAAAAAGCCAAAATAATTCTAATCACATGGTTAGTCTTCTAACCAAGGTTGACTAAGATTATACCACCTTCTACTACCAAAAACACCAATCAAATTAACTAATAAAATAATAAAATATCACAAAATTACTAAAATACCCCAATTTAGAAAAGTGGTGGCTACAAATCTACCCCCTTAGAAAAATTTTGTCCTCGAAATTTAAGATGGTTGCGCTTCTTCTAGGTTAAACCCCCGACAATCAAGGTCAAGAAAATTATATCTAAAACATGCAAAACATGGTCCTACTGGTCATAATTCACAGTCTCGAACAGGTTTACTATACTATCTAGTACATCATAAGAATATCCTGACAGGTACTAATGAAATCACACACAACAAGATGAAAAAAGAAGGACAGATCAAAGAATAGGTCAATAAAGGTGCAAGGATGATATCATCAAGAAGGACATGTATGAAGTAGATTATTTAGATTTGAACAAGTGTCAATAGATTCATATCCATGGAAATTTCCTAGTTGTGATTGAGTACCCTCTCTTCTAAAGCCTATTTCTTAATTCCTATCGTAGGCTCGTAGCAGTACAACTAAGTCGCCGTACTACCACGATATCGCACTAATACGAATCTCGACCCACATGGGCCACCACTAAAAACGTGTCATGACCCACACCCAGTGTAAGGGTACAAGTGCGTAACAACGCCCAGCCTACGCCGTGAAATCGGCTGTAGAACGCTGTTCTAGGTCACTATCTAAACCAACTCACGTAATTATATAATGTACTTGTCTTAAATCTCAACTCCAAATGGAGGATAAGTATAGAAATAATATAACTCAATCATAGTCTAAGTATGATAGGATAACATAGAATTCTATAACTAAAAGAAGACAAATAAAAGCTACTAAATGATAGTATCTCAAAACAACTCAAATTAAGTCAACTCTCAAATTATTACAACTCAAGTTCTAGTAAAGAAATCTAAAACAGTCTAGTAAACTAGTATCCCGATCACTCCTGAGAGTCAGGACCAAAGGTAGCTAATCCCTCTCCAGATCCATAGTGAGTAGGGCATACATCCTTAGGGCTAACATCTGTAATATTTTTAATAGGTCCAGTCAGGACAGGAATGAATACATCTCATCAAGTAAATCCAAGTATATGACAAAGACTATAAAACAATTATAGATAGTTATATTGATGAAGCATGGAAGTTCGAGATAGTTTAAGATGTAAAATAATAGTTAAAAAATAAGGAAAGTAAAAGCTGTGAAACAAAATATCATGTCAATGAAGACTATAAATAAAAGCTAGCTGAACTAGAATAATGTGATATGAGTCTAGTGGTACAATATATGTCAAGTGTGATTCTAATCAATGATTCAAGTAGGGAGATTCTTTAACGGTTTTTGTAATAATTCCAGTAAGATTCTTGTGGTGATTCTAGTGGAGATTCTTGACAATACTCACAGTGTGTTTTAAAATACTGAGATCGAAATGTAAACGACTAGGGATAATCCGACACATCACACACTGGCCAAGTATGGGATGGCTATCATTCTTATATAATTCACAGGGAGGTAGTTCGAGTATTTAGGAATGTTTACATGTCTACTCAAGTATTTTCCCGTCCGACAAATATGAGTGAATCCATAACACGATACGTAAATCGAGAACAAATCTAGCCAGAACATGAAGGTGCTTGTAGGTGATTCTTGTAGTAGTTCTTGTAATAGAGGCTAGATAATTAAGGTGTGTGTGTCGTATACATGAATTCTAGAAATATCAATCTGTGTTTATAACCGAGAATCAAATAGAACTGACTAAAACTGAAATATAGAAATTGACAAGTAAATGAAAGAACTATCAGAGAATGTACTCGCCTGGTATTCCTAATGTCTGATGAGAATGTGAGTCGAAACTAGAGAAACAAAGTCCTATTTAGAACAACCATAGTTTACAAAGTGTCTAACATGAAATAAGAATAGTCTACAATACGTTCTAAATGATTCTAGGTCCTTCTAGGTCAAAGTCAACCCTTGGTCAACTCTAATCAACCCTGGTCAAACCTGGTCAACTATAAGTCAACTAGTTCATCTACCAATTTTTAGGTCAAACACAAGTTATCAAGTCATTCTAAGTCCGTTTGAGTCGATTTGGATCAAGTTTGACCCAAAGTTGACTTTTATCAACTTGGTCAACTTGCTAGTCAACTCGACCAATTTAGGCTCATTGGGTCAATCCTAAACTGACTCCTTAATCCATAGGTTACACCCAATGACAAACACATATATATACTTATATATCCATTCATTCAACACAATATAATATATATATATATATATATATATATATATATATATTAAAAAAAAAATATATATATATTTTATATATATACATATATATATATATATATATATATATATGTATATATATAAAATATATATATATATTTTAATATATATATATATATATATATATATATATATATATATATATATATATATATATATATATATATATATATATGTAGATATACATATATATATAGACATACATATATACATAGGCTTACAATACAATTGGAAAGAGAGTGTGCGTGTTGGACTCTTCATATATATATATATATATATATATATATATATATATATATATTTTTGGACTCTTCATATATATATATATATATATATATATATATATATATATATATATATATATATATATATGCTAGGCGTTCGTTCAAGACAAGGGGATATGCTACAGCGGTTCCAGAACTGGTGGAGAAAGCGTCGAAAGCATGCTAAACAGGTGGTTGTCGGCGCTATATGTTGGGTTTTGTGGAAAAACCGCAATAAATGGCGGTATGAAGCTTACTCTTTCTCTTCCACTCAGTTGATAGCTGAAGCTAGGAGACAAGTGAAGAAGGTTTTGATCCGATGCTCCCATACTGAAGACCCCTTTTAGTTTCAGGCTTCTAGCTTCTTCAGAGATTGCCCTTAGTTTTACTTCACTTATGTATCCCTATCGGGCACTTTTGAATTTTGCTCAATAAAATCGGTCCTTCTTTGGTTAAAAAAAAAGAACAAAAAATATATATATAAATATATATATATATATAATATATAATATGTATAATATATATAATATATATAATATATATATATATATATATATATATAAAATATATATATATATATATAATATATTATATATATATATATATATATATATATATATATATATATATATATATCCAACACTTTCTGGGAGGCCCTCGCATAGCTTATTTTCAGGTTCTCGCGCTTCTCCTGTCCACTGTCGTCGAGACCCGGTTCCCTTTTGTGCGTGACCTGCGCAGTTTGTTTTCTTTTGCTCTTGTCGCGACGAGCGTGCTTTCTTGTATAGGCTTCGGCATTTTGCACCTATTACTTCAATAAAGTTTTGGTTTGACATCGTCCACGCGGGTGACATCGTCCTCTGCCGTGCGAACTGCCTGGAAGATATCGCCAAAAGTGTCTTTCCTCCAGCTAGTAAGTGCTTTTTTCGTGGCTTTCAGCTTGGCCGCCACATGAAGGAGCGGGTCAGGTTCGTAAGATGAGTTCCAGGATGCTTCTACGGTGTTCTTGAACTGAGAGTGATGACTCCAAAGATCAAGGAAGCGAAAGATTTTCTTTATATGGTTCGAGTTACTCTTGATTTCAATAAGGAGGGGGGAGTGATCTGATTCGGCAAAATTAAGGTACGATAGGTTGGATATGATACCCATATCAACCCACTGAGCATTATTGAGGGTGTGATCCAAGCACGAGTATTACTGTCGAGCACCTTCTTGCATGTTGTGCCAGGTGAATGCGTTGTCGGAGTACTAAAGGGGAGACAGGTGAGCGTCAAAAATGAAGTTGTTGAAATTGTTCATGACCGCCGAATGGGGCTGGTGGCCTTCCGACATCTCCTATCTACATGTGATCATATTGAATTCGCCAACACAGTGCCACGGGAGGTTGGTATGATTATGGTGAGTGTCCTTCAGGACTTCCCAAAGCTGGTTATGTTCCAAATGGTCATAACTTCCATGGACCACGGACATAAAAGAGCGGGACTGAAGCGTGGTATGCTCTCCCCAACATGAGAGAGCTTGTCTTGAGTCGTAAATGATCCCGAATTTAAGTTCTGCCAAAAAAGGATCTAGATGTAATGACATCCCGCAACGGCAGATGGGAAACCAAACTGAAGCTGGATAGTTTTAAGTTTCTTGTGAGGGATTTTGGGTTCAATGATCACCAAAATTTCAATTTTGTAGATTTTCTTGAGACTGATAACTCTTCTAAAGGTTGGCATGTTAGCCAGACCCATAACGTTCTACGATTGAATGTTAAGCATTGGGATTGTTGTAGGGGGGTTTGATGAGTTTAGCGGCTGACCTGGTGGTCATGGCTGTGGACTATTTGTTGCTATTTTTTTTCTTCTTTTTGTGTTTACTGACAGTGGTAACCTTCAAACCATCGATCCTGAGGTTGGAGTCGTTAGTCGGTTCATCTATGTCCTTAGTCGGGTGCATGTATGCCTCTCCAGCGACTAGAGCTCCAAAGTGACTATTCGGGCTGGTGAAGCCCGCCTCAATGGCCTGTTGATACCTGGCTACTGGGCCTGGCCTATGTTGTCCAGAGTGTCCGCTCGTATGCTTTGATTATTCTGAGTAGAGGGGGATGCGGGAGTATATTGAGTGGAGGTGTTCTCTTAGCTTGATTTCGGTAAAGTCTTCAGAGACTGTTGAACTATATCGGCCTCCCTGTTAGTATCTCCGGTGTTCGCTGATTCCCGGGAGGTGAGGGACTCCTGTGAGATGTTAGTAAGTTCAGAGCCAAGGATATTAAATTTGTAGTTGAGGTCAATTTTGGGGTTTATATGGCACGATGGCACTGCTCGAGGGAGGGGGTGGTGGGGGATGAAGTACAGTAGACTCCGATGCTGGTATCGAACCGAATATGAGAGTTTGAAGAGGTAGGATCGGGGATTGGGGATTTTTTGTTTGGAGGAGCGGTGGCGGCCTTACGTCTCACTTTTTTCTTCAGCTTCGGGTGTGCTTTGAAACAGTATTCGGTGGAGTGGCCGTGCATACGGTAGTGTTTACAAGAGATGACGTTGTTGTCATAGACGATTTGCTGGACGTGAGTCTTATTACCCAGCTCTATCTTGATATATTTGGGCAAATCCTTCATAATATCTAGTTCCATAAAAATTCTCATATAGTTGCCCTTGGAAAGATTGTGAGTTTCTTCATCTAATGCCACAAATGTCCCAAAAGAGTTGGCTATTCTCCTCAAGGCTGCGGGGGCAAAGCATATTAAAGGAAGGTTAGGGAGGGTAACCCATGATGATACGGTAGCCGAGTCTTCTTGGGTGTTGAAGTCAGGGGTCCATTTGATGATTTTCATCCTGTATGAGTCAATCCTTCTTGCACCTCTAGTCCATACATTCGTGTAGTCGCTCTCAGAGGAAAGATGAATGTACATATGTTTAGGGTCCATCGACGCAACCCTGTAACCCGAAGAGAGTCCCCATCCAGAAATAACATCATGAGTTCTCGAGAGCTTAGGGCAACCCGAGGAGAATTTTGAGACAAAAGAGTGGAGGAATGTGGCCGATAGAGGTGATTTCAGAAGAGGAGAAAGGGACTGAGATCGCTTGGTCATCTTGCTGAGCTGAGTATTCGATGTTTGGGAGGTTGATGTCCAAAGGGGTTGGGAAGTGATGTGCAACACTGTCTGGTCTAAGCACCTCCGCGTAGGAAAGTAGCCCGACGGGAGCCGATCCCCTAGTGATCGGGGAAGAAGGCGCCGTTTTAGCTCCAAAAATATCTCCAGTTCCTAAACTACCGCCAATAGGGTGCACCAACGTCGGGAGCGCCTGACTAGATCCGCTAGCGCTACCAACGGAAAGCGCTACAACACAACCTGTACCACCAATAGGGTGCACAAGAGTCTGGAACTCCAATAGAGAAGGGTGGGGTCTACTAGCACCACCAATAGGTGGCGCCATGTCCAGGGGGCCTGCTCCAAAGGCAGGTTGCACGATAGGTGGCACAAGGCTGTCGTTGTCGGCGCTTATCGCAGGTTGCGTGAGATGAGATTTTGAAAGAGTTGCGGACAACTGGCTAGAGGTTTGTGGGTGGGAAATACCAACTCCCGATGAGGGTGACAATCGGTCAGCTGTCTCGTTGAAGGGCCCAATGCAAGGTTGGGGGCCCGATACAACTGCTGGCTGATCCGAGGACTTCTGTGACAACTGGGCGGCGTCTTCTAACTCCACGATGGGGGGCGGTCGGCCCTCCGCTGGAGAAGGGACCAGTTGGGAGGCACTGAGCACTGGGGGCCACCGAAGCGGGGATGCGATGATCGGAGGAGCGATGCCGAGGAGGGCAAGCTGGGCGTAGCGTCCAAGCTGAGGAATCCAAAGCGGAGGTTACTCCTACGAAGGATGCTCCTACTTGGAGGGGGGCTCGGGCTCCACCATGTGCGAGGACACTCGTGAGCGAGCAGGGAGAGAAGATGAAGCCGAGGGCAGGAGGGCGAACCTGAGGGTGGAGGAGGAAGGAGCCGGAACCGTCGTCGGAGGCGACCAGAAGACTCAATCGAACATATATATATATATATATATATATATATATATATATATATATATATATATATATATATATATATATATATTGTTATTTTAAAAAAGGAACAAAAAACAAAAAATACATATCACGGGTTATTGTTTCGAAGGAACCATAATCGCGCAGAATAGTCGACTGCCGATCTTGTTATATATATATAGATTATTAAAAAAACAAATATAAAATCCTAACCTAGGCTGACCCATATGCCACCTTCCTGGCTGTGCACTGCTTTACCGTCGCTGCTAGCAGGACGGTCTGTCGCGTAGTAACAGCAACAACAGCAACAACGCCTCCTTCGAGACGCAATATACCCACGTTGTTTACCCTTTTTGCGAATGGGTCACGCAGGTGCATAGACAACCTATCGGAATTCGTTTCCTTTGAAATAAAATTAATTAATACGTTATGTACGCGACAAAAATTGAGTTCCAAAATCAAGAAAAAAATCAATTTGTTGAATGCTAGAAACTGTCCCGAAACCTTGTTTTGGAAGGCAAATTTTGAACAAAAAACTTACAATCCAAAATCTAAAAGAACAAAGCTGAAGCCAATATGAACGACTTTACAACGACTATTTATTCATAATTTTTCCTTTATTAGTTTGTAAATAAAATAAGTTCCAAAATCAATAAAAAATTAATTTTTAAAATATTAAAAAAATTGATACAAGGTCGTCCCGATAAATTGGACAAGTTGGTCGTGAACCAGTTTCATCGATTGATGTTTATGGATTTCGTGCACGTGTAGATTTTGACAGAATTCGAATTGGTTGCATGTGCACGACGAATTCCATCAGTATCTGTCAAAATTTATCGTATTAATTTTTGTAAAATTGTTGATTACTCTATGTAAGCTCCTCAACTTGCGATAAGACTTGTGTCATTTGAATCGCAACATTACGCTAGTCCTATCACCCAAGTTTGGTCCGATTCTGAGACAGTTAATCAGATTGTCATTTTGCGAGCCCCACGATCCGGCTCAACGGGCATTTTTGTGGTCGGCTCACCGAAATCGAAAATTGGACATACTGTCGAGTTTGTATAAAAATATTGGACTTGTAGACTTATATTTTGTTGACTTTAGAGGCCCTTAGGTTTGACACGATTTTTGATGTAAAACGGATCCAATGGCGAACATTATTTTGACCCGAAATAATTATTTTGCCCCTGTGTTAAAATTAGACTTATAGGTAGCCTATGTTAGCTATTTCTCTTATTTTGGAAACGTTAGTGATGTCTATTTTAGCATCCAAAGTTGTTTGTAGAATTTTTATTTTTGTTGATTCTATTGGCTTGACGAGTTCGTCTGCTAGACGTCGTCAAATTATCGTACCATATCCAGGCAAGTGTACCTTGCTTTTGTATTCATTATTCTTGTCATGTTGTTTTTATTTATTTTATTTATTTATATGTACCAGACCTTAGCATGTATATCGATACGTGCGTCCGAATTGCATTCGGGTGCGTTCGCTAGTTGGTGTCGTCTAATATCGATATTTAGAGACTTCCTGAGATAGTGCGAATGTTTTCCATTGAGACCTGTAGGACTACGACACATGATATTAATACATTATGCTTAGCCTGATGCCTATATATTGATACCTGTATTACTAGATTCCGTGATGACTATAAGACCAGGACTAGATGTTGTTATTGTCGAGTGGGTCGTGGATGTGACTTGTGTGACTATTTGGGGCGGGGATGACGGCTATTACTTGTTGGGACAAGCTGTGCACTGTACTTTATATATATGTACTTAAATTATTCGGAGAGTACCTGTTTCCTTGATCCAATCTCTCTTAGTTACCGTTGAGCCTCTTGTCCGGTGGTACATCTACATGCATTTTTAATTTGGATGTCTTTTATTTTTGGATGGCCCACCACGCTTGAGAACGTTGTCCTCAAAAGAGTCACGTCAGTTTGGTTCAGTATACCCACCTGGATATGTCAGTTTACTGTTTACTTTGGCAAGTATATTATGTTGTTATGGTTATATACTAAAAGCATCACTTTTGTATTAACTATATTTTTATATTATTTTTGAATGAGAATTATATGGGCAAAAATATTGGCATTTTATATTTGTTATATGTTAATGCAAGTGTCTGATATTCTTTATTGTAGATAATATGGTGTGTGATGACACACAAAAGATCATATTATTAGTCCCTTGAAGAATATATAAATGGTTCACAACCTAGATCGATTTGGACAAACCATTGGTAAGGTTGTAGTGTAATATGGCATTAATCTATCTTGACAGTAGGTTTATACTAGTGCACTTTGTGTGTATTGAACATGACCACTGGAGGTTGTTATCTTTATACTGACTACATAAGAGAACAAATACCTCAGTTATTATGGATGCTTGTGCTCTTAATCCAGATATAATAACAGATATGTATATATAGTGTGCATTACTTTGATTCATAAAAGAGTGAGATTTATAATGAGTCAATAACCTCTATGAATTAGATAATGACATTATGTGTATGATGGGCCATTGATTATAAAATGAATCTATGTCCCGATGTATCAGGTTGATGATGTCCCCTTAAGGAACTCATAAGGATTGTCATGTAACCTGCAGGTGGATTATATCCGCCATGACAAATAAAGTTGAGTTATACTACATAAGGATAAAAGATGTCGATTAATGTAGTTGTCAATAACTTATTTTGATTGACGGACATTCGATATCTTAACATGTGGAGACAAACAAGCATATAATAAGAATAAGCCCATAAACATAATTGGAATTAGGAAGGTAGTACAATAGTAGCTCTTTAGTGGACCGAGCTATTATTAATAGGTCTTGGTTGTGTGTTCGAGCTGAACACGGAATACTTAGACCCATTAGGAGACCTAAACCAAAATTTTCATCATGGTTCTTGCCATAGCCTATATATACCCTATATTCTCTGGCCGTCATATATATCCCAAGAAGAGCATCTTGTTTGCCATTGATTGTAAAAGTACAGAGCAGTTTTATGGGAGGACTGAACTTAGACTCACAATACAAACTCGCTCGTACAAAGAAAGCCTAGGGACGAAAGCCTAGGTACAGCAAACTAAGTACAATTGTTTATTTTAGATTCTGGAGGTGACGATAGAGGCTCGGGAAGGCGACGACAGCCCTGCCTTACTCCTTGGACGATCGGTATGCAGCCTTGGCTCCAGAAGATTTGCTCGGCATTGAAGAAATGCTCTCTTTGCTCTCTCTACTTTTTTTTCCAAGTCTTGTAATGCTCTCTGATCTCGAAAAGGGGTCTCTCTGGTCGTGCTCTCTCCGTTGTATATATTGCCAGGGAATATATATTGTAAGGGAATGACACCTTGCTATTTATAGGAATGGGGTGTGATCATTAGGGTTGCAATGATTGCTTCCTGGAGATGGCGGCAGCCTGTGGATTGGTCAATCTAGGCCATTAGTTTTTAGTGTGATGAATCTGGGCCATTAAGTGTATATTACACCAAATCTCATCCGTAATTAATGCTGATTGGAATAAATCTTCCTCATGATGATCTGCTGATGTCTGCGAATAAATTTGATTTATTCTCCTGCCACATGTCCCAGATTATTAGGATTTGACCCAATCTCTGATTGCAATAAATCTGGGAAATTGATCGGCTTAGGACACGTGTCCTAGGAGCCATTGAGGGGATCTGAACCGCATGAAGATTGAGCCGCATAAGCTTTAGGCCGTATAAGGTTTGGGCCACGTGTCAGGGCTGCTTTGGTAGTGGCGCCCCTCGAACCTTTGAACCGCATGGAGATGATCATTGCGAGCCGTATAGGGATGCATCCGCCTGAGCCGTATGGAAATGGTCCTCTTGAGCCGCATGGGAAGGCCTCCGCTTGAGCCACATGAGACTGTTTCGGCCTGAGCTGCATAGGACGTCTTCATTCTGAACCGCATGGGAAGTCTTCGCTCGAGCCGCATACGAACGCCCACGTGGCAAGGCCACGTGGCATTTTTATGGATCTCGGAAGATTGTATCAGAGATCTCTTTCTCTTTCCTAGGGGTCCGTCATTATGACAGAGTCATAATTATCTCTCTTGTGTCAGGGCTGTCACTTTTTTCAGAGTTGTCAGCCGTCAAAGTAATTAATGCAGTATAGGGCGGAGGGGAGCACTGTTACGCCACGTGTCTTCTGAGCCGCATGGGATGTCTTGGGCCACATAGTCCCTTATGCCGTATGACTCTCTGAGTCGCATAGGCTTTCTGAGCCGCATGGGGTTTTCTAGCCGCATGGATCATTTCCCATGCTTCTACAAGACTCCCTTCAAAGTTTTCAATTTGCAAAATTGAAATACTTTGAATAAGAAGCATGGCTGTATATTCTTCTGGCCGCATATAAAACCTTGACCGCATGGATGTCTTGGCCGCATAGATTGTTTAGCCGCAGAGATGTTAACCGTAGAGACTTTCGAGCCGCATAGCTTCTTGCCACGTGTGCGGGTCTTTAATTGCCTCAAATTTGTTTCAGCGCCGTTTCTTAGGGGAAAATCCCAAGGGTCGGCTCATTAAATCTTTCGGATTTTATGCCCTGGGTGAATCTCGTAGACGAAATTCGAGGAGTCGGTTTCGCTTTTTACGAGGCGGTTACTGGCCCACGTGTCCTCATTCTCTCGTCCTTCTATAAATAGGAGGAGTTTGAAGAGAGAAAGGGCTTCTTTACTTTCTTTTTTCTTTTCTTAAGTCTTCCCTATCTCGGTTGTCCTTTTCCTCTCCGATAACTAATGGCTCCCTAGAAGACCGTGGCAGCAAAGGGTAAGAAGACAGCCTCTACTTCCGCCTCGACTGCGGCTGCTCCTTCGCCGGTCGTCGTACCCGATGTTCATCATGACGTTCATCCCCCCATTACTGGTAAGGACAATGTATGAGTTAAAGAACCCTAACTGCCATGGCTACGTCGTATATTTTATACACGAGTCTTTGCGAGCCGCATGTTCGTCCTACGGCTGAGCTGCGAGCCGCATAAGAAAACCACCGTGTCCGCATATGCGCTTCGTCGATGAAGCTGCATAAGTGACGCTAAACCGCATGGACTTTTATTGAACGGAACCGCATAAGTGCTCCTCTGAGCTTGAGCCGCATGAGGCTTTGTTAAGTTGGAGACGCATAAGGCTTCAGAGTCGCATAAGGCTTCATGGAGCCGCATGGATGTTTTTTTGAGCCGCATGAGGCTTGGAAGCACCCAATCAGCTCTCTTTATCCATCCATTTAACTTATCTTTCTCTATCTTTTCTTCAGTGAATCTGCCGGTTAATGCTGCTGGAGAACTCTTGGTGGGTAGCGCCCAAGCTACTCTCGGCTATAGGTACAACCATATTGTTCAGCATATGACAGACCAGTTTCCGAGCGATGAGCCTCTGGCTAAACTGAATGCCATCAAGAACCAGTCTTTCCATTTCCTTAACGCTATGATGAGCTCCGAGAAATTCGAAGGGGAATATTTGAAGCCTGCGTTCTTCTTTGGAGATGCCTTGACTGTGGAGAACAGTCATGTTCTGGAGGTGTCGGAGAACTGGAGTTTTATCTCTAACGGGATGGCGACACTTTCCGTTATCTTGGTTCAATATGCTTCCACTAGACCGAAAGATGGGAGAGACTTTAACTCCTACCCGAGGTGGGATGTTTGTGGGAGACATCCATTATAACAACAGCATGAAGTCAGTGACTGCAGGCAAGGTGCACACCAGCTGTTCTGTAACGGGATTGGTCCCAGGTACTTTCTTGAACGTGCCGGGCCCCAATTTCACATTTTCTACCACCGACACTTTTATAAATCAACTCGCTCGGAAGGGCTCCTATCCCATCGGCCGGTTGATGCTCCCTAGTTGGACACATCCTGTTCCCTCGTGGACCAATCTGTCTATATGGATCTTGTAAAAGTACGAGGCCTTTTTGTGTGAGATTGGCCTTTACCATGCCATTCGGGGCACCAGCCGTGGCTTGCCCATAAACAAGAAGTTGTTCATGTCTCTGCTGGAGATGTATAATTGCCGTACGGGAACCTTCTATACACCCATAGGGGAAATAGGGCTTGTGCTCCACGAAATGCACGCGGTCGCCAAGCTTCCTTGGGGGGACGAAGCTTTTGAGGCGTATACTCCCACGAATGAGGAGTTTGAAGATTTAGAAAGACAATATCCAGGCTTCGTGCCCCTTTATCAAGAGATATTGTGCCACTACAGCACATGTCATCAAACGGCCAAAAAAGATAACAACTGGTAAGGGAATGCTCCCCATACCAAGGACTGGGTGCACTATCTCTTTTCGACAGATGCCTCAGGACGAATTACTTCCCGTCGCCCTCGATCCCGGGAGGCGGTGAAAGACTTGGTGTCGTCGGCTAAGAGGGTGGCCACCACTAGTGACAGATTCGGGAGTAAAACCGACTCTTTCGGTTATTTCTACAAGGATACCTAAGAGTTGTCAGAAAAAGTGCTCCTGGCGGGATTTTTGATGGTATGGCTGCGAAACTGTGTAGTCTATGGAGGAGCTGGTTCTATCGAGAGAATCAGTCGTAACTTCATCCTTCCAGCTGTGAAATTAGTTTTGCGAATCAGGCTAGCTCTTCTCCCGGCCATGGTGTGCAGCATACACCGTGGCTTTCGTACTTTCACATCCAAGGTCATTGCTCGCGACGTGACCAAGGATTTTGAACGAACTAAGTTGCCCTATAACTATTTGATGGGGAGGCTGTTAATACATTATCCATCTTTGATGAGACCGGGCTCTGAAGACGGTGTGACTGATGATGACGCATTTATCTTCCGCTATCGTGACGAGCCTTGGGAGTGTGAGACCATACGGGCTTGCCGGATGGCATTTGCGAGGGCAGATATGTATTATATTTTCGTATCCGTCCCTCGCTTTATTGCCAATGACATAGAGGCTGTACATCTTAACGGTATTGTGCCCCCTCAACTTCTGGACGGCCAGATGCTCCTATGGCTGCGTAACATCTGCCCCATACATCTGGTGTATCGTAACCGTAATACTGTTTTTCTGGAGCCTTATCTGCCTAGCAGGTTTGCCCGTCAGTTTGGATACATCCAGCTTTGTTTAGACAATCCCAGCTCCTGCCTGGGCTTTGAAGGTAGCCTTCTTGACGGTATCAGGGCTTGGCAATACTAAGATACATTCCATACCCGTACCATTTTCTTAGTCCCTGTTATTAAGGCGTCAGTGGAGATCTTGTATATGGCGGCCTTGTACCATGTCATGGCGAACAAACCTCCAGTCGGTTTTAACCCGGGTGCCAGTTTTATTGTTGGTACCGGCCTGGAGGAAGGGTCCCAAGGGGCCAAGAAGGGAAAGACTAGAGTCAAAGTGCCAGATTTGGATTCTGTGGCTGAGGATGATGAGGGCAACGAGCATGATGGAGATGACTCTACCCTTCCGGCAGCAGACGTAGAGGTGGATCAGCCGCCAATCTTGTTGGATGAGATGTTGGGGGATCAGCCACCCGTTGCGCTTGGCCCTGCTCCAAAGCGTAGCAGGCAAGTTTCTTCTGCTGACGGTATATCTCGTTCCCGGAAGCTGGTTGCAATCAGACACCGCCAGCTAACTATAAGAGAAAGCGGAGAAGAGGTCAATCCCATGTCAGAGGTAACCAAACCACTCCCGATTCTTCCTTCCTTCTTTCTTTTTAGCTTTCATTTTAATCATCTTCTTTTCCGCTTGTAGGTGTCAAGAGAAGAAGAAAAGTCTCAAGATGCCGAGGTGGTGACCCGGGATGGCGGGGGCTTCCGTGAGTCTGTCTCTGGGATCGCAGAATCTCCTCGAGATGATGCCGATCGAGCCGTATCCCCCTTCGAGGTGACGGGGACAGAGGATGCTGCCGAGTTTAACTTAGAGATTGCGGATGAGGAGACCATGCCAGCTGTGAATGAGCTTCAGCCTCTATGCTCCACCCTTGGTAAGATAAGCCGAATCTTAACCTGTGAGGAGGCCTATCTGCTCTATCATCACGTCCTTCGGGTTACGTCGATTGATTGTTATTCTGGGCATACAGGTCCTGCCTCTCCAGTATCGAGGATGGACATTGTTGAGACAAACCCAGCCGAAGGGATACTGGTGGAGAGGGGTGTACCCCCTCACCTTCTGGCTCATTTTGATGGGCCTTCTGGGGGCTCGAGTTTAGCGGGCCAGGTATCAGGGCAGTCGGGGCAGGGAACGATGGTCCTTGCGTCATCCTCTGCTCCGACGGCTCCGAGAATCGACCTTTCTGTCCTACCGAGTATCCAAGCTCTCCGGACGGCGGAAGACGAGTTAGCCTCCATTCACGCATCGTTCTGCTCAGACTCTGTTCCCCTGGTGGCAAGCTCCAGCGTCACTCCTCCGATGTTGCTGTCTCCGTTTCCTCTGACGCCATCCTCTGCAGAAGTTTTGCACGATGCGTTACAGGACGTGGTTGCCAGTTTTCATCGTCATTTGAAGAGGAGAATAGAAGCTGCTGTGGAAAGAGGGACCTCCTTCACCTTGGCCCGACAATACGCCCATGGTCAAATTGATATCCTTAGGAATCTCCCTGGTGATGCAGGGGTGGCCGTATTTCTGGAGGCAAAATTATTAGAGACTGATCAGCTTGTGACCGAGCTCCGGGTATTGCGACAGGCTGATCTGTCTGCTGTTATAAATGAGGAGCGGGGTTCCCTTATCGCCGCCATAGAGAGGACTAAAGCTGCTTGGGATAAAACCAGGTCGGCCATACTGAAGGACCTCAGCGATTTATCTGATCGGTATGATCAATTGAGTCACGTGAATGAAGACGTCATAGCTCGGAAGGAGACTGTCTCTCGTGAGATTATTGACACATGGGAGCAGATTCTCGCGCTTCAGAGAAAGTTGACTTTCTTGGAGTCCGAACTTGTGGTTGCCCATACTGACAGGGGGCTAATTATTCGGAAGGCTGACAGGGTTAATCAAGCTTCGACTGACCTGGAAACTGCCCTGAAGAAGTTGGAAGATGACTGTCAGGCACTTATGGATTTGGACAATAGGGAGCGATTATCCCAGGAGGCTGAGCGCCGGGCTCGACAGCGGATTGAGCGGGGGACCACCTTAGTGAAAAACCGTCTCCTAGAATTGAGTAATGCCGAAATATAGTCGGCTTTTCTTTCTTTTGTTTTCTTTTTTCTCTCTTTCTTTTGAAAGGGACGTAGTCCCAAACATGTAGTACTTTTTTTCTTCCTTCAAATAAAGAGTACTTTCCATCCTATCCTTTATTTGTATTGCTTGTTGTGCCTGTGATGTTGTTTGCCCTGCATGGGGGACTTGTTTGTGGACCTGTCATCCATGGCATACCTTGGTTTTAGGTACGGATGACAAGTTTGATTAGGACACCTGGAACAGCCATGGCAAAGTGGTCATGGATGCTCCTGGTATCGAAAAAAGGAATGCCGTAGAGCAATTGGGCTCCCGGGGCATGATGAGAGATGGTGGACTTGTGCTAAGAAACTTAGTGGGGGATATTTGTGGGCCTATTATCCTTGGCGTACCCTGGCTTAGGATAGGGACAATAGGATAAAAGGGAACCAACATACTTGCTCAGAGGTAATGAGGACATGGCAAGCATGAGGGTTTTACCGCGGAATCTTCCTACTCAGAGGTAATGAGGACATGGCAGGAGTGAACTCAACTGAGGATATTTGTGGTTAACAGAGGACATTTGTGGACTTATTATCCTTGTCGTACTCCGGTTGTGGGTACAGATAATAGGTTGAAAGGGAATCGACATACTTACTCAGAGGTAATGAGGACATGGCAAGCATGACGGTTTCTTCGACGGAGCCTTCCCACTCAGAGGTAATGAGGACATGGCAGGAGTGGGCTCAATGAAGAGGAGGTCCATAGAACGACTCAGAGGTAATGAGGACATGTAAGTTCTATGTAGGGGGTGATTTGTTTTTGGCGGAAGTGAAACGACTCAGAGGTAATGAGGACATAGCCGTTTTGGAAATTTGTGGATCGCTTACCCTTTTTGTGCACTGGGAATGCGGGTATTGGATCATGAGGGAGGATCTCTTCCAGAAAGAAAGTTCAGAGGTATGATCTTACATGACTTACTATCTGAAAGAGTGACCGGGATGTGAGTTCAGAGGCACCAGCGGGTACATGACTCGATATTGGAGAATGGTGAGTGTGAGTTCAGCGGTACCAGCGGGTACGTGACTCAATGATCTATAATTTTTTGAGGACGAGTACAGTGGTACCAGCGGGTACGTGACTCAATGATCTGGAAAATTGTGAGGGTGAGTTCAGCGGTACCAGCGGGCATGTGACTCAAAAATCTTAGAAAAATGTGAGGGTGAGTTTAGCGGTGCTAGCGGACACGTGACTCGATGCTCTGGAAAATTATGAGGGCGAGTTCAGTGGTACCAGCGGGCACGTGACTCGATGATCTGGAAAATTATGAGGGCGAGTTCAGTGGTACCAGCGGGCACGTGACTCGATGATCTTGAAAATTGTCGTCTAGATATAGTATTTCTTCAGGAACTTGCCGTTGACGGGCAACATGAGCAAATCCCCATTCTGTTTTGTAAGGCGGTAAGCTCCGTTGGAGAATACGGCCTCAATGATAAATAGGCCTTCCCATTTTGGCTGGAACTTGTCGGCGGTCTTGTGAGTCATGACCATCGGTCTTCGGACCGCCAGAACGAGATCGCCCACTTGTAATGTTCTGATTTTAACCTTCTTATTGAAGGCTCCAGAGATGCGTGCTTGGTATAGTTCAATTCGTTGCTGAGCCAAGAGGCGCTTTTCATCTAAGACCTCCAACTCTTGTAGCCGACGACGGTATTTATCATCTGTCGTCAATTGATAAGTGAGGGCAACGTGGAGTGAGGCTATTTGAGTCTCCAATGGGAGGACTGCCTCACTCCCGTATACCAGGGAAAATGGTGTGTTCCTAGTGGCTGTTCGGTCGGTAGTACGGTACGCCCATAAGCATTCGCCAAGTTTCTCGTTCCAATTGTGCTTGTTGGAGGATAAGAACTTCTTGAGTAACTTGATGATGGTCTTGTTGAATGCTTCTGCTAACCCATTCGCTGCTGGATGGTATGGCATTGAAGCAATATTTTGGATACGGTGCTTATCACAGAACCGGTAGTAGGCATGGCTAGCGAACTGCTGACCATTGTCGTGGATGATCCTTCGAGGCAGTCCAAAGCGATAGATGACGTGATGCTTGAGGAAGCTGATCACGTTCAAAGTTTTGACTTCTGCAAGCGGGACAACTTTCGTCCATTTGGAGAAGTAATCTGTGACTGCGAGTATGAAGCGATGTCCTCGGAAGGAAGGTGGAGTAATTGGACCAATGATATCCATCCCCCATGCTTCGAAGGGCCAGGATGCCACTGTCGGATGTAGAAATTCGGATGGCTGGTGAATGAAGTCCGCATAGACTTGGCCGACTTTGCACCTTCTTGCATAGTCTATCGCATCCGCTACCATCGTGGGCCAGTAGTAGCCCATTCAGCGAAGACGGTCTTGCAATTTAGGGCCAAGCTGATGGGCCCCACACACATCGTCATGAGCTTCTCGTACGGCTTCTTTGGTTCCGCGTTTGATAGACACCGAAGCAACAACCCGTCGTAGGATCGTCGATACAGCATTTTCGTCTCTGTATCGTAGAAGAATCTGAGAGAACGCCGTTTGATGGAGGTGGCTTCCTTTGGATTCTCCGGAAGGATGTCATAGACGATGAAGTCGATGAATGGCTGTCTCCACTCTGGTGCTTCGTCGACTGCCTGGGTGGAATAGCTCGCCATGAATTGAACGTTGTTCTTGGGACAGACCAGTTCATAGCCTATTTCCTCCACGGACTGGTGGGCATAATTCGGAACTGCTAGGGAAGCGGCAAGGCCAGCTAGGGCATCAGCTTCAATATTTTGGAGTCTGGGGACATGCTCAATGAAAAACCCCTCGAACGTCGAGATGATGTCGATCACTATTTGGTGATAGGGGATCATGTCTTCATGGCGAACCTCGTACGAGCCCCGAATCTGGTTGACAATTAACTACGAATTGCCGTATGCTTCGAGATATTCTACCCCCAGCTCTTTTGTAAGTTGGAGGCCAATGACCAGAGCATTGTACTCGGCCACATTATTAGAGCAGGGTTCTGTGAGAGAGTAGGCGCGATTGATCACCAATCCGGAAGGAGAAACCAGCACCACCCCGACTCCGACAATGATGCTGCCCTTGGGTCCGGTTCTTGAATCACCGTCGAAGAACATCCGCCATATATTATCGTGAGAAGTTGCATTCGAGTCGGCAACCTCATCTGGGATTTCTTCATATATTCTGGACGACTCCGAACCCGGGTGGGCTGCCAAAAAGTCCGCCAGAGCTTGACCTTTGACAGCCTTTTGTGGGACGAAGATCATGTGATAGGGGGACAACAATATTGCCCACGTAGCGAGGCAAGAGCGGAGTGCCCCTGGTTTAGTCATGAGGACTCTGAGAGGGTTGACTCTTGAGATCACATGTATGGTCTGTCCAGTGACATAGTGCCACGTTTTTTGAATAGCGAACACCAGGGCGGGGGATTCCATCTCCACGGTGGTGTATCGGTGCTCTGGCCCAATCATCATTCGGCTGAGGTAGTATATGGCTTGTTCATGGCCTGTATCATTATTTTGTGCCAACTGAGCACCAAAGGAATGTTTCATTGCTCGTACGTAGAGCAGGAATGGTTTTCCAGCAACCGGGGCCACCCGGACTGGAGGATTTGACAAATATTCTTTGATGCTATCGAAAGCATGCTGACATTCCTCGTCCCATACGAATGAGACGCCTTTCTTCATGAGGTAGGTGAACAGTCGGCACCGTTCGGAGAGGTTAGAGATAAATCTTCTGATGTAAGCTAACCTCCCTTGAAGGCTTCTGAGTTCGCGAAGATTTTTCGGGGGACCCATCTCCATAATTGCCTTCGTCTTCTCAGGGTCTACATGAATACCCTCGGCGGTGATGATGAAACCTAAGAATTTTTTGCTGGATACGCCCAAGAAAGATTTCGTAGGGTTTATTTTCAAATTACGGGCTCACATCAGGTCGAATACCGTCCTCAGGTCCTGCAGATGGTCTCCCTTACAGCGACTCTTGACGGCAATGTCATCAACATTGCATTCCACCGTCTTGTACAAGTGTTCTCTGAAGATGATACTCATGGTTCGTTGATATGTGGTGCCAGTATTCTTTAAACCGAAAGGTATGACTGTGTAACAGTATGTGCCAATTGGTGTTCGGAATGATGTATGCTTTTCGTCGTCAGGAGACATCTTGATTTGGTCGTACTCTGAGAATCCATCCATGAATGACATACGTTCGAAGCCGCATGTGTTGTCAATCATGATGTCTGTGATAGGGAGGGGGAATTCGTCTTTAGGACATGCCTCGTTCAGATTACAGAAGTCGATGCAGATTCGGATCTTCCCGTTCTTCTTGAGGACCAGAACTATGTTGGCGACCTAATTCGAATGTTGTTCCTCACGAATGAAGCCGCTGGCTATTAGTTTGTTGACTTTGGCTTCGATCGCATCCATGATGCCTGGGCGGAAACGTCGCTGTTGCTGCTTGATTGGCTTTGCATCTGGCCGAATGTTGAGTTTGTGAAGAGCAATATCGGGATCTAACCCCGGCATATCTTCATAACTCCATACGAACACATCAATATATTCTCTGACAAGTTCCAGCAACGATTCTCGCTCTTCGTCTGTTAAGCTTTTACTTACGAAGATTGGCTTTGGGGAGGATTCGCTGTCGAGGTCGATCTGCATAACCTCATCTTCGGTGGGAGGTTCTCTCTGTTCGAACCGCTTTTCCCATTGTGTATCCAGCTGTTGGGCCCACGACTCTAGCTCGAGGATTTCCAGAATGTCTTCGTCTTCTTCGTAAGCATCAACGAATGCCATATTGACTGACAGGACTCGTCTGAATGTGTCTCCGATGCTGGTATCCGAGTCGGAGGTTGGTGACCCGGTTGAATGTGACTGCCAGTCACACTCTTCATCTGAACTCTCAGGGGTTGTCGGGGGTGTTACATACCCCAATCCATATCGAGTTTTGCTATAGTAGTCCCGTGGCTTGCCAGCCGGGACTGGTGGCTTCAAAGGTAGTCGTCGTCCGGTGTCGTAGTTCAAGCCTGTCGTAGTCTCTTGATCATATCCCTGTTTTTGTATGAGATATTTGGATTGGGGGCTATAAAGATACAGAGGCAGTCTCCCGGCATCTGACCCAAGATCGACTTCTTCTATGGTGAAGGGATGCGGATCGTCCTTCCGGCCGAAGATGATTGGATGATCCCCTCCCTCGATTATGCGGTAAGCATCTTACGCTAGAATAAGCTGGATTACGGTGTACACGTTTGTCACCTGTGTGTGTAGGTGGGTGCCTATACCATATTCCATAGCGTACATTGTACAAAGCTTATCAAGCTCAATGTAGTTCAAAGATAGCCCTTTATTGATGAAGTAAGGTATATTTTCTAGGGGGATTACATCATCTGCGGAAGGAACATCAGTGTGGGCAGCCACATACTTGGCTAGCTCCGGTTCCTCTTCGGCTACCCCCTGTATAAATGAAGACTGAAAGGATGACCTGGGCAGCTTGATCGTCAGAGGTTCAATTGGTAGAGCAGAGCGTGGAGTTGTTGGCAGACTAGCGACCCCCAGCTTGGTACTCGATGCTGGGCGGGGAGTGGTTGGTTCGCTAGAAGTCCCAGACCTTGCATCGGGGTGATGACTCTTCTTGGGAAGGCGTATTGTCATTGGCTTGTCAGAGGGATTGAGCTTCTCAGTTTGTGGTTGGCCGACTCTTGGCAGTCTAATTGTTAGTGGCTCCGTTGTAGGTCTCGGTACTTGGCCAGACCTCGGCAGCCGGATTATCATCTGCTCCTCTTATGCTGAGAGACTGATCGCTTCCTTACGCAGAGTGGCCGCAAGGGGTGCAGACTTGCCTGGTTTGCGAGCTTGGAGGTGGATCGTCAGAGGTTCTTCTGATTCCGTGGCTGTCTTGGTACGAGCTTGTACATCTCTTTCACGAAGGTGCTTCTTCAATTTTTCGTACAGACAGGAGTCTGAGTAGTAGGATTCGACCCCTTTGAAGGGATGGATATCAGCAAATTCTGTCCTCACGAAGCCGTACTTGTCGACATATTTGAGGCATTGGTGCAGCGTGGAAGGCACGATCATGTAATCGAGTATCCAAAGGCGCCCCAAGAGGATGTTGTAAGAAGTGTCGGCATCTAAGATGTAGCAGGTGACTTCTGATTGGAGATCGCCAATCTGATACTTCAGACGAATCTTTCCAATTGGGTAGCTCCTGCCCGAATTGAAACCACTGATGGCGGTACTTGTAGGCGTCAGGCGATGTATCGAAATACGAAGATGATGTAGCAAACCCTTCGGGATGATGCTTACAGAAGACCCAGGATCAATGTGCATCCGATCCACCTTCACGTCGCCGATGTATCCAGTGTAGTACAATAGGCGATCGTACAGGTTGGTCTTGATGAGCATGTCCTGTGGAGTAAAGACGACATTGGGTATTGCTCCTATACATGCACTGTCTTGGATGTCTGCAGGCTGGTTTTCTCCCGTGAGGTTGACCTGAGCCAAGTATACGTCGGCATTTTGGAGTGCATCGCTCAAAGCTGTGCGGACATCCTTCGAGAGCCTCAGAGTGTATTGGCCAATTGCGCCAAGATGTCGAAGTTATAGGGCCTCTTCAGCCCCTGTGGTGCCTCTTTTCGGAGGGATTTGTCAAAACGAGTCTCCTTCGGCCTAGACTTGTCGGTCGTTGGAGGTTGAGCAGGTCCCGGAGCGTCAGTTGTAGCAGGCTGATGATCTTCAGCCGAGTTGTCAGCCACGGGTTGGGATTGTGCCCCAGATCGAGTAACGACAGCCATGACCTCTTTCACATCTGCCGAGATAGTACGGCAGGATCTGACTTTTCTACTTCTCTTCTTGTGAATGGGAGGCGACGTGGACTGAGTCACCTCGTGCACCTGGTCCGGATGGACCCACATGATTTCCCCTCGTGATATGGTGAGGGGGCACTAGACCAGCAGCTTGCTCCCGAGCAGGCGGAAGATTAGCAATTTCCATCGTCGCCAGAGGGATCAGTATAACACCGTCTTGAGTCTCTGTTGGAGGAAAGCTACCGAATTGTACGGACACCATATTGGCCGCTACGGTTACCTCCTCGAAATCGATGGCCAGAGTGTTCGAATCGATGAGGTTTTGGATGTACCATTTTAATTGGAAGTAGTCGTATGTAGCATGGTGGACGTAGCGGTGGTAATGGCAGAACTTTGGGTTCTCCAGATCTGTCGGCCGAGGTTTCCGTCTTGGTGGAGGAAGCTGAATTATGTCTCCTTGTATGAGCATGTCCAAGATAGGCTTGACGTGGCCGTCGTCGAATGAGTAAGTGATTTGCGACCATTGCTTGTCTGCCGGTTTTGACTCAGGTTTTTGGGCTGTATCGGTCACCATAGCCTGCTTCCCCTTATTATCCCGATTATTGGAGGAGCTACCTCCATTGTTGGTGTTGGCGTTGGGACGCTTGCTCTTGTCCTCCCCTTCTGAGATGTGCAGTCCCATTTGGCGAGGCTTCTTCTATCGTTCTTCGGTGCTTGTGGTACTGATGATGAATGCCTTCCAGTCCTTGAATTGACTCTCACCCATCCAGAGACTGATTGTCGGGAGCAATCTTTTCTGGCAAATTTCAATCAAGGAGGAATCCGAGTTTCATGAAGGCAGCTTCATCGCGGTTTAGCGAAACCGCTCAATATAGTTCCTTGTCAGCTCTTTCTCCCCTTGAATGACGTCCATGAGGGTGGACATCGTGACGTCCTGCCCTACCTCGTAGAATCTCTTCAGGAACATGCGCTTGAAGCCGGCGAAGGAGTGGATGCAGTTGTCTAGCAGGTTGCGGTACCAGTCGAAGGCGACTCCTTCCAATGCCCCAATGAATAATCGTGTGAGGATAGCATCATCATGGGGCAGATGGTCGGTGGTGACCTCGAAGTAAGTGATGTACCGACTTGCTGGGGTCTTGCCGTCATACGGGTTGATATTGAACGGCTTATATCTTGGTGGGAATGGAAATCCCTCCATTCAGCAGGGTATGGTTGCCGCATTCTGAGGTCTTGAGAGTTTTTTCGGGCGTGGAACATGGCTCGGAGCTCCTGAACCTCTCTTCTTACTTCTCGGGCCTCATTAGCCGAGGTGAGGGCAGTTATTTCAGGAGGATTATTGCCCGGGTTCGGTGCCGCTGAGTTTGAGTCCGCGTTGACCACGGGACCTGTGCTTATTTGGCCAGGCGTCCCTCCTTGCAGAGTTGGAAGAGCTGCTTTGATTTCATCTACAAACTTGACCAAGGCCTGTAGTATAGCCTCCAGAGTGTCGATACGTTGGCGATCACTAGAACCACCTTGATTACTGTCCGTCATGAATACCGCCCTTACATGAGGAGTGATGGAAGGAACGGTGGAGGATGTGCCCTCCGAGTCATACCCATGCACCGAGAAGTGATCGAGGTATGTGGGAATATTCTCTTCGGGTTCGGACTCGGAGGGAATAGTACCCCCAGCTTCAGATCTTGCTTCATCTTGAGAGTCATTGATGTCCTCGGGGACATCAACACCTGTTGTACCTGATGGAAGAGTTGTCTCCCCGAGCTCGTCTCCTTGGAACATCGGATTATCGTGGATGTTCGGAGGAGTGCTACCCCCAGTTCCCACGACCCCCAGTGATGTGGATGATGAATCTCCCATTGTAGCAGATTTTATCTTTGAACGGGTGCCTTGGAAAACTCCGGTGGTGGACAACCGTTTAGAAGGAAGTCTTTTAGCTGTAGTGGTTGATATCTTTGGGCTGGAGATACTTGTATTCTTCCCTCTTCCTTCGGCGGGGATTTTCTGAGTAGAGTTGCAGGGGACAACAGGAGGCGCCTCGTCCTCTGAGCTTGGTCGTTGTAGTCTTTAGAAGACGGACCGCCGGTCTTCTTGCACCATTGCATTATTGTAACAGCAGTTGACAATGATTTGGGTACAGTGACGTCCGTGAGAGGACTCTTTGCACCCTGGGGCACCTTCTCTTTCCTTGTGTTTATGGAGGATGGCCTCACGCAAGTCAGATTGGTCCGGATCGACCATGTTTGCTCCCTAGATTTTGAAAAACTTTTGGGAACCTCCCTGTCCGTTTGCCGCCGGGGGCTGGACTCGAACTGTACAACTTTCCATTAGAGGCCCGCATAACAGTACACGGGGCGCTCGGATGATCAGAGGTCGGATCAACGGACCGAGCTTGCCAAGCTCGTGCTGCCTTAGACTTCTTCACTCTAGTGCGTAAGGGCACATAGTAGGAAGAGTCTAAGTGGTGCTGGAGAGAATCAGACATGTCTTCTTGGGAGCACAGGAGATCAGGACCATAGGTGAGTCGATCGAAGACGGAGGCACGTGGAGCAGACGTCATGCGACTGGAATCAGCGATCCTCATGCGGCTGGCAGTCGTAGCCGCATGGGTCTTCTCCATGCGGCTGGAAATACTGGCCGCATAAGTGTTCTCCATGCGGCTGGAAATCCTAGCCGCATGAGTACTATGCTTTTGGCTAGCAATTTCAGCCGCATGGTCATTATTCATGTGGCTGGCAATCTTGGCCGCATGAGTCCTCGCTTTGCGGCTAATGCCCTTGTTTGGTTTCTTTCTGGAGCCCATAGAATCGCACTTTGCCCCTGCAAGTCCAGCATCGTAGTGCTTTCCTTTGTCAGACTTGGGGACAGTAGAATCTTCTACGGCTTGAAGTGGGGCCGTACGAGAATCGCCTTCACCGTCTTGGGTAGCAGAGAGTACTCCATCGAGGGCCTGGGGAAGAGCAAACGATTTTGGCCTCCACACTTTGCGAGCCTTCATGGTGCGGGTGCACTTCTGGACCGGGCCAGTGCTTCCTTCGGAGAGCATCTCTTCGAACGCCTGTTGGTCGAAGCGGACGACCATCTCCTATTGTGTGGAGCCAAGTTTGGCTGCATCCGATTGCATCACCAACTCCTCAGCCGTGGAGAAGTTTATCTCCAGCAGAGTCGCCATCGTGTTTGCCATTGATTGTAAAAGTACATAACAGTTTTATGGGAGGACTGAACTTAGACTCACAATACAAACTCGCTCATATAAAGAAAGCCTAGGGACGAAAGCCTAGGTACAGCAGACTAAGTACAATTGTTTATTTTAGATTCTGGAGGGGTGACGATAGAGGCTCGGAAAGGCGACGACAGCCCTGCCTTACTCCTTGGACGATCGGTATGCATCCTTGGCTCCAGAAGATTTGCTCGGCGTTGAAGAAATGCTCTCTTTGTTTTTTTTTCCAAGTCTTCTAATGCTCTCTGATCTCGAAAAGGGGTCTCTCTGGTCGTGCTCTCTCCGTTGTATATATTGCCAGGGAATGTATATTGCAACGGAATGGCACCTTACTATTTATAGAAATGGGGTGTGATCATTAGGGTTACAATGATTGCTTCTTGGAGATAGCGGCGGCCTGTGGATTGGTCAATCTAGGCCATTAGTTTTTAGTGTGATGAATCTGGGCCATTAAGTGTAGATTACACCAAATCTCATCAGTAATTAATGCTGATTGGAATAAATCTTTCTCATGATGATCTGCTGATGTCTGCGAATAAATTTGATTTATTCACTGCCACGTGTCCCAGATTATTGGGATTTGATCCAATCTTTGATTGCAATAAATCTGGGAAATTGATCGACTTAGGACACGTGTCCTAGGAGCCACTGGGGGGATCTGAACCGCATGAAGATTGAGCCGCATAAGGTTTGGGCCACGTGTCAGGGCTGCTTTGGTAGTGACCCCCTCGAACCTTTGAACCGCATGGAGATGATTATTCCGAGCCGCATAGGGATGCATCCGCCTGAGCCGCATGGAAATGGTCCTCTTGAGCCGCATGGGAAGGCCTCCGCTTGAGCCGCATGGGACTGTTTCAGCATGAGCCGCATAGGACGGCTTCATTCTGAACCGTATTGGAAGTCTTCGCTCGAGCCGCATACGATCGCCCATGTGGCAAGGCCACGTGGCATTTTTATGGATCTCGGGGGATTGTGTCAGAGATCGCTTTCTCTTCCCTAGGGGTCTGTCATTATGACAGAGTCATAATTATCTCTCTTGTGTCAGGACTGTCACTTTTTTCAGAGTTGTCAGCCGTTAAAGTAATTAATGCAGCATAGGGCGGAGGGGAGCACTGTTACACCACATGTCTTTTGAGCCGTATGGGATGTCTTAGGCCGCATAGTCCCTTATGCCGCATGACTCTCTGAGCCGCATGGGCTTTCTGAGCCGCATGGGGTTTCCTAGCCGCATGGATCATTTCCCATGCTTCTACACATCTTTTTTTCTAATTCGTTAATCACGAGAGGAGAGAAAGGGAGGACAGCCAAGAAAAAAAAAGGTGGAGAGATTGTCGTTCACATGACGTCCAACCCAAGGAAGGAATATATGTTGACGGCTCAAGGTTACTGGAAACTATCGTCTTCTTCTCATCGCAGGAATAATTCGTGAACCCTAGTTTCTGCCTATGAAGGGTTAGAACACATTTTAAATTTGTTAACTTTCTATCCATTAATACGCACACCAATCTGTGGGACTGAGAATTCTCAGTTCCATCAATTGATATCAGAGTCGGTATTGGATCTGCGTATCGATTAATATATCCATGTTGATCAATAAAACATAATGTCTAATAATAGTCGGTAGGTGTAGATTTGTTCTGACTCGGTTTTGCAGACATCTTAGATCCAACTATTATTGTCTAATTCATTTTATGTTTGTGTTGTTTTAAACCACAGACATATTATGGCTGTTGTTGTTCATGGATGTAATTAAAATCACGTGGGTTGATCGGGCTTATTTATTTAATTTTTTTTAATCTAGATTAAGTGTGAACTCCTTCGAGAGGCATATGATTGATGTAATTTTAAATATAATCGGCCTATCGTGATGGCGGTGGTGGCTTTTTTTGATACGGGACGAGATGCGGTTTTTAGCAGTCCGGAGGCTGTTAGATGATTTTCGATGAAGAAATTGACAGCCAAAATCTAAAAAAAAAATATAAGTCCGAACCCCAGGACTTGATCCAAGCACAATTGAAGAAGAAGTAAGATATATGGCCATAATAGTTGGATATTTATCTTTTACTGCTATATTTTACTTTTTCTGATTATGCATGTTTATTATTTGTGGACTTTTTTTTGTTAAAACTAAGCCCGTATTAATAATGGTCAACATGGCGTGAACCAACTAGTAGAAAAACCTTCACCATTATATAACTAAGTGGGAGAGAAAATTTATTTAGTATAAGTCCCATGGTCTCCATTACTGGTTTGTAGGTGATGTAATTATACTTGCATGTTGGCTTTAGTGCCTTCCTCTATATCCGAAAAGTCTGATTATGGATCAATAGTAAAAACTTCCTTCGGGATAATTATAGAAAGTTACCTAGTATGTGTTCACTTCTCCTTCTGAAGGAACTCATTATGAAGTAATGGACTTAGTATTAAGTAATGATATACACTTAGATACAAATAATGGTATCCTCCTCATCCGAGTCATTGCTGCAATTTGTAGGACCAAAGCCAGACCAACGTGTTAATTTTATTTGTCATAAAGTTATGTTGACATGAGAATAAAATTAATAGGAAAAACCTCCTTAGACAAATATTGAATTTGTATACGTCCACACCATCGTGGCATGCTAAATTCATGGTGTTTAAGGTGTTGTTGAATTTTTTTATTATTGTTCTGAGGGAATCAATATTTGTTTAATTTAAAAAGTTTTTACCATATATAATAGTTAATTATGTGATTTTTAGGATTTTAAAAATGGGTTCTTTCAATCCACTTATGGTGATTCTTGAAGAAAACAAACTTACTGGCCCTAATTACATTGACTGAAAAATGTAACTTGGATATTGTCCTAACTGCTGAAGAGTATAAATATGTACCAATGAGGAATGTCCACCTAAGCCTGATGCTAATTCTGATGAAGAGGTCAAAGAGGCTTATAAGAAGAGGATAAAGACAAATGAGTTGGCACGGTGTTACATTCTGGCATCTATGTAAAATGTACTGCAACATCAGCATCAGGCCGTGGCCACAACTTATAACATGATGTATAACCTCGAGGAACTCTTTGGACATCATAGTAGAGCAGCTAGGCAATTAGCTATAAAGTGTTTGATGAATACGAAAATGGCTGAAGGTACGCCAGTAAGGGATCATGTTCTCAAGATGATGGGTCATCTAAATGAGATGGAGATCTTCGAAGCTGAAATCGATGGAGAAACCTAGGTCGATATCATTCTCGGGACTCTGCCTAAAAGTGTTGACATGTTTTGCCTTAACTATAACATGAACAAAAAATATTGTATTGTTTGGCAAAACTTACGAAAGAGCTACATGATGCTGAAGCTCTCTCTAGGAAGAGTGGTATATTTATGTTACTGAAAAGGCTTCTACTTCTAAGCCAAAGGGGGGGGGGTAACAAGAAGAATAACATTCAAAAATAAGTAAACTCAGCAAAGAAGGACATGGGACCTCAAGACGTTGTGAAAAAGTCGAAAGGTAAATATTTCAAGTACAAAGGGTCAGGACATTGGAAGAGTGACTATACATATCTCAAACAAGGGAACAAAGAAGGTATATCTCATTTACTAGTAGTTGAAACATGTTTAGCGATGTTATCTACCGACACCTGGTGTGTAGATACATGAGCCACTAATCATGTCTATAATTCATTGCAGGCGTTTCAGGAAACCAGACGGCTTAGTGATCGAGAGATATGCTTATTCATGGGTGATGCTACAAAAGTTACGGCCGTCGCAGTAGGAGATTTTATTTTATCTTTTGGTAGAAATAAGTCTTGACATTGGAAGATTGTCTTTATGCACCTTCACTTAGAAGGAATTTGATTTCTGTTTCTATGCTAGTTAAGGATGGATATTCAATTTATTTTAATGATAATATTGTTATTAGAAAAGAAAAGCAATTTATCTGTTCTAGTGCATTAGTAGATAATCTGTATGTCATTAATCCTATTTCACCGACAATGCAACTAATGGAAATGAATAATACGTCTTCTAACTTAAATAAGTAAAAATTGTAAAACCTATAAAATTGGAATTTATTGATAAATGGATTTTTATAATAATTAATTGTTTGCTAAGTATTTATAGAATAGTTAAAGATAATATATATATATATATATATATATATATATATATATATATATATATATATATTCGGTAATAGGAAAAACAATTTTAATTTTTTATAAAAGATTAACTAATTATTGATTGTAAATATTTAGTTATTAATTGATTGAATTAGCTAAATATTTTAGTATTATTTAGCTAGTTTAATTAAAGCCTTTATTTTGAGCCTAAGCCCAACAATTCCTTTAGCCCATTGACTCAACCCAAACCCAAAACCTATTCAAATTCACCCGTTGAGAAACGGTTCCTAAACTCACTTGTCAGATCCACATCTCTCGCCCATAACCCCCACATAACTAACATTCTCTCCCTCACGTACATTCTTTCAGAAACTCTCATTCCCCACAGAAACCTGCTAGAACCTTCACAAACCCATTTCTTTACCTTTACAAAACCTCTTCTACCTCTACCTACACTCATCCTCTTCCAAATCCAACCATACCAATCTGCTTCCCATCTCTCCCCGATCTATCCACCACCTCTCTTGAGGGATTTTCGGCACTTCGACCGATGACCGACCGACGCACCGACGCACCGACGCCCCATGCGTCCGCTCGGCTCCCCTGCATGTTCGCCTGGCTTTCCGTGCATACGCCAAACCCTCGCTCGTGTACACTCTGTTGTGTATGCCGTGTTCCGTCATCTTTGCGCGACACCGAGGCCGAAGCTACTCTTCAGTTCTCTTTCATCAGACTACCGGTAGGTTCTTTCTATCGGAAACATCTTTTCCAAATCTCAGAATAGGATTAGCCAGAACTTGTAGATCAGTCCAACCAAAGTTGACATAATAAAGCTCTGTCAACTTTGGGTTAATTAGTGTTAACTAGTTAAGTAAGATTAGTAATTAATTATATTATTATTGTGTCAGTATAATTAAAAAAAATGGTTGCATGTTAATATGGATAAATTATTGAGTTTGTTAATTAGGCCGTTAAATATCACTAATAAAAATGGTTTTCACAATAATTTTTGTTTTCAGAAAGAATTATTATTGGGGATAATTAGTTAGTAATTTCTTAAATAAATATTGGTATTAAACATTAGTTTTAGTTAATAAATGTAGTCTTCATTAAAATAATATTTTAGAAGAAATATTAATTAGAGATAGTTTCTTGATTATTATTCAAAAATAGTGATTTATATATATATATATATATATATATATATGCTGTAGTAAAATGTTAATTAATATGGTTTATAAATAAAATAATAGATTTATGGTTTTAGAATAACTGCTTAATTAATAGAGTGTAACTATTTTATTAATAATATCCTCAAAATTAGTTGATATTGTTAAATGAACATATTTTGGTTGATTAATAAATAAATAGTATATTATAATTTTTGTATGATTAAAATGGTTATTTTGTCACGTATAAATTAGCATTATTGTCACTTAGTAATTAGAACAAATAATTGAGCGCTAGTTTTAATAATTGTTGGTGTTTATTAATAAAATGAACTAGGACCCTTAGAATGGTTACTAAGTCAGTTTTTTAATTAATATAGGGTTCAGGACCTAAGTCTGAGATCTGTTTCTTGTCTCCACCTACAGCATCAGAAAACCAAGGTAAGTTTCATAACCAAAAACTTGTATTTAATTGATAATTAAATGTATTGTATCATTAGGATTATATACTTTATGCACATATTGACCCACGGGATCCCTCCCGGATCCGAATGATTGATTGATTGACTTCTTGACTTATTGACCCGGGGATTAGGGTTTGGGGAATAATGTTAACGCCTGTGACCAAAGCCCATGTTACTATTACTGATTATCTCGTGCTAACACCTATTGCATAGGGGGTTGAGCTGTACCGTATGCTAGCATTAGGCATAATGCTAGTATACATATTGACTCTTCCAGTCGGTCATAGGTAGCTACATACTCAAAACACTACTGCATCATTACCGCTTCTTAGAGATTACTGCTTCTTTCATCTGCTATTATTTCAGAAAAATATATAAATGTTTTTAAAACTGCTTCTTTCATCTTTTAATTATTTATTAAAATACTAGAATTTGGATATATGTTTCTTGCTCCACTCCTGACAGGAGACCAACATTTTTCTAGATGACTTTGATGATGATGAGGTGATCTTTAGTACCTACTTGAACCAGATTTGAGTTCTGAGGTCATAGCTGAACCCAATCAGGAGTTCCAGGATCACTAGTAGCACTTGCAGATTAATTTCCTTTGATTAAAAGTTGTAATAAAAGACTGGTTGTAATAATTTGAATATTACCTTGGTTGTGTGTTTGAATTCTCAAATAGACATTTAGTTCTGGACTTAAATGGTTTAAATAAAAAGTTTTTAAATTTCCGTATTTTAGAATGTTATGCTTGAGTTACTACTGAATGATACAGCTTACTGCTGCTGTCTCACAACGGTGCAGGCTGGGCATGATCCGACTAGACCCAAATATTACGATCGGGTCGTGACAAAGAGAACCTTCTTGTATGAACCAAACATATCTTTGGCACTTGCGATTAGGCCATATTAACCTAAAAAGGATTCAAAGACTGGTTACATATGGAACTTTGAGTTCATTAGAAGTGTAGGCACTTCCAGTCTGTGAATCCTGTTTGGAATGTAAAATGACCAAAAGGCATTTTAAGGCAAAGGGGTATAGGGCCAAAGATGTGTTGGAATTGGTTCATTCTGATTTGTGTGGTCCCATGACTATCCAAGCTAGAGATGGCTTTGAATATTTTGTCACATTCATTAACGATTATTCAAGGTATGCATACATTTACTTCACCCACCGTAAGTCTTAGTGCTTTGAGAAATTTAAAGAGTACAAGACTGAGACGGAGAAACACCATAGAAAATGTAGCAAGTCATTACATTCAGATCATGGTGGCGATTACCTTTTTGAAGAGTTTAGAGATTACTTATCAGAAGCTGGGATGATGTCCCAATTGACTGCACCTGGAACACCCCAACAAAATGGTATATTAGAAAGAAGGAATATGACTCTTATGGAGATGGTTAGATCAATGATGAGTTATTCGGATTTGCCAGACTTGTTTTGGGGACATGCCTTGGAGACTGTAGCTTATATCCTAAACTTGGTACCTTCTATGTCAGTACCTACTACTCCCACAGAGCTATGGACCGGATGAAAGCCTAGTCTGAAACATGTTCAAGTTTCGGATAGTCCAGCCCATGTGCTGAATGGAAAAGCAGATAAGTTGGAATCTCGTACAAAAGTAAGCTTGTTTGTAGGCTATCCAAGAGGAACAATGGGAGGTCTATTTTATAGTCCTAAGGATCAGAAGGTCATTGTTAGCACCAATGCCCGATTCTTAGAGGAAGACTATATGATGAACCATAAACCCATGAGTAGAGTTGTTTTAGAAGAATTGAGAGGAAAGACACCTTATATTTTAATACCAGCAGTAGAAGAGGAGGAACCACAAGTAACTGCACAATATGTTATAAATGTTACACGATAATCCCTAGTGCCTCGTCGTAGTGGGAGGGTTATTATAAAATCGGACATGTTATGTTCTTAGGAGAGTCCTTAGACTTTGTCCCTGAGGAACAAGACTATGATCCCAGCACCAATAATAAAGCACTACAAGATAAAGATGTTGTATCTTAGCAAAAGACAATAAGTGGAAATAGAATCAATGATTCTAATAAATTCTAGGAAATTATAGAACCACCCACTGGTATAAAAGCTATTGGATGTAAGTGGGTCTATAAGAGAAAAAGAGGATCAAACGGTAAGGTTGAAAGCTTTAAAACACGACTTGTTGCGAAAGATTTTACTCAGAAAGAGGGTATTGATTATGATGAAACCTGTTCGCCAGTAGCTATGCTTAAGTCTATCCAGATTCTTTTATCTATTGCCACTCATCTCGATTATGAGATTTGGCAAATGGATGTCAAGACAGCTTTCCTTAATAGAAGTCTTGAAGAAAACATCTATATGAAGCAACCATACGGGTTCATTGAAAAGGGCCAAGAGCATCTTGTTTGTAAGCTCAAGAAGTCCATTTATGGACTTAAGCAAGCTTCTAGATCTTAGAACATTCGTTTTGATATGGTGATAAAATCCTATGGATTTGATCAATGTCCAAATGAATCTTGTGTGTACAAAAAGTGTGACAAAAATGTGGTAGTATTACTTGTACTTTATGTGTATGACATATTGCTCATTGGAAATAATGTGAAGGTGTTATCTAACATAAGGGTATACTTATCCAAACAGTTTGATAAGAAGGACTTGGGAGAAGCAGGTCACATCCTTAGGGTAAAAGTTTTACGACATTGCAAGAAATAGATGTTAGGTTTATCTCAATCGGCCTATCTTGATAATGTATTAACTCATTTTAGCATGCAAAATTTCAAGAAAAGTTTTCTACCCTTTAGGCATGGAATAGCTCTATCAAAGGAACAGTGTCCGGAACACCTAAAGAAATAGAGGACATGCAAGCGGTTCCTTATGCTTCGGTAGTAGGAAGCTTAATGTATGCAATGCTATGTACGAGACCAGACATCTGCTTTGCTGTAGGCATGGTTAGCAAATATCAGTCTAACCCAGTACAAGATCACTTGACTGCAGTAAAGCATATTCTGAAGTGCCTGAAAAGGACTAAAGATTATATACTGATTTATGAGGTAGACAATTTAGTGCCCTTAGGGTATACAGACTCAAATTTTTAGCCAGATAGGGATGCCAGAAAATCTATCTCAGGTTATGTATTTACCTTGGAAGATGGAGCTATAGTTTGGAGGAGCATCAAGCAAAAATGTATTGCTGATTCCACTATAGAAGCCGAGTATGTCGAAGCCTCTGAGGTAGCCAAGAAGCGGTTTGGCTCAGAAACTTTCTATTGGCCTTGGATGTGGTACCTAGTTTGCCTAGGACTATTATACTTTATTGTGATAATAGTGGTGCAGTTGCAAACTAGAAGGAACCACGAGCCCATAAGACATGTAAACACATTGAGTGCAAGTACCACCTGGTACGAGATATCCTAAAAAGAGGAGATGTTGCTGTGATGAAGATAGCATCAGCAGAGAACCAAGCTGATCTCTTTACAAAGAGCTTGTAGGATCCAAATATAAAGCGATATAATCTAGAGGTGGTGATTAGAGTAGGAAGCAAAATATTAGCTATTAAAAAATATTAGTAGCCAGATCACAGAAATATATCACATATATAAAAAGTAAAAGTAAAGTGCAAAGAGCAAACTCAAACACGGTGATGTATACTGGTCTCCCTCTTATGAGGACTAATCCAGTCGAGAGAACTCTAGCTCCCGGTTGAAATCTACTATAGAAAATTGCAAGTTTTCATACGAAGTCCTTACAACTTTTACAAACGTGATCTTTGATCCGAAGCACCCGACCAACTTCAATTATGAAGTGTTTTACTTATTATCAAGCCTCTTGATTATAATCAGTCTGAACTTCTAGACCGTACCGTACTGGTAAATCAACTAAAAGATTGTAACTGGCTTGGGTTTTAAAAATGAAAGCTTAAAAGGTTTTGGAAGAACGTAGTAAGCTTAGAGAGAATAGATAAAAAAGTGAATTGGTGTGTTGAAATGGTGAAAATTCTTCTCAATTTATAGGCTTTCCAAAGGGAGAATTCGGGCAAAATTCGGACAGAATTCTTCGAGAGGACCTCAGCATATAGCCGTTGTATCTGTAACTGCGAGAAGACTGAGTTTAAAATCAAACATACACATAGCCGAACTCGGGCCAAATTTGGGGCAAATTCTCCCAGAATTCTGCAGGTTCATAATGGGTGAATTTTTTAGGTTTGTAACTCAGGTTTGCGCTTTCAGGAAGTTAGAAAATAGATTTTTAGTTTTGGGCTAGTCTTCAAAACAAATGGGAATTTTTGAAAACGTTTCTGGGTAGCCAATTTGTCAGTATGACTCGGTTTACATTGTATTCCTAGACTCAATAAAATGTGAAAATACATTGGTAATTAATAATTAAAAATAAAGACACAATAAAAAATACGAGTCTAAATCTTGAATGGTAGCAAGCACAATCTGTAGTAGTTTGTCCATGTAGCCCTTATATCGAGATACGGTTAGATCAATTATTAAAATCCGGTTCGACCACGACCAATAGGCCAACAATCTTCCCTATTTTGATAATTGACAAACCTTGACCGATATAACATCTTGATCTTGATTTGACAAAAGATATCAAAACGTTTGTTCGTTTGGTACTGTCTCCTCTTGGTAGAAGGTACTATCTCCTCTTGGTAGAAATTATCCTAAAAAAGATGTTAGATCCTTTCTCCTCCGTTGTCACTTAGCAAAATAATTACAAAAAGAGAAGCTCTCCCGTAATTTATGCATAAGAAACAAACGTTGAAGAATCGCAGAGATAATATAAAAAAATAAACAAAATTTACGGGCAGTTTATGAATGAAGCAGTAGCTAAAAGTTAATGCTGAATGTCACGCCCTGCTCCCAATATACGATGAGCCGGGTACATAACAACATCTCCAGGCTACGCACCATACGGATACATCTATACCCGTATTAGCGATTGTCGCCTGTAATATTCTAGGATAGAAATACAGATAATAATAAAACATACTTTTATTTCCACAAAATATAACTTGGATACGTAAACTGTTTTCTAAAAGTACAACTTGTACAAGTCATTGCAACAAAACCATTAATATACATATATTGGCAGCTACAAAATGCTATCTACCACATCCTTAAAAGCCACTCCAATTCAGTCCTCAACCTCGTCCACATCATATAGACGTAGCATCTCGTCCGAAACTTCATCTTTTCCTAGTAAACAATACTAGATCGTCAAAATGACAACAAGTCCTCGGTCAAGAACGATAAAAATAAAAATAAAAATATGATATGATGAAGAATAGTTAGGAATTATTCTTAGATAAAAATTGACTACTAAAAAAAATTCTAGGATAATGCAATTGTGTAAACTTGAAATAACATTCAATCTAGGTCCTATTCTAGTGATCTCTAAATGTTCAATCAATCAACAAAACTTAAGTCACTACCAAAATCACAAACAATTTTCTATATGATAATGCAACTTTGAGAACATACTTGGATCACATTCATCCTATTTTCTCGACAATAATCCCGTGACCTAGGATCAAGTTGTTGCAGGATGGCACGGTGCTTAGAATTCGGCCCCACACATCATGTGTGGAAAATAATTGTATGTTGATTCACCTAATCGATCATTTTAATCGAAATAGGTATGGATTTAGGACAGATAAGTGCGCTAAGCCTCACATACTCACTTCGTAAGGCCTTGCAGAAGGAGTTAACTACTGATCAGTTTTGTTGTTATTATATTACATAGATTTCGGTTGTGATCCACTTGTTCTCCCCCACCCAATGCACTAACCTAGTGCTATAAATAATTCTTATTCTATTATCATATATTAGCTCTGCTCTGTATTTTATCACAATTCTTTATATGTCAATATGCATCTCCTTCAAAATTCCAGGAATCAAGTAAATATTGCTTTCAAGCATATATTATATCCCTATCTTGGGATAATCATGAAATATGTAAATACAGGTTTAGGAAGAATTTCTTCCAATTACACAGAGCTGAAAATAATGAAATTTCAATTGAGTTTCTCTTGCGTGACTGAGTGTCCATGTCCTACGCGTCCTAGACTCTTACTATTCGCCCCCCTACTAAATTGATTTTAGATTGTCGTAAGTCTGTTGCTAATATATATAGTAACAAAATCTCGGGATTTGGAATACCGATAATTTTTTTGGATATCAAAATTCGGCCAACTCCCAAAATTCTTGAAAATTTTGGCAGTCTCCTTCGTATTTCGGCTCCGAAATAGTTTTTATATATCACACACGGAACAACCCTCCATAGAATTTATCCTGGGTTTGCGACCCCTTCGTGGAGCAAATCTCAACACCGGAACACACACAAGTATTATATTTATGCAATTAAATTCAAGTAGTAACTTTACTTACCTTAGCAAGCTAGCAAATGGCACTTATTATTTATAAGCACTATATCCAGTCAAAGAAACATAAGTTAGAAATATAATAATATCCAAAACCAGGTTCTAAATCCTCATATGATAATTTTACTATATAAAATATGTGTAAGGTATTGGTCACTAGGATATAACCTATATATCAAATTTTGGACAGAATTCAACATATGCAAAAATATTATGAAATTTTACTAGTATTCTCATATTTCACATAGTCTAAGCTAAGACATTTATGATAATCCATAAGCGGTACTAGAAATTACTAGCTTTATGACATATAAGGTCAAACTATGACTATACTGACTTGAAAATGTTTTCATTTAAAGGACATATATCTATTTAGAGAATTTTTATTTAGAATACATTTGTAAGAATAATTTTTCTTTCTTGGGTACTTGACACAATTTAATATATTAGTAATGCTAACTTTACATATTCATATATATACATGGCAATGCATCAAATTAATTATACATAACAACCCTACTCAAAATGGAATCCTTATATTAAACTTTCTTGTGTCCTTTCTTTCATATCGTGTCCAAGTTTGGTGTCCATACCATTTATGCCCAAAATTTTATATAGATTGCCTATTGATGAATAATTTTGAAGAATAACTTAGTTACTTTCCTTGTGTCCATTTGTATCCTACATACGTATTTACTTAATGTGTCCAATACATATTTGTATACATATTTTTCTAAAATTAAATATTTATACTTCCTAGTTTAGATAAACTCACAAAATAATTCCTAAACAAAATCGACTATGATAATGATACTAATTTTAATTTTAAAAAAGAGAGATTTAGGTGAGGACTTGCCTTGCTTTGAGCAAAAACCTAGAATTCTCTTTCCTAAATCCAAATGAGTTCTTACTTTCCTTATGTTCTTCCCCTTCCAGAAATTTAGAAATTAAAATCTAACCTAGGTCTAGAAATTGGAAGATTTAAAGAAAAAGGGGAAAGAATTATACCTAGAAGGAAATCAAGGAGGAGGAGATGTTGGAGGTCACCGGGGAGGAGGACGGAAAGGGGCACGCGACCGTGGCGGTGTCGGAGGTGGACGCCGGTGACGGGCGTGGGTGCGGCGGACGGGGGCGCGGGTGTGGCGGATGGGGGTACGGGTACGACACATCAACCACAGTAGTGGTGGGAGATGTTTGCCATTGATTGTGAAAGTGCAGAACAATTTTATAGGAGGACTGAACTTAGACTCACAATACAAACTCGCTCGCACAAAGAAAGCCTAGGAATAAAAACTGAGGTACAGCAATCTAAGTACGATTGTTTATTTTTGATTCTGGGGGGTGATGATAGAGGCTCGGGAAAGCGACGGCAGCTCTGTCTTACTCCTTGGACGATCGGACGTAGCCTTGACTCTGATGAAGAAATGCTCTCGGGATTTGTAGGAAGAATCCTCTGTGCGTGTCTTTATCTCTCTGTGTGTCCAGCCAGATGGAGAGAGTCTCTTTTGCAAAGGAATGGTACCTTGCTATTTTTAGGAGTGGTGTGTGATCATTAGGGTTTACAATGATTGTCCTTTGAAAAGTCGGCAGCCAATAATTTGGACCATTAATCTTGATTGCATCACATCTGGGCGGTTAATTTTTGATTGCGCCAAATCCGTATGGACAATTAATGCTGATTGCAATGAATCTTCATAATTTGTCATGACAAGCTCGGATCTCCCGCCACGTGTCCGCTTGATTACAATTAATTTGATTTGATCCGGGCAATTATGATGATTATAACAAATCTAGATTTTTATGATTTGCTAGCAGCCATAACTCAAAGGGGATAAGACCGCCACGTGTTTCAACTGTCATGAGGACTGCCATGTGTCTTTAACTGTTATGAGTGGGATGTCCTGACAGAGCCTCATGAGTGCGATCTCTAAGTGAGCCGCATACGGGTGGCCCCCACAATCCTAGCTGCATGAAGGTGGCAGCCTCATGAGGGTGGCGGCCGCATGAAGGGGATAGCCGCGTGAGGATGGCAGTCTTGTGAAGGAGACAGCCGCACGAAGGAGGCAGCCGCATGAAGAAGGCAGCCGCATGAAGGTGGCAGCCGCAGGAAGGTAGCAGCCACATGAAGGGGGCAGCCGCATGAAGGAGGTAGCCGTATGAAGGTGGCATCCGCATGAAGGTGGCAGCCGCATGAAGGGGGCAGCCACATGAAAAGAGCAACCACATGAAGAGAGCAACCGCATAGGGGTGACAGCCGCATAGGAGTGGCAGCCGCATAGGGAGCTTTGGACTTGGCGGATCATGCCAGCTATAAAATATTTTCTTCTTTTTCCTAGGAGCACACCATCATGTCAGGGCTATCATTTCAGCTTTATGTCAGAGTTGTCACTTCGCCTTTCTGTTAGAGCTGTCGTAAGGATATTTAATGAGGCAGTTGCTTTATGGCCAGCTGTAGAGGCGAACTGCTTAGGGTCATGTGGCTCCTTCCAGAGCCGCATGGAGCTATCCGAGCCGCATGGGGCTCTAAAGGACTTTTGAACCGCATGAATGTCTAACGGATTCCTGAGCCGCATGAGGCCCTTTCTGTCTGAGCCGCATGGGCTTTTCTTATTATTTTCCATGCTTCTACAAGACCCCCTTCAAAGTTTTCAATTTGCAAAATTAAAATACTTTGAATAAGAAGCATGGCTATGTAAACTCTTTTGGCCGTATAGGATATTCTAGCCGCATGGATTCCTAGCCGCATGGACTTCCTAGCCATACGGACTGTCTGGCCGCACGGACTCCCTGCCACGTGTGCGTCTCCTGCCACGTGTGTGTCTCATTAATTACTCTTGATTTTCTTTAGATTTAAATTCGCCTTTTGGGGTAGTATCCCAAGGGTCGGTTTTAAATATTCGAATTTTCCTCGATGACCGAAGAGTCGATTCTATTTTTATGCAGCACGCGGATCGAAGTGTCCCCCCTCCTTCTGCCTAAAAATATGAGCATTTTTGGTCAGAGAGACTTATTTACTTTCTTCTGTCTTCAACTCTTCTTGCCCTAGGTTGCTATCTTCGTCTTCCTTCTCCACTCATCAATCAACAATGGCCCCCAAGTCTTCCAAGGCTACGGCGAAGGGTAAGGGAGTGGCTTCTTCGTCAGCCACGATGCCTGAAGTTCACCCCGACGTTCACCCCACCATTGATGGTAATGGTTTGGGCGGATCGTATACTTCGAAACCCTAACAAAGACGGCTCTGTTGCATGCTTTATGTACAAGCCTTTAATGCATCCCTCATCTTCATCTTACTGTTCAAATTGTATGGGCCGCATGTATGTCCCACGTCCGAGCCGCATGGGGATATACCCCATGTCCGAGCCGCATGGGAGTTTATCTAGTAGCCGCATAGACACTTCACAAACTGAACCGCATAATGACACTTCGAACAGAACCGCATAAGTCTCTCTGAATCGAACCGCATGAAGCTCCTCAAACAGGACCGCATAAGCTTATCTGGACTGGGCCGCATGAGGCTTTGGCCATCTTCTAACTTTGTTTCTTTTTATCTTTGATTCTTGCAGCATCCCTGCCGAAGGCTGAGATCATTGTAAAGGAAGAGCTGCTGCCTCCTTTCAAACAAGAGTCATCGCACGTTATGGATTAGGTAATACCAAAAACGGAGGAACAGAAAGGAGAGTTGGCGCCTATTGAAGTTGCTGTAAAGGAGGAGCCCCAGTCTGACGACGGTAATATTGGGAGTTCTGACCCTCCTATTCTGGATGAGGATTTTGCTCAAGTAGATCCTTCATATGAAAAATGGTTGAGGGATTGGTATATGCGCCCCCGCAACTTAGATTCGTAGGCCCTCATAAATGTCCGTCTTTTGTCTTGATATTTCTGTCTGTCTTTAGCTGTAGTTTGTGATTTGCTTCTTTTGGACATCAATGTAATCTTTCTCCTTCTTGTCTGAATGAAATAATAGAGAACTTTTCTGGCTTGCTCATGAGATGTAGTTATGTGAATGTACCTGATTTTGAATGAACAGAATACATTCGCTCTTTTGCTTGTAGTAGTTGCCCCAATGGGAGACTTTATGTGGACCTATTATCCTTGGCGTACCCTAGGGTTTTTTTGGTACGGATAATAAGTCGAGAGAGAACCGACATACTTACTCAGAGGTAGTAAGGACATGGTAAATATGAGGGTTTCTTCGATGGAGCCTTCCAACTCAGAGGTAATGAAGACATGGCAGGAGTGGGCTCCATGAAGGGTACATAGAACAACTCAGAGGTAATAGAAGTTCTATGTGAGGGACGGTTTGTTTTTGATGGAAGGAAAATAACTCAGAGGTAACATCGACGTGGTTGTTTCGAAAAATCTGTGGATCTGTTACCCTGTTTATGCACTGAGAGTGCGGGTATTGGATCATGTGAAGGGAGCTCTTTTAGGAGGAAAGTTTAGAGGTATGATCATACATAACTTACTACCTAAAAGACGCGATATAGATTTATCTGTAGTGACCGGAGTGTAAGTTCAATGGTACATGCGGGTACATAACTCGACAATCTGGGAGATTTGGGATCAGAGTGTGAGTTCAGCGGTACTAGAGGGTACTTAACTCTTTATTCTGGGAAATTTGTAGTTGGAATGTGAGTTCAGCGGTACCACAGGGTACGTAACTCATCACTTTGGGAAATTTCTAGTCGAAATACGAGTTCAGTGGTACCAGAGGGTACGTAACTCGTCATTCTGGAAAATTTGTAGTCAGAATGTGAGTTCAGCGGTACCACAGGGTACGTAACTCATTACTTTAGGAATTTTGTATTCAAAATACGAGTTCAGCTGTACCAGGGGTACATAACTCATCAATCTGGGAAATTTGCAGTCGAAATGCGAGTTCAGCGGTACCAGGGGGTACATAACTCGTCATTCTGGAAAATTTGTAGGATGTCATTTTAGACATAATACTTCTTTAGGAACTTGCCGTTGATGGGCAACATGAGCAAGTCTCCATTTTGTTTTGCGAGGCGGTAAGCTCCATTGGAGAATACAGCATTGATGATGAACGGGCCTTTCCACTTTGGTTGGAACTTGCCGGCAGTTTTGTGAGTCATAACCATCGGCCTTCGAACTGCCAGAACGAGATCGCCCACTTGGAATATTCTGATTTTAACCTTCTTGTTGAAGGTTCCGGAGATACGGGCTTGGTACAGCTCGATTCGTTGTTGAGCTAACAGGCGCTTCTCATCTAGAGCCTCCAACACTTGTAGTCGACGATGGTGATTATTATCAGTCGTCAGTCGGTAGGTGAGAGCGACTCGGAGTGAGAAGATTTGAGTCTCCAATGGGAGAACTGCCTCACTTCCATATACCAGAGAGAACGGCGTGTTTCCAGTGGCCGTACGTACTGTAGTGCGGTATGTCCAAAAGCATTCACCGAGCTTTTCATTCCAGTTGCATTTGTTTGATGACATGAACTTCTTGAGAAGGTTGATGATTGTTTTGTTGAATGCTTCAGCCAAACCATTAGCCACTGGGTTGTATGGTGTTGAAGCAATATTCTGGATTCGGTGTTTGTCGCAAAACCGATAGAAGGCGTGGCTTGCGAACTGCGGACCATTATCGTGGATGATCCTTTGGGATAGTCTGAAGCGGTAGATAACGTAATGCTTGAGGAAGCTGATCACGTTTGAAGTCTTGACTTCTGCCAGCGAAATAGCCTCCGTCCATTTAGAGAAGTAATCTGTGATTGCGAGTATGAAGCGGTATCCTCAGGACGAAGGTGGAGTGATCGGACCAATGATGTCCATTCCCCATGCTTCGAATATAATGGCTGGTGAATGAAATCTGCGTGGACTTGACATGCTTTGTATTTTCGTGCATAGTCTATTGCATCCGCAACCATCGCGGGCCAGTAATAGCCCATTCGGCGAAGGCGGTCTTGTAGTTTCGGGTCGGGCTGATGGGCCCCACAGATGCCATCATGAGCTTCACGCATGGCTTCTTTGGCTTCTGTATTTGAAAGACATCAAAGAAGTAATCCATCGTAAGATCGTCGATATACCCCGAGAAACCATCCATAAATGACATACGCTCAAAGCCACAGGTGTTGTCAATCATGATGTCTGTGATAGGGAGGGGAAACTCATCCTTAGGACATGTCTCATTCAGATTGTGAAAGTCGATGCAGATTCGAATCTTTCTATTCTTCTTGAGGACTGGTACTATGTTGGCGACCCCGTCTAGATGTTGTTCCTCGCGGATGAAGCCACTTGTTATCAGTTTGTTGACCTCAGCTTCAATGGCAATCGTCGTTGCTGTTGCTTGACCAGTTTTGCGTCCGAACGAATGTTGAGTTGGTGAAGTACAACCTCAGGGCTCAGTCCTGGCATATCTTCGTAGCTTCAGGCAAATACGTCGATGTATTCTCTGACGAGTTACATTCGCGATTCTTGCTCTTCGCCTGCCAGATTCTTGCTGACGAAGATGGGTTTCGGGGAGGACTCATCACCGAGATTAATTTACATAACCTCATCCTCGGTGGAAGACTCTCTTTGTTTGAACCGCTTCTCCCATTGCGCATCTAATTGTTGTGCCCACGCTCTAACTCAAGAAGTTCAGGAATGTTTTTATCTTCTTCGTAGGCATCGGCAAATGCCATATTGACGGACCAGACATGCCTGAGCATGTCCCCAATGCTGACATCCGAATCGGAAGTGGGTGATCCGGTTGAGTGTGAATGCCAGTCGCATTCCTCGTCTGTGCTTTCAGGGGTCGTTACCGGTGTAACATAACCTAGCCTACATCTGGTTTTATTATAATAGTCTCGTGGTTTCCCAGCCGGGACCGGCAATTATAAGGGTAAACGCCGTCCAGTGCCGTAGTTCAAGCCTGGTATAGTTTCCAGATCATACCCCTATTTTTGCATGAGGTACTTGGATTGAGAACTATACAGATAAAGGGGCAGTCTCCCGGTGTCGGGTTCGAGCTCAACTTCTTCTATCTTGAAGGGCTGTGGATCATTCTTGCTGCTGAAGATGATTGGATGATCCTCTTCCTCGATTATACAATAAGCATCTTCCACTGGAGTAAGTTGGTTTGCGGTGTAGACGTTTGTTACCTGTGTGTGCAGGTGGGTGCCTATACCGTATTCCATAGCATACATTGTACAAAGCTTATTAAGCTCGAGATAATTCAAAGATAGCCCTTTATTGATAAAGTAAGGTATCTTTTTTAGTAGGATTACATCATCTGCGAATGGAACATCGGTATGAACAGCCACATACTTGGCCAGTTCTGACTCTTCTTCAACCACCCCCTATGTCAATGAGGACTGGGAGGACGACTTGGGCAGCTTAATCATTAGGGTCTCCATGGGTAAAGCAGGATGTGGAGTCGTTGGCGTACTAGCCACCCCCAGCTTGGTGCTCAGTTCTGGGCGGAGATTTGTTGGCTGGCTAGCAGTCCCCAGCTTAGCGCTTGGTTGTCGATTCATTCTGGAAAGACGAATCGTCATCGGCTTGACAGAGGGGTTGAGCTCCTCTATTTGTTGCTGGAAAGCTTTAGGCAGCCTGATTGTCAGGGACTCTGTCGTGGGTCTTGGCACATGGCCAGACCTTGGCAGTCGGATTATCATCTGCTCCTCCTGTGCAGAGAGGCTGATTACGTCTTTACGTAGAGTGGCTGTAAGTGGTGCAGTTCTGCCAGGTTTGCGGGCTTGAAGGTGGATTGTCAGAGGTTCTTCCGATCCAGTTGCCGTCTCAGTTTGAGCTTGAGTATCTCCTTTGGCCAGGTGCTTTTTTGACTTCTCGTACAAGCATGAATCTGAGTAGTAGGATTCGACCCCTTTGAAGGGATCGATGTCGGCAAATTCTGTCCTTACGAAGCCATTCTTGTCGACATACTTAAAGCATTGGTGTAGTGTGGAGGGCACGATCATGTAGTCGTGTATCCAAGGACGCCCCAGGAGAATGTTGTAGGAAGTGTCCGCATCTATGACATAACAGGTCACTTCTGACTGAAGGTCGCCGATTTGGCACTTCAAGCGAATCTTCCCGATCAGATAGCTTCTGACTGAATTGAAACCGCTGATGCCGGTGATTGTCGGCATCAGGCGATGCATTGGGATACGCCGATGGTGTAGTAAGCTCTTCGGGATGATGCTTATTGAATAACCAAGATCAATATGCATCCGATCCACCTTGATATTGCTAATGTACCTAGTATAATACAGAGGGCGATCGTGCAGGTTGGTCTTGATAAGCATATCCTGCGGAGTGAAGATAATGTTCGGCATTGAACCCGTACAAGCGCTGTCTTGGAGATCTACGGGCGAGCTTTCCCCAGTGAGATTCGACTGAGCCAGATGTGCGTCGGCATTCTGGAGTGACTCGCTTAATGCGACGCGAACATCCTTGGAGAGCCTCAGGAGCTCATATAGCGATAATTTGGCCGGTGTGTTGGCCAATTACGCCAAGATGTCAAAGTTGTAGGGCCTCTCCAGCCCATGAGGTGTCTCTCTTCGGAGTGGTTTGTCGAAGCAAGTCTCCTTCGGCCTAGGCTTGTCGGTCGTCGAAGGCTGCGAAGGTCCTGGAGCATCAGCAGCTGTCGGTTGATGGTCTTCAGCCAAGTTACCCAGTGTAGGTTGGGTTTGTGCGCCGGAACGGGTAACAACGGCAGTAGCTTCTTTGACCTCTGCCGAGATTATGCGGTATGATTTGACTTTTCCATTTTTCTTCTTGCTGGTAGAGGGAGGTGCGGACTGAGTCAATTCGGGTACCAGGTCCGGATGAACCCACATGATCTTCCCCCGTGATGTGGTAAGGGGTACTAGACAAACAGCCTGGTCTCAGAAAGGTTGAAGGTTAGCGACCTCCATCTTCGCTCTAGGGACAGGTACTACTCCATCTGGAGTCTCTGTCGGAGGGAAGTTATCAAATTGTACTGACACCATGCTTGCTGTTACGGTCATCTCTTCGAAATCAATGGCAAGGGCCTTAGAATCGATGAGATGCTGGATGTATCGCTTCAGTTGGTAGCAGTCATGTGTAGCATGGTGGATATAGCTATTATAGTGGCAGTGCTTGGGGCTCCCCATTTCCATAGGACGAGGTTCACACCTTGGAGAAGGGAGCTGAACTCGACCTTCTTGTTTGAGCATGTCCAAGATGGGCTTGACATGGCCGTCCTCGAAGGAATAGGTCATCTGAGGCCACTACTTCTCTACTGGCTTTGGTTCAGGCTTCGGCGTTGTGTCGGCCACCATAGCCTGTTTGCCCGTATTGTCTCGATTATTGGAGGGATTACCACCGTTGTTGCTGTTGGTGTTAGGGCATTTTTCCCTGTCCTCTCCTTTCGATACAAGCAATCCAGTTGGCGAGCTTTCCTCAGCTTGTCTTCTGCGCTAGTGGCGCTGATAATAAAAGTCTTCCAATCCTTAAACTGACTTTCGCCCATCCAGAGGCTGATCGTGGGAAGCAGCCTCTTTTGGCAAATTTCAATTAAAGAGGAATCACGGTTACTGGAAGGCAACTTCATCGCAGTTTGACGAAATCGCTCGATATAGTTCTTTGTCAGCTCCTTTTCTCCCTGGACAACGTCCATGAGGGTGGACATTGTCACATCTTGTCCTTCTTCATAGAACCTCTCCAGGAACATACGTTTGAAGCCGGTAAAAGAATGGATGTAGTTGTCCGACAAGTTGCGGTACCAGTCGAAGGCGATCCCCTCCAGTGCCTCGATGAACAACCGTATAAGGATGGTGTCTTCATGAGGCAGATAGTCGGTTGTGACTTCAAAGTAGATGATGTACCTGCTTGCAGATGTCTTTCTATCATATGGATTGATGTTAAATGGTTTATATCTTGGTGGGAAAGGAACATCTCTCCATGCAGCAGGATACAGTTGTCGTATCCTGAGGTCTTGGCAGTTTTTTCGGGCGTAGAATATGGCCCAGAGCTCCTGAACCTCTTTTTTTGCCTCCCTGGCGTCGTCTGCAGCGGTGGGGGCCGATATTTCAGGAGGATTTTCACCCGGGTTTGGTGCGGCTGAGTTCAAGTCTGCATTGACCGCGGGTCCCACGTTTGTTTGGCCAAGTGTCCTTCCTTGCAGAGTTGGAAGGGCTGCTTTAATCTCATCCACGGATTTGACCAAGGTAAGAAGTATGGCCTCCAGGGTGTCGATGAGTTGGCGATTACTGGGACCTTCTTGGTTGCTGTCCGTCATGAACACCGTCCTTATATGAGGAGAGATAGAAGAAATGGTGGAGGACGCGCCCTCTGAGTCATACCCCTGTACAGAGAAGTTGTCAGGGTATGTAGGAATGTTCTCCTCTGGTTCGGACTCAGAAGGAGTGGTACCCCTAGCTTCAGAGCTTGCCTCGTCTTGAGAGTTATGGACGTCCTCAAGGACATCGGGATCTGCTACATCTGTTGGGTGAATCGTTTCCTCTGGATTATCTTCTTGGAACACCGGATTGTCATGGATAATTGGGGGAGTGCTACCCCCTGCTCCAGTGCCTCCCAGAGATGTGGATGACGAATCTCCAAGTATGGCAGATTTCGTCTTTGAGCGGGTACCTTGATGAACTCCTCTTGTAACAGTGGTAGACAACCGCTTAGAAGAGAGTTTCTTGGTTACGCCGGTTGAGGTTTTTGGACTGGAGATATTTGTTTTCTTTCCTCTACCGCTGCCAAGAATCTTCAGAGCAGAATTGCGGGAGGGGCCGAGAAGCGCCTCGTCTTCTGAATTTGGGTATTGCAGCCGTTGAAAGACGGACCGTCGGTCTTCTTGTACTGCTGCCTTATTGCAGCAGCAGTTGACAATAACTTGGGTGCATTGATGTCTCTGACAGGACTCTCTGCACACCAAATCTTCGTCTCTTTCTTTGCATTTATGAAAAATCCCGTTGAGCAAGTCACCCATTTTGTGGGCTCGGGAATTCTGAGCACATGAGTGTGTTGGCCTCCTGTCTGCTCCCTGATATGAAGGTAGTATGAGTACTTGCCCCTGATTGTTGTTAGAAGATCCTTGATAACTCTCCTGTCTGTTGGCCGCCAGAGGCTAGACACAAATAGTTCTGTACAACTTTCTATCAGGGGCCCGCGTAATAGTCAGCGGGACGCCCTGATAATCAGAACTTGGGACAACTGTCTGAGCTTGACGAGCCCGTGCTGCCTGAGACTTCTTCCTTCTAGCACCTGAGAGTGCATAGTAGGAAGAGTCTACAGAGATTGGCACATGAGAGCATCTGGGGTCAGGATTGCCTGAGAGGCGGTCGAAGACTGACCGTGAGCCGCATGGAGCAGATGGTATACGGCTGGGATCAGTAGCCGTACAGACTGCCTGCATGCGACTATCCTTTGTGGCCGCATGAACCTTCTGTATGCGGCTAGAAGCGGTAGCCATATGAACCTTCGGGATGCGACAGGAAGTCATGGTCGTACATGCTGCATGTATGCGGCTGACAGTTCTGGCCGCATGGGCTTTCTACATGTGGCTGACTTTTATGGCCGTATGAGTTTTCTTCATACGTTTGGCAGTTGCGACCGCATGAACCTTCTCCATGCGGCTGGTGCCTTTATACGGCTTGGATTGCATAGAGTTCCTCTTTGCCCCTTCAAGTCCAGCATCATGGTGTTTTCTTCTGCCGGACTTGGGGACAGCAACGTCCTGTATGGTCTGAAGTGGGGTTGCCTACGAGACTTCTACGCCATCTTGAGCAACAGAGAGTACTTTTTCGAGGGCTTGGGGAGGAGCGAATGATTTGGGCCTCCACTCCCTGCGGGCCTTCTTCGTGCGGGCTCGCCACTGGACCGGGCCAGCGCTCCCGTCGGAGAGCATTTCTTCAAACGCCTGCTAGTCGAACCGGACGACCAGTATTTATTGAGTGGAGCCAAGTTTGGCTGCGTCCGATTGCGTCACCAACTCCTCAGCCGTGGAGAAGTTAGTCCCCAGCAGAGTCGCCATCGTGTTTGCCATTGATTATAAAAGTACAGAACAATTTTATAGGAGGACTGAACTTAGACTCACAATACAAACTCGCTCGCACAAAGAAAGCCTAGGAATGAAAACCTCGGTACAACAATCTAAGTACAATTGTTTATTTTTGATTCTGGAGGGTGACGATAGAGGCTCGGGAAAGCGACGGTAGCTCTGCCTTACTCCTCTGTGCGTGTTTTTATCTCTCTGTGTGTCCAGCCGGGTCGAAAGAGTCTCTTTTACAACGGAATGGCACCTTGCTATTTATAGGAGTGGGGTGTGATCATTAGGGTTTGCAATGGTTGCCCTTTGAAAAGTCGGCGGCCAATAATCTTGACTATTAATCTTGATTGCATCAGATTTGGGCAGTTAATTTTTGATTGTGCCAAATCCGTATAGGCAATTAATGCAGATTGCAATGAATCTTCATAATTTGTCATGACAAGCTCGTATCTCTGCCACGTGTACATTCTGCTTGATTGCAATTAATCTGATTTGATCTGGGTAATTATGATGATTGTAACAAATCTGGGTTATTATGATTTGCTAGCAGCCATAACTCCGAGGGAATAAGACTGCCACGTGTCTCAACTGTCATGAGGACGGCCACGTGTCTTCAACTGTCGTGAGTGGGACGTCCTGACAGAGCCGTATAAGTGCGATCTCTAAGTGAGCCACATACGGGTGGCCTCCACAATCCTAGTCGCATGAAGGTAGAAGCCGCATGAGGGTAGCGGCCGCATGAAGGGGATAGCCGCATGAGGATGGCAGCCTCGTGAAGGAGGCAGCCGCATGAAGGTGGCAGCCGCATGAAGGTGACAGCCGCATGAAGGGGCAGCCGCATGAAGGTGGCAGCCGCATGAAGGGGGCAGCCGCATGAAGAGAGCAACCGCATGAAGAAAGCAATCACATAGGGGTGACAGCCGCATAGGAGTGGCAGCCGCATAGGAAGCTTTGGACTTGGCGGATCATGCCAGCTATAAAAGATTTTCTTCTTTCCCTAGGAGCACGCCATCATGTCAGGGCTATCATTTCAGCTTTTTGTCAGAGTTGTCACTTCGCCTTTCTGTTAGAGCTGTCGTCAGGACATTTAATGGCGCAGTTGCTTTATGGCCAACTGTAGAGGCGAACTGCTTAGGGTCACGTGGATCCTTCCTGAGCCGCATGGAGCTATCCGAGCTGCATGGGGCTCTAAAGGACTTTTGAACCGCATGAATGTCTAACGGATTCCTGAGCCGCATGATGCTCTTTCTGTCTGAGGCGCATGAGCTTTTCTTGTTATTTTCTATGCTTCTACAGGAGAGGGAGAGGGTGAGGAAAGATAGAGATGAGAAGAAGGAGAGGATGGAGATGAGATGAATGCTGGAGAGAGAGAGAAAGGGTGGTGGGTGTGCTGGTTGTGATGAAGGGGCTGGTTGTTGTTTTTTTTGTAGAAAGAGAAAAAAATCTTTGGAAAGTAAAATGTGTTTAAGAGAGTAACATGTGTCTTCATGGGAAAATGAGAATAAAAGAAATATGGCCAGCTCTCCCGTTTCTTGTCTGAGTCATAGGGAGGAAAGAAACCATGGGTCCATTGGTTTTGTTTTTCCATGGGATGGAAATTTGCACCAACCCCGTTTCCAAAACCGAAATTACAAAGGTGCCCAAATGACAATTTAATGTAAAACGAATTTGCAACTAAAAACATGATTATTTAATATGCAAACATTTATACTAATACACTTATATATATATATTTTTTCCATATATATATATATATATATATATATATATATATATATGGAAAAAAATAATATAAAATAAAATAAAATAAAATAAAAAATATATATATATATATATATATATATATGGAATAATAATAATAATTAATAGTAATAATAATAAGTAGTTATGACACTATGCGTAAGTGCATACCAAAAAGAGACAACAAACACTGAAATGAAAATGCATAATAATAATAAGAGTTTGAAAACATCAACTCAGCATCTCAAACAGTCATAGAAGTGCATAAAAAGAAATAATATTATCTTTCTAGCTAAGTATACTAAATTTTATGTTTTGATAACAAATACTCTATATCTCTCCACCTTGGTCCTTAAATTCCACTTCCTTGATATGGGATGATTTGTAAAAATAAGTGCTTATAAACATGCATACTTGTGCATGTATGTATGTAATATGTGATGTTGATGCTGCAATATACATTTGTTTTATAAATATCTAGTTGCATTTAGGTGATATTTAATCTAGGATTGTTATTACTGACATGATACTATAATATGTTCATAAAATTGTAGACTCAGCATGTGATCTTGCTATTTCATGGTAATTGATCATATATTTTTGAATACTTCATCAATCCTATAAAATTTGCAAACTTGTTCTGATGAATTGGTTTTTTGAACTAGTGAATCGGTTTTGAATGCATGATTTATGTTATATTATAATTGATCCTTTAAACTTTTGAAGGAGCAATGAATAATGAAGTTGTAAAATATATGTTTGTAATGATGGTTGTACTATGGGGATTCTGGTCTTGTAAGTTTATGCTTTAACATAATCTACCATTGTTGGAGACACTAAAATTCTATACATGCTGAAATTATTCACTACAAAATTTTGATTTTGTAATCTTTACAAAGTTCTTTTAATGACATATAAATGTTTTCCTTTATTAGTCTGTGCTAATATGTATAAATTTATTACTGTTGTAACAGTTACTTGATCTTATAAGTGGAATTCTGAATTTCGCAACTAGCCATTGGATGTTTATTCCTCTTAGAATTTTTTTTTTGCTTTAGAGATTAAACCAAATTTATTTTCAAGACCAAGTGTACCTAATCATATCTCATGCATCATATAAAATGGAAATACAAGCGACATAGAATTAAGTTTTTCTCCTATGTAAAATTCCTTGATATCGGCTTGAATAATTTTGATAATTGTTTTATTTAGAGTAATATTACTATTTTCTGAATAGTGAAGTCATTCTCATGGTTGGATGAAAAAAATTGTGGCCAAGATGCAACTTATGGTTTGAAGTGTATACTACTTGCTTATTGTATATTGAACATTATAGTAATGTATCCTTTCAAAGATGTTGTCAATCCTTGATATTTATTAGTATAAACTTCTTAAAGGACATAATGCCAACTATCCATATATTCTTCGAATTATTGTGCTAATCCTTATGACATTTGTGGTAATTTAATCTTGTAATTAACTTGTGTCATATGCGTAAAGGCTGATAATAAGAAGATAAATGTGGCAATTAAAGTGTGTGCATGGCTAGAGTTATATTTGGTTTTATTGTCTCTTATGGAATTAATTGGTATCTTATATTTATTTTTTAATGTTTTGGTTGACACTAACAATTAGTAATGGTCTAATGATATAAATCAATATAGGGCTATATATTTTTTATTCTACTACCTGCTTTTTTAGTACATACTATTTTTACATTCAGACATCTATATAGAAATACAACACATACATATACATGCTTATGTGAAATGTTGTGAGCTATCCTTCTTATGTTCTTCCTCTTTTGTGAATGGTTAAGTAATCCTTCCCCCATACTAATGGTTTACATGATACATTCTGTCATAAATATGTTGTCTACTATGTTCTATATGTTTTTCTGACGTAGAAAATAAATGTTAATATGTTTACTAACCATTAGACACATCAGTAATGAATGACATATTAGTTATTCTTGTATTTTTCATCCTCTCTATTAATGGAGAACTCCCAAATGTCAGCATTCAGCTCCAACCAGCGTCGCTGCCTCAAATTTAACTCCTTTTGAGTGAATATGTATTTCAGGCTTTTGTGATCCGTGAAGATCTCGCAGGACACACCATAGAGATAGTGTCCCACAATTTCAATGCAAACATAATCGCTGCCAGTTCTAAATCATGAATTGGGTAATTCTTCTCATGCTGCTTAAGCTACCTCGATGCATATGATATCTCTTCCAATATTGCATGAGAACACATCCCAACCTAAGTCCTGATGCATCACTATAAATTTGGAATCCCTCAAAGCCTTCTGGAAGAGCAAGAATTGGAGCCGTGACGATTCGTTGCTTTTGTTCTTGGAAACTACTCTCACAGTCGTCGGTCCACTTAAATATGACTCCCTTCTGAGTGAGGTGAGTCATAGGCGAAGCAATTCTCGAAAGTCTTTCACAAACCTACTATAATACCCGATTAATCAAAGGAAACTCCGTATTTCACTAGCTAACGTAGGCTATCTCCAGTCTACCATTGCCTCCATCTTCTTTGGGTCCACAATAACACCTTTCGTCGAGACAATGTGCCCTAGGAACGACCAGCTGTTCATCCAAAATTCACATTTACTCAGCTTTGTATACAGCTGATGGTCTCGAAGCATCTGAAGTACCGTTCTCAAGTGTTCAACATGAGTCTTCCTGTCCTTTGAGTAGATCAAAATGTCATCGATTGATACAACAACGAACTTGTCCAAGAACGGTCGAAATACTCTGTTTATTAGATCTGTACAGGCTGCTGGAGCATTAGTCAAACCGAATGGTATGACCAAAAACTCATAGTGTCTATATCATGTACGGAATGCTGACTTAGGAACATCCTCGGGTCTGATCTTTAATTAAGGGTATCCTTAACAAAGATTTATCTTAGAAAACACAGTCGTTCCCTGTAACTGATCGAACAGGTCGTCTATCCTTGGCAAAGAATACTTGTTACGGGCAGTTGTCTTATTTAGTTCTTTATAATCAATGTACAGCCGCATTGTCCCATCTTTCTTCTTTACAAACAATACTGGAGCTCCCCATGGCGATACACTTGGGCGAATGTGCCCTAGGAACGACATGTTGTTTATCTAAAATTTATATTTACTCAGCTTTGTATACAGCTGATGGTCTCAAAGCGTCTGAAGTACCGTTCTCAAGTGTTCAACATGAGTCTCCCTATCCTTTGAGTAGATCAAAATGTCATTGATGAATACAACAACGAATTTGTCCAAGAACGGTCGAAATACTCTGTTTATTAGATCCGTACAAGCTGCTGGAGCATTAGTCAAACCGAATGGCATGACCAAAAACTCATAGTGTCTATATCTTGTACGAAATGCAGACTAAGGAACGTCCTCGGGTCTGATCTTCAACTGGTGGTATCCTGAGCGAAGATTATTCTTAGAAAACACGGTCGCGCCCTGTAGCGGATCGAACAGGTCGTCTATCCTTGGCAAAGAATACTTGTTACGGACAGTTGCCTTATTTAGTTCTCTATAATAATTGTACTGCCGTATCGTCCCATCTTTTTTCTTTACAAATAACACTGGAGCTCCCAATGGCGATACACTTAGGCGAATGTATCCACCGTCTAGTAATTCTTGTAGTTGTACCTTTAGTTCTTTTATTTCTGCCAGAGCCATCCTGTATGGCACTTTCGATATCGGGTGAGTATCCGAAAATCTATCAATTGTGAATTCAATTTCTCTGTGTGGCAGCATTCCAGATATATCATCTGGGAACACATTAGGGAATTCTGCCATGACTTCAGTTTGATCCGAGTCTGCTTCCTTCATCTGGGTGTCCCTACAGAAGCGAGGTACCCTTCACACCTCGAAAATAACATGTACCTAGCTGTAACTGTCGATAACACCATTTCTTCCTTGGACGTCGAGCTGCATGAGTAAGAGAACTCTATTTCTCTAGGTAGACGAAACACAACTCTCTTCTCCGTACAGTCGATCGTCGCATGACAGGCGCTGAGCTAGTCCATCCCAAGATGATGTCGTACTCTTTGATGTCGAGTACAATAGTATCCAGGGATAAAGTCTTGCCTCTAATGTTGATGTAGTCATTCCTGCAAATCAGAGTTGCAGGCATATCTACAACCGAAGGAGTGCTAACACACTGAGCCCCCTTTAGTAGAGTCATACCAAATTTGTTTACCATTGTAAAATCATACGATATAAAGCACTGCGTAGCACAAGAATCGAATAGCACCCAAGCAGGTATGCCATTGTATAGCAAATAACTGTTATGACATTCTCCTAGGCAAGAGCTTCTGCTTGAGTCAGAGCATAAACTCTTACTTGTGCACCTTACTGCTGATTCGGTGTATTCGTCGTTGGAGCTGGTAAGGCTAGTGGCGCTTGGCCACGATTCTGATTGTTAGGTTGGCTACGATTCTGATTATTATACTGGCCATGATTTCGGTTATTAAACTGTCCACGAGGAGGAGGATGATTCCCTCCCCTACCTCTACGGTCAGCTTCCTTGTGGCCTTGTTCTCTGCATTTGAAAAATCTAACGTGGCAGTCCTCTGATCGGTGTCACCAATGGTGACATGTATTACAACGCATCGCATGCTGAGGCCCTCTATTGTCACCCATGTTATGCTTAGGTGCGTCATTCCTTCCTTCAGACCAAGGTCGTTTCTGATTATTGTTGCCTTGGCTGCTCTGTGTTATTATGTGACTAACTGACAGAAGGAATCTCTCAATCTCAAGAGCTATTTCGTACGCCTTCCTATAAGACGTACACTTTCGACTTAGAACATCACGTTGTAGGCCTTCATTGAAGCCTTGCACGAATCTTTCTTGTTTGGCGTCGTCGTTGGGTACTATGTACCCGACAAAAGTAACTTTTTCAAGAATTCACTCTCATAGTTATCCACTGACATACTGCTTTGTTGGAGTGCTACAAACTCTTTTTCCTTCCTCCGACGAACAATAGGCGAAATGAATTGTGCAATAAAGGCATGCCTAAATGTCTCCTATAATATCTTCATATCGGGGCACTTTCCACAAAGTGCCTGCCTTAGAGAGCTCTACCATTCTTGGGCCTTAAGACAAAGTTGTACAGCGGTACACTCCACCCTCTTACTTCCATGAATATCCAATATTCTGAAATAGCCCTCCAGTGTATTCAGGAAATCCATTACCTCTTCCGGTTCCGCCTTTCCGTTGAACTCGGGTAGGTTACAACTCTTAAAGTCCAAAAACTTAAAGCTTAACCTCTTTCGTGTCGACGTTTTGGGCTTCTCTGCCGCTAATGTTACTATCTCGGTCGCTGCGACCGCTGCAAAAACATTGGGAACGACTGTCAGCGAAGGGATAATCTGACTCAAATTATCTACTTATTTCTGTTGTGCATCCACTTGCTCCAGAAACTGATACAGAAGCTCTCCAGAAGTTGGCGATGTTGAGCTTCGCTCTGCTTCCCCTGAGCTTCCATTAGCTTCATCAGTTTCTCCATCATGTCAAACAATGAATTCGTCTTCGAGCTATCACTCTTAGTCATCCTACAACAAAATAATTCCATTAGCACCCATAAAATATTTATGGGCTTATTGTATGGAACATTATTTCATGCCAACACTATCGACACCATCAACCGAAAAAATTTGCATCAAGACTTCCATTTGAAAACATTTTCGAAATTTGAGGAATTGAAACCGTGCTCTGATACCAACTTATCACGCCCCAATTCGGGGAATCGTTCGCTTCGCTTTGATTCACGCTGAATCGTTCGTCCTCGCTAAGGTGTGATACCGTACAAGTTTGGAGTTGCACTTGTACAAGGCAAGAATGTGCACTTTTGTGTCGTTTTGAAACATTTGAAAATAAGCCACATTTGTAGAAACATTGAGTATGCAGAATATGAAGAAATAATACTCATTTGATTGATAATTGTAGCCAAAATACAACTTTTCTCGGTACTCTTTGAAATGTCTTTCCGGCTACATTGATTCATGAAAAGAAATACAACTGATAGGCTGCCATGAAATAACTTCTTTTCCATAAATCATGCCCCTTTTGTATTTTTGAAATCTAAGCAACAATCTTTGTGTAAGCCCCTGATTTTTTCAAAAAATTTTAAACTAATGTTAATTAATTATTAAATATCATTATTGGTTTTAAAATAATTTAATATGATTTTAGGAATTTTCTAGAAATTTTTAAATGATTTTTAAATGATTTTTAAATACAAAAATGTTGATCTGTAAATTTATAAAATGTTTTAAATATCATTTTGTAATTTTTGAAATGATTTTATATCAGTTTGTAAATAGGAAATTGTTTTTAATTAGAGGATGCAAATATTATTTTGCATTTTGTATGTTTTGAGGCCTTTATGTAAAACCCTAAAACCTAGGGGGCCTATTGCAAACTACCCGAAACCCCCCCTGACCAGTCACTCTCTCTCTCCTCTGACTCGACGCTGCCCCGACCGACTCACCGACGCTGCCCCCGCCGAACCAGGCTGCCCCCACCGCCATCAACCCCCTATAAAACTCTCCCTCTCTCCCCTGACCTAAACCCTAACCCTAAATCTCCTCCACGACCAACCGCCGCCCCGTTCTTCCCCGACGAACTCCTAAACCCTAACCCTACTCCGACGAGCTCCGCCCAGCCCCACCGCCGAGCACCACCGCCCGCAACCACCACCGATAGGTTCGTCGCGTTGAGCCGTGCCCAGCGCCACCCGAGCGCCGCTTCCCCATCACCTCCTCCGCCGCACAGCACGTTCGAAACCCTTCCTCTTCGCCGGACACGTAGGTTATAGTTTCGTTTTGTGTCGTACGTGTCTCGTTTTGACCTATGTTGCTCGCCAGGACACGGGGATGTTCGTCCAGTAGCTGGACACGAGAATCAGTGGTCATGCGTGTCATGCGTAGCACGGACACGAGGATCCCTGTGTCCCAAACTGTCCGGACACAGGCTCGTATATATATATATTTTTTTATATAATGTCTAACCTAAAGCTAAATAAAACTAACCTAAAACCTATTCCTAACACAGCGGGCCGCTGGCCCACTGGCCAGCGCGCAGTGATCAAAACCCCCCCTTCCTGAGGACAGGGTTCGAGCCCCTCCTTTCTGTCTTCTTTTCTTTTTCTGTTTCTTTTCTTTTTCTTTTTCTTTTTTCAGTTTTATATATATATATATTTATATATATATGTATATATATATATTAGTATATATATATGTGTATATACTATTTTTTTTACAGTATTTTATATATATGTATATATTTTATAATTAGTAAAATTTTATATAAATACGTTTGTATTTATATATATATTCATATATGTATGTATATGTATATATTTTCATGTATATATATATTAATATATATATACACTCTATTGTGAAGTATTTTCCTATATATGTATATATATTTATACATATATATATATACCTTATAAATTAAGTATTTTTCCTTACATATATGTATATATACTTTTAAAACATAGGTAGGTATATTTTCTACATGCATAACTTTACCTTATTAAAATAATAATATTTATTTTGCACTATCACAAAATTGTATTTTTATTGTATTTAAATTACTGCAACCATTTGGTGTCCAAGCCTAGCATGGGTATTTGGGCTCAAATGTGTTTTCACACATTCAAGACCTGTACAAGTCATATTGGACTTGATTCATGGCCTTGGGTCCTGTATTTGAACTTTGGTTCAAATTATATACATGGACAAAATACGCAGATAATTAATTATTGTGTACATTACTGTTTTCGATTTTCTAAAAATACTTAAAGTATTGCTAAAATTATGGAAAAATAGTTTTTAGATACTTTGTTAAGTTGGCTATTTTAGTATAATTTTTGTAGTATTTAATTTACTGTTTTGCCACTAGGTTGGCATATGAAACCAAAACTCATTTTCTGTATACTTAGGAAAACTGATTTTTATAAAATATTTATACTGGTTAATAAATTCCAGAAAAATTATAATAAATTTCTATGATTAACAAGGATCACTTTAGTACTTTACTTTAAGAAAAACTAGGCTTTTTGTCTATCTCTAAAATTGTTAGAACACAATAATCTTTTGATTTATTTATTGATTAATTATGACTTGTAAATTTTTGTGTTATTTGGAGTTTTAGTCGTGTTGAACCCCATCCCTCACTAGTGTAAAGACCATAGAAAGTTAGTTAACATAGTGTGTCACCCCACATTGGTCTCCTATGCCAAGTCATCATTTTGGCTAGGTGCCCAGTCACAAGTCGTGTTTCACAAATTAGTGTCCTAGTGTCTTAGCTTAGTGTAAAACTAAGTTGTTATATTTACTTCTACAGTGACGAGCTACCAGACATCCATAGCATTGTTATCGCAGCTTATTTTGTTTTGCTTTGCTAGAGGCAAGTACTTTCTATGAACTTTACATATTGTCACATAAAATGAACTGCAAACCCCACCATGTTACATGCTGATCCTTGGGGTAGCAAGTTAGATCTCTACATGTTGTACTTTCAGTTACTACCATGCTTAGAACAGTCTTGATGTATCTCTCACATGATTAGAATATGGGTTATGGGGAAACTGATAGTAGAGTACGTGATCATACCCCCTCTTCAGTACCGAGCAAAGTTACATTTTATATGATACTGCGCCGTAGGCCTTACTCTCCAAGCTGTATTTGTACGTGTGTACATATATCGCCTTTACACTTGTACGTATGTACATTTTATTTACATTGTGCCTCAGTACATTGTACACCTATTGACCGATCACGTATCTGCTACAGTTTTAAACATTACATATACATCTGTCTCTATGACATATGTGTCCTTGCCATGATAGACTGTGTGATGCCATGCTTTCCAGTTATTTCTCACATGTTCATTTCCATGTTTCATATGCTAGTTTGCTAGATTTAGTACTTGCTTCCGTCCTGACAGGATAACGTTGTAGGTATACTTACTGAGGAAGAGTTGCTCTGTGATTCATATTATGGAGTCACTGCCGAGGATCCGGTTTTGCCATACGAGGATGTTCCTGCGGGGAGACTCGTCTAGTTTGCGTAGCTGCTTGGGATACTTAGTGTAGTCATGTATTAGACTATACTATTTTGTAACTGGACATGTATCCAGTTTTACATTTCAGTTTACTTGTACTTGGACATTTTACTATATACGACGACTTTTGTGTTTGGAGCATTTATGATTCTTCTTCACTTATAGAACTGTTAGCACATTTAGTCTTATTTTGTTATCTCTAGAACAGCTTACTGCACTTTATCTTAAGCGTAGGCTGGACATGGCTCGGCCCAGCCCAACAATTTGGGTAACGGGTCGTGACACTTTGAAAGCTCCGTAATACTTTGTTTGTCCTTAATGAAAGTAACTTGAAAGGAAATAGCAGCAACTCAAAATCCTTAGTTCAGACGTGCGCACGAGCCTTCTCTAGTACCTGTGGAGGAGGGGTCAGCACATTATAATAATGCACTGGTGAGCCTCGCTGGCCCACTCAGCTAAACCGATATTTGTATTTATTGAGAAGCATTTTAAATCGTGATATTGTCAGGGACATGCAACATTCAGAGTAAGTCACAATTGAGGCAATATGATATTTTATGAAACAACTGTTTACTTTACCATCGGCCGAATCTAGCTTTCCTGTATAAGATACGGGATAATATAATACTTACCGCCCCTGCACAAGACATTGATTAGCATACATCCTTACAAAATGACCATTGGTGTTGTTAAACCATACAAAATCTTTTTATTGCTATATAGGACTTCAAGGTAATACGATAACAGCATAGTAGGTAGTGAGTCTCTATGATGTCTCGTATTACCCGTGCTCCTAAAGCACTTCATTGTTTCCTCTTAGACCGAATCGGTCTCGGTGCCCCGGTACCGTTCGAGGAAACTAAATCAAACCTTGTGCATAAGTTGTCCATAGTCATGCGAATGTGTGTCCTACTCGATAAATATAGTATGCATTGGAATATTAAAGTTATAGGCAACATATTTATTCTTAGCATTTCATATCCATCATCTCAGGCATCAATTTATTTCATTTCAATGTTCATTGGGACAAGCATCATTTCAATGTTCATGTGGCAATTCATTCATTAGTAGAGTGTTAGCAATAAAATCGATTCATTCAATGTTCATATCTCTAGCTTCTTAGTGGTATTGACTTGTGGCATTATTAGCATCTTATTATCAATCAACGGATGTAGTAAGGCAACATGAGAATTCATTTAGTTGGCTTGAAGGAGTAGTGAGAGGGACAAACCACTACAGAGAATCCACACTCACTAATTAAAGAATTACCAAGAGAGAGAGGAACACTTGTGCGCTTAGCCTTCCATCACGCGTCCGTCTATAATGGCACCAAGAGTTTGGTTAATACTCCTTCTCATTATGTTCCTTTCTATCATCATTCTCGAGAATGATTGCTATAAAAATCAATAAAAATAGGCAAGAACCAAATCATGGAAAACCATTCAAAGAAGCATCCATCAAAACCAAGCAGCAAAACCAGCAGCAAAACATCTAGAGAAAACTCTTGGACTCATTTCAAGAGAAACCAATCCATTAGTTTAAAGGTTCTTAAACATTTGTCTGTGATCGATTCGATGCCGACGGTAACTTTCTCCAATACTCAGTTTCGACCGAGTTAATCAAGCTACAAGCCTTACATAGTGAACCGCTAGGAGAAGGACACTAGAGAACACTTGTTTGAAATGATGTTCCAAAGTACAGTTAGTTTATTTTCTTTCTTGTCTAATTCATGTTCATTGCGATGTTCTTACTACTCTGTCTTTTCATTCTTATTACATGATACACTAGGTAGTTATGGTATAGTTCATTATATTCATCATGTATTACACTCACTATTAGTGTTTTATAGCTTTTATAATTTAATTGGAATTGATGTTAGAGTTTGCGCTTCGCTCCAATCCTGACTGGATATATTTTCATATGACGGTTGCCCTACCTATTATGGTCCATAGGGTGTAGTGGGCGTAGAACGAGAGACTCTGATTCAGGAGGGTTTAGCTCGAGCTAAGGAGGCTTATTTAGTGACTCAGTTTGGCTAGATTTGTACTGGATTTGTCTCGAGTTTGATGACTCTTGGCCTGTTATTGTTTTAGACTTGTATTTGAGATTAGTTGACTCCTAGACTTTTTGGACTTTTATTATTTTTATGTTATATTTTCTCTGGATATTTCTAATCATGTTGTCATTTTCTTTATTTGTGCCATTTATCTTCTTTATAGTATTGTGATTGAGTATGAACATTATTATTTCTTGTCCTACGTTCGGAGATGATTATCTCGAAGGTTATGATATATGTATTTGCTAGTTAACATTGTAGACCTATACAGCGTTCTTGTAGCACCCAGTTTCCCAAATGAGGGTAATTTTGAAATTTTGTGTTTATAATTATTTTAATAATGATATTTAATTCATGATATGATTTTTGGTGATTTTAAATCATTTTAAAATTATTTAAATCAATGACTTGTGGTTTTGACGTTTTGCTAGTGAAACCCTAGAGACTGTTTGACCTAGAGCCTAACCATGTGATTATGATATTTTAATGTCATTTTTGGCCTAAGGATATTTTTTGCATTTGACCTCTTTGAATTATTTTGATATTATTTTATTATTTATGATATTGTTTTGGGGTTATTTAAGTCGGGTTCGAATTTCAACTCAATCCGACTTGAAACGGGGATCCGGGGGTAGTTTGACTCTAGTGGGACCCACACACTAGTTAGGCATGGTCCACATGATATTAATTTTAGTCCACATGATAGAAATATTTTAGTTAGAGGTTAGACTAATTATTATGGATAAGGTTAGTGTGATTAGAGACTTTAGAATGACAAATTTAGCCCCAACCAATTAGCCCTTTCCTAATACTCATAGAATAGGTTAGTGGGGGCATTTTGGACCTTACCATAATAGGACAAATAGCCCTATATGGCCAGCCACTTTGGGAGAGGATAGGCTCAAGTTCATTTCATTATTCTCATCCACACTCTCTCTCTTGTTCTTTCCCAAATTCCTAGAGAGCAATCCCTAGCAATTTCTCCACCAAATCATTCCATTTCACCACCAAATCTTCTTCTTTCCTTCTCCATTCTAACCAAGGAGGAAGCTACCCAAGTTTGGAAGGATTCGGAGCTCGTTCGTGTCCTTTTGGAATCTCTACGTGTCGGTGTCGCTCCGGGAAGGCTTTTCTTCGATTCGATCTACCGGGAGGTATAAATCCCTTCTCCTTTTCATTTTCTCATGCATATAGGTCTATTTTGAACCCATAGGAATGATCCCCATGGTTGTATCTCCATTTGTGTCTATTTTGTGTCCATTTGGAGGTCATAGGAGTGTCCTTTGTGTTGTGGTTGTGTCCATGTGGGAAAATCCTAAATTTGGACACACTATGTGTTGTTGTTATGTATAAATGAATTATTACATGTTTAATCTCATATTTTTGTATTGGAGATGTGTTCTATAGTGTCTCATATATATATATTAGTGTAGAGAGTGAGTTCTTGATATATTATGTTATATACTTGTGTTCTTTTGTCTCAAACTACCCAAATCCGTCATGATTTTTATCCACGTTTTTAATTTCAGCCCTAACTTAGAAATGTCATAACTTCTAGCTCAAAGCTCGGTTTAATCTTCCGTTTTTTTTAAAAGAAGCGTATTGAAGTTAGCTTTCTAAAAACATGTATTAGTAGGCCTAATTCTTTCTGTAACTTTCTGGAGAATTATTTGAGTGTCAGCTGTACGAAAGACAAACGCGTTCTCGGTGTTTTCGCGATTCCGGGAGTTTTCGGAAACGAAAACGCGATCCGTTTAAAGTTTCGGAAAGCTAACACATAGATCTATAACATACTTTAATCCTAAATTTTAATTCATGCTGAGATGGTATAGTATTGATTATTAGTAGGAGTTACTATTCGGCATATGCATTTTGTGCACCCTTGTGTGTAATATAATGTTCTATTTGATTTTAACCCATGTTAATATATATACATTAAGTAATTAAATAGAGAATACAAGCATGAGTAAATAGTTAAATAAATGATGTATGAGGTGTAAGTATCCTATCTAATGTAAGCATGTATAAGTATGGCTTGTAATTAATATGTAGGTTCCATAGTATGTAATGTATGGTGCATATAGTGGTGCAAAAGAATAATGAATGATGAATGAATGCAAGCATGAATGTAATATAATAATAGATGTAATGTATGCAATATACAAGTTAATGAGATGTAATGTTCTATGTTAACACAAATCCTATATTACCTCATGTACCCCCTTACACTATGTTGACACTATCACACTTGACACATTGTTCACTTACACTTTGACACTCTTTGATATGTATACACTATGTATGCCCATTTAACCCTCACTTGCCCCTTTGCCATGTTCACATACACACACATAGCCTCTTAAATAAGTATTTATGAATATAGTTAACTTAGCTATGTATGTATATTATATATATGTTAGCATATTGTGTTGTAATATATAAGTTTATATAACCATTTGAAATGTCATGATTATAGACCTAATGTTGAATACTAATATATGCATGTGTATATATGTGTAGACATATATAGCTTAAAGTAATAGATTACCTAGTGTATATCTAATGTGAATTCTTGCCTATTTGAGTATTGAATAATTGCATGCTATATAGAGTTGGGTGTATGTTGGCTTGTATAGCCTTGTATTGATGTGTGCTTGCTAGGATAGTCTTGGTTAGGCCTAGTAAGACTTACTGGGTTAGGACATGACCTAGTTTGACTTGTGCAGTTGACCAGAGTTGACCAGGGGTTGACTTTGGCCTAGTTTGACCTAGATTCATGTAGAATGCATTGTAGTACTTTATATTACCCTTCTGGACATGTTGTGACTTGTGCTGTTCTAATTAGGAGCCAGACACCTCTCCTCGGACAGTATCTTTACCTTGGACATTCAGATATCAGGCGAGTACATTCTCTGATCGTTTCATACTTGTCACGAATTATATTCTCGCTCTAGATTACTTTTACTTGATGCTGTCACGTTATCATCACGGATTGGTACTATACGGATCTTTTCTTGGGATGTTACCCCCTTAGCGGACGCATCAGATACTTTATGACATGCGTTTCATGTACATCATGTATTCCTTGCTTCTGCGTTATTTATGTACACTCATGTTCTCTCATGTTCTTACATGTACGTTCATGTACTCTCATGTTCTTTCATGTACGCTCATGTTTCCTCATGTGTTTCTTGTATAACCAAAACATCATGTCCGTAACGTAACTTGAATAGATCCTTGTGTATTGATTGTGGGTAGGGGTGAGTATAAATGGTCATGTGATTTACCCATCATGTACACTCTGTTACTTTTCATGTTCATCATGTACAACCTAAGCCAATTACATGCCATCTCGTACTCTAAATCACTAGTCACTTACAGTTCTTACTTATCATGTATATATATTTCCAGTTATCAAATATCTCTCCTGTTTTCATGTACATTTTCTTACAGCGTTTCATGTATCTTATTCTATTGCCTGCTTTATATTTCCTGACATGATATGAACTGCATGAGATGTATTGTGCTCGCTCCTGTCCTGACTGGACCTGTTGATAAATTTTACAGATGGACTGGGATTGCCTGCTAGCCTAGAGGAGACACAGTAGAGGTTGTTTAGATAGTTATTTCATTTTGTCGGGAGTTGTATTTACTTGTGGATTACTGTATTTGAGTTTTGAGATATACTTCTGGGTTTATGTATCTTAGACACGTAGACTTCTATCTCCTGTATCTCTTTTGGATTTCATGTTTTATCTATCTTTCATTATGCTCTACCTTAGATGTGATTGAGTTTACATTCTGCTATGTCATCCCCATTCGGGGAGTATAAACTGCTTAGCCTTATACTGTTAGATGTATGAGACCTAGGACAGCGTTCTACCGCCGACACTGCGGCGTAGGCTGGGCGTTGTTACGTTCTCGTGCCCTAACTCTAGGGTACGGGTCGTGACAGTTCTATCATCGATGCTATAGCGTAGGCTGGGCATCGTCTCTTACTCGTGCCCCTACATCGGGTGCATGTCGTGACATGGTGGATTAGAAGTAGGGACTGCAGGAAAAGGATTATCATCTTGTTCTTGATTGAAGGCACGTAGGTATGCCTTTCCGGATCTAGTCTCTCCGATTAGAGCTTCATTGACCATATTATATGGCTTACTTTTCTTCTTCTTTCTCTGAATCTTATAGGTAAAAGGGACAAATTTTGAATCCATATCTTGGAGAAGATTGTGATGGATCCACATAACCTCACCATGCTGAGTAGTGAGTGGTACGAGTCTGGTTGTTTGGTCATGAACCAGAGGAAGATTGATAACTTGAATGCTGCCTTTGGTATCGATATGACACCGTCTTGAACTTCAATTGCAGAAAGATCCCCAAACTGGACGGAAACAAGATTTATATATACCTGTTTCTTATTTATATGCAATTTTATGGCATTGGAATCCAGTTATTGTTGGATATGGTTATTTAATATATAGCAATCTTTAGTAGGATGATGAACATACTGGTGATAGAAATAATATTTTAGATCATTAGTCCGTCCTACTTCCTCTGGCCTTCGAAGGAGAGGCAATTACAACTTGTTACCCTTCGTAAGCACATAGAAAATGTCCTGTGTAAGGGATTCATTAAATGTGTAGTGTGGCTTGGGTCTCGTAGCATTTGGAGCTTTTTGTTTGGGCTGGGAAGCAGCTGCGAAAACATCCACCGTAAAGGACTCATTTTTTTTGGTTTTTCGAAAAGTATTATTATTCTGGGGTCGCTTTCCATTATCTTCCGGTGACTTGAGGTAAATTAAAGACAAAACTTGGACAAATTCTTCAGCCTTTTTGACAGTAGCGATGAAAGCTGGCCAATCATTATAGTCTCCAGGTCCAATGCAGAATCTGACTATGGGTAAGAAATTACCTTGCAGGTATCAATCAATATCGACTGAGGCGTCCCAGGGTGCAACTTTATTGCTAGTCTCTTGAATCGTTCAATAAATTCATGAGCTAGCTCTTTGTTATCCTGCTTTGTTGCAATGATCTTCGATATAGAAAATCACCTTTCCCCTCATAGAATCTGGTAAGTAATAATTTCTCCAAGGCTTTACAGGTTTTAATACAATCATCAGGCATATTACAGAACCATTCGAACTCCCTTCAGGGTACCGCTAAACAATTTAGACCGAAGTGCATCATTCTTTCGTATGTCAACGGTCTGGGAGTAAAAGTGTGTTAAAAGATGTCTGGCTGAACCTGTTCTGTCATAAGGAATCAGTGATTGGGGTTTGTACTTTGGAGGACAAACCACATCATTCCATTCTGAAGGATAAGGGCGCGACATTCCTATTTGTGGAGCTTCTCCTTTGAAGTCATATCATCCAATCGATCATTGATGCCTCGAATAGCTTCTAGAGTATCAATTAGATGATATGCAGAGGTAGACTATATTATAGTCGGTTGTACCAGTCACATCGTGGGCATAGAGACATTTTCAACTATTGGTGGTAGATTAGGGTTCAAAAACACCCCAATTGTATCTTGATCGATAGGAGATTGAGTTGACGGATAAGATTGATACATGGCTGTTTGCATGTTCATTGTTGTCTACATCTGCTGCATCATTGTCATAACTTGTTGTAGCATATTCTTCAGATTATCAATTCTCTGTCGTTTACTACTACCTCTTTTTTTATCACCGGTCACATATACCGATGTTGTATGTGGACAACCAGATAAAGAAGTATACAGAGAAGCATTACTAGAATTAGTACTGCTCGACCCTAACTGTGAGACTACATCGTCTCTTTCTGAAGTCTGAATACTCTATCATTGGACTGAGATGTAGAATGATCAAAAACTGGGAGAGTTCTACCCCAAGTATTATCTTGTTTCGGAACATGAAATAGGACAGAAGAATGTCTAGATCGAGAACGAGTTCTGTGAAAAACACCCTCTGGTGAAAAGGCTCTATAACATCCCCTATATGAAAAGGATGGAGGCATTTAATCTTCCTCTCGGCTTAATGTTGCATAAACCGAGGCCACCGGTAACTCATCTTCATTATCAGAAAGTTATCGTCCAAGACACGACAAATCCGTTAAAATTTGGTTGCAATCTTTGGAAGACAGATCACTTAGCAGGTTGATCAACTGTCTTTGAGCAACAGCAGTTGATAATAATCTTTACACTGGAATGTCCTTAAGGGGAACGACTGTGTTTGATGACATCTTTGTTGATTTATGTTTGTGTCGAAGCATATCACGCAGATCCACAGAAGGATGTATGACCTTCTTTCCATTCTTATGCGGGTGGACAGAGTCCATGGATGGGAAAGTTGGTTGATAAACTCATCGACCGATTTAATGTATGTAGGAGAACCCAGTACTTAGGTCTTTAGCAGTTTTGCCATGTGAACTTATTTTATGTACATTGGAACGCAATGCGCATGAGTGTACAACATATGGAAGAGAAGCGCATAGAAGACTGGGGCGCGTAGATTTTTGTTTGTATAACTTCCCATAGCCCGTGCGTATAACATGGAGAGGTGCATGAATTGGAGGCTCTTCGTGATGCATATACTCTGTTAAGAAAGAAAGTCTACGGAAGACAGACTTCTTGTGGCCAGTCATGCGTCTAGAGTTCTATATTGAGGCAAACTAGTATCTTGGTTGACCAAGTTTGAGGCAGAAATTCCAACATTTAAATTTTTAGCATCTTAGTATTTTTCTCTGCCAAAAATTAAAAGTTGTGCATTCTTTTTGCCAAAGTTGGAGCAAGTAGGTCTGTCACAGATGCCAACCTTGTTTTTAGACACATGATTGACATGCACTTTCTTGATGTTCTTCTTTCTCTGGGAAGCACATGGTTTGATTGATGGATCACTAGCAGAGCCCCTCCTAGATGCATGATAAATGTTATATGTCTCAGCTGCAGAAACTTTTTTGGACACGACAGTGGCTGATACTAAGCAATGCACCTCCAAGATGTTGTTTTGGCCAACATTGGCCGGCGCCTTCCCTTTGCCATCAACGACATTGGGAAGAGCAGAAAGAGACTTTAGGAACCAAGCTTTATGAGCACACTTGGCTTTCTGTCCCTTGGCAGCCAGAGTAGAGTCTTTGCCCGACAACATCGCTTTGTATGCTTGTTAGTCAAATTGTACGACCAACGTCTTTTCAAGTGAACCAAGCTTTATTATATCAGATTACGCCACCACTTTCTCATCGGTGAAAAAAGTTCTCTCCAGCAGAATCGCCATTTTTGTTTTAACATAAAAGAGTACAAAAATCCTGAATCCTTTGTATTATTGTAAATAAAAGAGTACAACAAGAATCTTGAACAAGAATTTCGAGTACAATAGAATCTGGAGATTGGAGCGATGGAGACTAAGTCTACTTCGACTTCTTTATTCCGTTGACGATCTGATACTAAAGTTGATGAAGCTTATTGATTGATAAACTCTTGGCAGCAAGGGGGAACTCTATCAATAAAAGTCTCTCTTTTTTCGAAAGTTCTTAGCAAAGATGTAGCATACGTAGCCTCTCTGTGCGTGCTTGTGCGAGGAAGAGACTGTCCTCTGTTTATAAATTTTCTTCACTAGAACAACTATGCACGTATATGCAAAAAATACACTATCTTTTTCCTCAGAGATGCATGAAACTGGGTAGCCACATAAGGATTTAGGGTTAGTAGGGAGTAAATGTGTTCGAGAATCACGTATAGCTCGTCACATATTTTTAGACATACTGCACGAAACACTGCCATGTCAGCACATAATCTATTTACTGTGGATTTGCTATGCGTCAAATAACTTTAGATGCATAGTGTTTGACTTCTTACTGCAAATAACATCTCTTATAGAATAAATATGTGTCAAATAATCACTTGAACGCATAGCTTTTAACTACATATTACAAACAACTGCCCTAGAAGTAGTCACATAAGACTACTCTTTCCATAGCTGTTATTTTGTACTGATGATGGTGATGTAATAACTAACATCTTCCTCGTAGTCTGACTACTGCATACTGTTCGAGGTTCGTCTTTTCATATAAGAGACAAAAATATGTCATGTGTCAAAGGGACCTTGCGGCTCTTTGACTCATCTTCGACCATGCATCTTTTTTAATCAACATTCAAGAGCCCATAGTAACTTTTTTACTTTGTACTTTTAGTCACACAAAATCTATGTGATCCTTTTTGTATTTTTCATGCTTCTAAAATCACGACGAGCAAGAAGAATTGACGCCATTGGAAAAGACTATTACTTTCAAGGCACATCACAAGAAGATCTACGATGACGTTACAATTCACTATCGTGCTTGGGAAAGATATATTTATGATGATACTAGTACAAAAATAGATCCTGGGGAAGTGTGCCAGTGGAGATCAGATACTTTAATGACTTATTTACTCCGTTGATGATCTGATACTTAGTAGCTTCTCGCAGTACTCTCTATGACTCTCTTCTGTGTATCTGGTGTCCTTAGAGATGAGGTTGATTTGGTGGATCTAATCAGTTGATGATCTAATCTTCTCTCTATCGTCTCTTCTTCCATTGATTGTACCTCCTTCTAATTTACCTTTTAGCGGGCAAACTATGAAGTAGGTAAAGATGAGGGAGGATCTCTTGCATAGAAGATGCCATCTAGGTTGTAATAGCTGTTTAGGCAGACTATTTAAACGCTCAACCTGGTTGAGGCGCTGATTGGGCGGTCATTGCTGCAGGAGCTCCGAATAAGGACTTAAGGATCCTCAGGTATAATTCTTGGTGATTATTACTGTCCATCCGCATGGCTTGATCATAGGTGATCCAGCACGTACGAATATTTAGGATAACCTATCGTTTGAATGGTGCGGTTGTGTAAGGCGTGCTCCATAAACGGAAGACTTAGATTAGGTGGCACGATCTTTGGTTGATGCGTGACGCTAGCCATGATTTGGAGTGTATCACTAGTTTGAATGGGGTTGTTATGGTACACACACTATAAACGTGGTGTGGGTCCTTCCAGCCGTTACCAACGAGATTTGATGTGATCCAGTTTGGGGCACGAACCACCTTGTGATGATCCAGTTCGGGGCATGAACTAACTTGTGTTTACCCAGTTCGGGGCACGAACCATCTTGTAATAATCCGGTTCATGGTATAAACCAGCTTGGGATGATCTGGTTCAGGGCACAAATGAGTTATCTTGGTGTAGAGGGTGGTTCAGCTAAGGACTCGAACCGTCTGCCTTAATGTGGTGACTTGTTGGGCCATATTCCCCTTGGCTGCGTGGGGCTACTTGGAAGTGAGACCGTATAGTATTCGACATCACAAAAGGTTATGCGAACTTTTTATTTATTAAACTTGAAAAAAGGTACAATAGATTCCTATGCGAGGAAATCTAAGTACAAGAATTCTAGAAAAGCGTGACGGTGGAGATCGAGCACTGCAGCAGCTCCTTTACTCCGTTGACGATCTGACGATGAGTTGGACTTGCTTTGGCTTTCTGGTACCTTTGATGGAACTCTAGGGTTACTGATCAAGAGGATGCCGGAGTTGAAGACTTCGAAGCTCTATCTTTTGCCTTCTGCTTCTTTCCTCTCTGTATGTGTCCTCCTCCTCCTCTTTTTTGAAGGGAAAACTCCTTCTATTTATAAAAAAAAGGAGGCACATATGCGATGTGCACTCGGATTTGAGATATGAAGGAATATGTTTTCATTGCACGATACGGGCTTCTGTTGAGCTGACATGTGGCGGACGTCGAGATTTTCCTCTATCGAGATCTCGGGTGGTTATCAAAATAACCGAAGGAGGAGACACGTCGTGCGTGTCTATTGCTGGGAATCCTTTGTTTAGATGAAGCTGAGTAGATCTTGGATTTCATCTCAGAGTAGGATTCTGTTTGATCTTCAGAAGGCTATCGGTTTAAACAAACCGACTTGATACGACCTTTATCAAAAGAGCAAACTTTGTCATTCTCTGAGTTTTAAACCAATTGATAAGATATTTGCACTTATCAATATGACCAACCTCTGTCCTATTTTTGAGAATGGCGGTTTAAATAAACCAATTGGGTGGGACCATGCAACCTGCGCCTCTAGCGAGGTCTTAGTGATGCTGCACATCTGGTGCGACGAGTAGACTATTCTCCGAGAGACAATAGATCCTCTGCGCTTTCAGGCGACGAGTGGACTATGTTTCGAAGACGATGAAACCTCTGTGCGTTTGAGCGACGAGTAGGCTGTGTTTCGAGTAGTAAAATTACTGTGCTTTAGGGCAACGAGTAGGCTGTGCTTCAGGCTAACGAGGTCATTGGGCTTTTGGAGCGGCCCGCGGACTTGTGTTGGATGCAATGGTATTTCCCAAGTCTTTGATGAAGGGGGTTGAGCTTCTGGGTCGAATTAGAGGTCTGCGCCGTTGAAGCTGGGATGATGTGAAGTTATCACCAGTCTGCGCCTCCTGCTGGCGCAAGATTGTAGCTGCGCTTTTGGTTTGAAGAAGCTGGCTTTGAAGTCTTCTATATGAGCAATTAATGACAGCACTTTAAGGAACGACTCCCTCTTAATTGCCACCTTTACTTGGGGAATTTCAAGGGGTCTTTTAATGGTCTAAGACTTAGTCAAATGAACATATTTAATGAGGTTCATCGTGTTGAGTCCTAGGTTCATCCCATTAATGTGGGAATTTTGACCGACGGCCTCGTGTCCTACGTCTTGGACCACTTCTGCCTTATATAAAGGGGAAGTTTCTTCTGAAGAGTCATGTCTTCCTCCTTTTGTCCTTCAACACCATGCTGGATCCAGATTTAGCTTCGAGTGACCGTTGACCTTGCTTAAGTCAGATTTTAGTTGAGGATCCTTTTCTTCAAAGGAGCTGTGCCTTCGTAGAAGAACTGCTGATGAGCTTCGGTATGTGCTGGAATGCTTCTCATGGGGAGTTGGAACCTGAGCGATATCTTGGAGATCTAGGAGGTCCTGACGACCGAGTTCGGTCTGGTTACCAATATGAAGCGTCGCAGGTTCTGCTCTGCCCTGCTCATTGGCGGCTGCGCTCTTTTGTTAGGTTGGAAGAGCCTCATGCCCTTTTTGAAAAGGGCCTCCTGTCGTGCTGTGGCCTAAATTCTCGCTCGGGCTAATAGTTGCTTTAGGAAGAGATGCACGTCTGAGGGGGGTACTGTGGTGGCAGAATTTGATGGCGACTATATTCATATCTTCTATCCACAGTCCCTCCTCTCATGACGATTATACTATGAAGATGAACCCCAACGTAGATCCATAGGAGTTTTTAGTTCAGCATACGTAATCACAAATACTTTGTAACAGATCCTTATATTTAGGAAGTCTTCTTTTATGTAATCGTGATGAATCTGTAATAGACTCTTGTAGCCATGATTTAATAAAAAGAACATTCCTTGAACTTTTTATCTATTTTTTTGTGAGTTTGTCTTTTCTGTTGGCATGCTTGACCGCCAACGCTTCTGTGAAACTGGGTTGGTAGCGAGATCACCAACCAACGTCCTTCGTCATCTGCACCTTTGTGAAGATGGGTAGGTAGCGAGAGTACCTACCTACTCCTTGTGTCACCTTGCGCTTTTTATGCATCTACAAGACCTCCTTCAAAGTGTCCCGAACTTGAGTCAAGCTCGGGATACTTTGAAACGAAGCATGACACGTGTTTCTTTGTAGGCAAAATACCCATCACGTCTGCTGCCAGGTTGACATCATGCTTGGGCTTCAGTATTAAATACCTCAAGTCGTCGCTTCCTTAAGTTTTGATCATGACTCCTCATTTCTCGCGAACGTTTATCATGACCTTTTTCTGAACCCACTTCATTTTGAGTGTAGAAGGGATGAATTCTACTAACGAAATCCATGAACACTTACTGGGATGTGGGAGGTTTGTACTGTTCGAAATGCCATTCCTATTGAGATCCTAGGAGCTGCACCCAGGGTTCTTCTTCGAAGTATTCGAACATCTGGTCTTCGTCCTCTACCGGAGGATTTGTGGAGACTATGTTAGCGGACATCATCTTTTTGAAGACCTGACCGGTACTGGTGTCAGAGTCCCAGGTTGAGGAGTTAGAAGAGTGTGAATGTAACATTACTTTCGTCTCTGAGTCTTCTGAAGTTGAAGTGGGTGTAACATGACTTACCCCCGGCGGGTGCGCTGGTAATAGTTTTGAGCCTTTCTTTTTTGGAGCTCGAATCTGTAAGAAAGGCGCCGGCCTTTACCATAGTTGAGTCCTTTGTTGCTGTTCAAGTCATAACCCATCTTCTGGATGAGGTGTTTGGCCTGAGTAGTGTAACGGTAAAGTTACATCTTCCCGTTGTCGGGTTTTGGTTCTCCTAGATTTAGTCGCTGAGTAATTCGAAGACTACTTTCTATTAATAAAATAAGAAATTTTATCTCGAGGGATTATATCATCTAAAGAGTGCGCTTCAGCATAGGCACAGACGTAGTCTCCAAGCTCCTTATCAGTAAGGACTAGGGCTGTTGAGGGTGGAGGGGGAGGATGCTTCCCCTTTAGCTTGACCACCAAGGGGGCTGCTGTCGGAGGTTCCTGTGCCTTCATGGTTGGCTTTGGGGACCTCCGGTGTAGCCTTATTTGTATTGGATCCTCGCCATCATCTGACGTCACCGAGGGCAAAGATGGCGCTTTGTCTCGGAGCTTGACGACGAGGGGCGCTGATACCTTGGAGGGTTTTCCTTTCAGTCAAACCTTTAGTGGTTCTTCAGTAACCTCTATGCTTTTTAAGGCCATCTCTGCCTTGTCGTCGGCATCATTGCTCTTATCGTCCCAGGGGACTGACTTGTACAGATCAACATCCATACAGTAGGCTTCAAGTCCCCAAAACGGGTCGATGTCAGCAAATTCGGTTTTGATAGTGCCTTCGATGACCACGTATTTCATACGTTGATGGAGAGTGGAAGAAACGATCATGTACTCATGAATCCATGGTCGTCCCAACAGCATGTTGTAGTTTATGTTAGTGTCGATGACATAGAAAGTCACTTTAGTATGGATGTCGCCTATTTGGTACTTCAATCAAATTTTGCCTAGGGGCTCGCTCTTTCCTGCGTTGAAACCGCTGATTGTTGTGTTCGATGCAGTCAACCGATGCATCAGAATCCCTAGAGTTTGGACCAAACTCCTTGGGATGATGCTGAGAGAGGAGCCTGGGTCGATGTGGATGCGATCGACTGTAATGGCACCGACATACCATGTATAGTACAGAGGCCTATTATGTCGGTTATTCTTCAACAGCATGTCTTTCTGGATGAAAGTGATACCGGGGATCACTTCGACCACACTGTGACAATGTGGGCAGGTCACCGGGTCTTCTTTGAGTAGTTGCACCTGAGTGAGAAAGGACTCGACGTTCTGCAAGGCTTCGCTGAGCGCATCTCGGGTCTCTTTGGAGAGACGGAGGATCTCTAATAGTTACAATCTTGGCAGGGTATTGGCTTGCTGCACCAGTATATCAAAGTTATAGGGTTTGATAGGCCCTACTGTCGAGTCTTTCCTCAAAGGTTTATCAAAGCGAACCTTATTTTGCGTCTACCTATCTGCGGCAAGAGTCTGAGATAGGCCTGCTTCTGATGTATCAGAAGCAGGGGTTGTAGTTGGTGGAGGTGCTGCCTCCTCTGGAGCTTGGTTCTCCTCTTGCTGCCACGCCGAACGAGTGGTCACCCGGGTGTCATCGGTCGATGCCGAGACCATGCAACATGTCCTAACCTTCTTCCCTTTGATAGAGGGGGTTGTAGGTGACATCATGTCGGGAGTAAGGTTGAGGTGGACCCACATGACATCGCCTCGTGGTATGGAGAACAGGATGAGCCCTTGAGCGTTGTCACGCGCTGGTAGAAGATTGACTACTTCCATTATCGCCCTCGGGATGTGGGCGACCCATCCTGTGCCTCCGTGGTTGGGAAACTTCCAAACTAGAGAGTAACCATGTTGGCCGCGAGAGTCTTTTCTTCATAGTCAAGTGATATGACTTTGGCATCGATGAGGCACTAAATCTGTCTTTTTAACACGTAGCAATCTCGTGTCGAATGGTGGACATACTGATGATAATGGTAGTATTTAGGGTTGTCTACCTTCCCCACTTCATCGGGGCGATTTGGTGTTGGAAGAGACAGCTTGCCACTCTTCGTCAACATATCGAAGAGTTCCAGAGTATCCTCGTCATTGAAGGAGTAAGTCTCCCTCGGCTTCTGTACTTCTGCAGACTAAGGGTTCATGGTTACTGAAACTTTGGAGATGTTGACGGTCATGGATTGTTTGCCTTTTTCGTCCTTAGGGTTGTTGCTAGACGAGCGTCTCCCCTTGTCTTCGAGAGAAGAAAAGTTTAGACCCAGGAGATGCGCATCTTGGGCTTTCCTTTGTGCCATATCTGCCTCTGTAATAAAAGGCGTCCACTCTGTGCAAGGAGCACTATGCCACAATTTGATTGTAGGCAACATGTTATTGCGGCATGAGTCCATAAGCATGGGCTCGAGCATGCCAGGCGGTAGCCTCAAAGCTGTATGGCGGAAGCGTTCGATGTACGTACGGACAGACTCTTTCTCTCTCTGGACGACCTCCATGAAAGTTGACATCGTCATTTCCATCCCTCCATCATATAATTGATCGATAAAAAGAGTCTTCAGGTCTTCGAACGAAAAAAGGCAGTCGTACGAAAGACTGCAGAACCACTCATAGGCTACCCTCCTGCAGGGCTCCTATGAATATGTTGGTTAGTAGGGCGTCGTTCTTTGGTAGGTGCCCTATTACTGAGGTAAAGTACCTCAAGTACCGTCGGGGAGACTCCTTTCCATCAAAGGGCATGAGCGTCTGTGGATTGTATTTAGGCGGGTAGACTACGTTGTCCTACTCGGTAGGGTATGGCTGCCGAATCCCCATCTTTTGGAGTGCTGCTTGCTTCTCTTTGGCATCATAACGAGCATACAGTTCCTTGATTGCCTGCTGTATCTCGGTTAATATTGCAAGTCCTGTGGTCGATGGAGTAGACGACGATGGTGCCGCTTGGTTGATGATGGGAAGCTTACTGGATCCATCATTAGTTGCCAGGTCAAGCGTACGTGTAGAGGCAGTAGGGACCAAACTCCCCTTAATCTTCAGTATGATTGAAGACAAGGATTTCATTATAGCATTTAACGTATCTAGGCTCGTCTCGATAGCTTCAATACGTTTCAGCTAGTCAGGCGCTTCACTATTGTCTGTCTCATCGCCATCGACCATAAATACGGACCTTGTGTGTAGATGGGTGGAAGGGACAGTAGGCCCTTTGCTCTCTGGCTCAGATGCCTGCGCCTCGTCATCTTGAGGATGAATTAGAAGGTTACGGTCTTCCTAAGACTCATTGCGGTTGCTACCCCCAGTCTGGGAGCTAGCTGCGCCAGTGGAGGCATCCGTATCATATGGTTCCTCCTCAGACTGGAATACTGCATTGTCATGGACGGTGGGGGTTGGCTACCCCCGACGTTTGACGTGGTACCCAACGGAGATTTGAAACGTGTGCCTTGGAACACACTTGTATTGGGTACCTTGGCCTTGCTACTTTTAGGCTGCTTCATGGGCTTGGTGGCCGAGATAGAAGGATTCTTGGACGGCTTTTTGAGAGATTGAGAACCATGTGCCACGTTGCACGTAGCGACACAGAGTTCATCTTCGTCTGGGCTTGCTGACCCCTATCAAACCTCTGACGTTTGGTTGACGTCGGCTGTAGTCTTTAGAAGACGGAATGCCTCCTCGACGACATGGTGGCTGCCTATTGACAGCAACAGTTGATGATAATCTGGGTATAAAGATGCCTTGATTTAGGCGTTCCCTGTGCCGCAGATTCCTCTCCTGCCTTACGCTTGTGTGAAAGCGTCATGTCCTCCACCTCGGTACCCCTATTGTACGTGCAGGGAAGCTGCGCACGGGTACGATCATAGAGGGTCTAGCGAGGCAATCTCCTTTTATGCTTATAGGAATGCTGCGTGCATGATTCCTTCCCCATGGGATGTACCCCCTGGCTTACATCACATACATGAGTGCTTAAGCGATAGAGGGGTTTAACTTGTCGAGGCATCAAAGCACGGAGACCAGTTTTGTATAACTTCCCATCGGCTGCACGTGGGACTGTGAACTCAGGCCTTTCATTGGTCATTGGCATAGTACGTTTGTTGCATGAGGCATGTACTGCCTTAGATTTCTTTCTACTACCCCCAGCGGGTGCATAGTATTCAGAATCCAATGAGGGCTCACCTGATGGAAAGGCAATTCTGTTGAAGACAGATCTTCTCGCTGGCAACGCTTCCTTTGTGAGGGGATGAACTGCCGCGCACTTCCTTCGGCATTGTGCCCTCGTCAGGCCTGCTATAAGGGCACTGTTTTTCTCGTCATATTTTCCCAAAGTGGGAATCGAGTGAGATGGCATGGTCGCAGTAGCCAAAATCTTCTCCGGGACTTCAGCGTTTAGAGGGTTTTGGATAGCAGTCCCCACTGTCGTGCTGCTCATCGCAGCCGACTTGGATACCCAGACACGTCGAGTCTTCTACGGTTTTACGAACCACTTCTAAGGACTCAACTTCTATTCCAAAAGGAGATCTTCAAAAGCTTGTTGGTCGAAGCGTACGACCAGCATCTTCTAGGAAGATCCCAACAAGTTGTCATCAGATTGCATCACCACCTTTTCGTTGGAGGGGAAGGTCGTCCCCAACAGAGTCATCATTTTGCTCGACATCACAAAAGGTTATACAAACTTTTTGTTTAATGAACTTGAAAAAAGGTACAGTCGATTCCTATACGAGAAAATCTAAGTACAATAATTCTCGAAAAGCATGACGGTGGAGATCGAGCACTGCAGCGGCTCCTTTACTCCGTTGACGATCTGACGATGAGTTGGACTTGCTATGGCTTTTTGGTATCTTTGATGGAACTCTAGGGTTACCGATCAAGAGGATGCCAAACATGAAGACTTCGAAGCTCTACCTTTTGCCTTCTGTTTTTTCTTCTCTGTGTGTGTCCTTCTCCTCATCTTTTTGAAGGGAAAACTCCTTCTATTTCTAGAGAAAGAGAGTACATATGCGATGTGCACTCGGATTTGAGATATGAAGGAATCTGCTGTTATTGTACGATGCAGGCTTCTACTGAGCTGACACGTGGCGGACGTCGTGATTCTTCTCTATCGTGATCTCGGGTGGTTATCAAAATAACCGAAGGAGGAGACACATGGCGCATGTCTATTGCAGGGGATCCTCTGTTTAGATGAAGTCGAGTAGATCATGGATTTCATCTCAGAGTAGGATTCTGTTTGATCTTCAGGAGGCTATCGGTTTAAACAAACTGACTTGATATGACCCTTATCAAAAGAGCAAACTTCGTCCTTATCTGAATTTTAAACTAATTGATAAAATATTTGCACTTATCAATATGATCAACCTCTGTCCTATCTTTTAGAGTGGCAGTTTAAACAAACCAATTGGTTGGGACCATGCAACCTGCGCCTCTAGCGAGGTCTTAGTGCTGCTGCACTTCTGGTACGACGAGTAGACTGTTGTCCTGGAGACAATAAAGCCTCTACGCTTTCAAGCGACGAGTAGACTATGTTTCAAAGACGACAGAACCTCTGTACGTTTGCGCAACGAGTAGGCTATGCTTCAAGTAGTAAAGTCACTGTGCTTTAGGATGACGAGTAGGTTGTGCTTCAGGCTAACGAGATTACTATGCTTTTGGAGCTGCAAGCAGACTTGTATTGGATGCAATGGTGTTTCCCAAGTCTTTGATGAAGGAGGTTGAGCTTCTGGGTCGAAGCAGAGGTCTGCACCGTTGAAGTTAGGATGATGTGAAGTCATCACCAGTCTGCGCCTCCTGTCGGTGCAGGATTATAGCTGTGCTTCTGGGTTAAAGAAGCTGGCTTTGAAGTCTTCTTTACGAGCAATTAATGACAGCTCTTTAAGGAACGACTCCCTCTTAATTGCCACCGTTACTTAGGGAATTTTAAGGGATCTTTTATTGGTTGTAGACTTAGTCGAATGAACCTATTTAATGAGGTTCATCGTGCTGAGTCCTAGGTCCATCCTATTAATGTAGGAATTTTGACCGACGTCCTCGTGGCCTATGTCTTGGACTACTTCCGTCCTATATAAAGGGGGAGTTTCTTTCGAAGAGTCACGTCTTCCTCTTTTTGTCCTTCAACACCATGCTGGATCCAAATTTATCATCGATCGGCCATTGGCCTTGCCTAAATCGAATTTTGGTTGAGGATCCCTTCGTTCAAAGGAGCTGTACCTTCGTAGAAGAACTGCTGATGAGCTTCGGGATGTGCTGGAACGCTTCTCAGGGGGAGTTTAAACCTGAGCGATATCTTGGAGGTCTTAGAGGTCCTGACGACCGAGTTCGGTCTGGTTGCCAACATGAAGCACCGCAGGTTGTACTCTGCCTTGCTCATTGGCAGCTGTGCGCTTTTGTTAGGCTGGAAGATCCTCAGAAGCTGATGCGCTTTTTGAAAAAGGCCTCTTGTTGTGCTGTGGACTGAATTTCCGCTCTGGCCAATAGCTACTTCAGGAAGAGCTGCACGTCTGTGGGAGGGGGGTGCTGTGGTGACAGACTTTGATGGCGACTGTACTCACATCTTCTATCCACAGTCCCTCCTCTCATGACGATTATACTGTGAAGATGAACCCCAGCGTAGATCTGTAGGAGTTTTTAGTTCAGCATATGTAATCATAAATACTTTGATCCTTGTAATTATGAAGTCTTCTTGTATGTAATCGTAATAAATCTTAATACTCTTGCAGCCATGATTTAATAAAGGGAACTTTCTTTGAACTTTTCTTCTATTTTTTTATGAGTTTGTCTTTTCTGTTGGCGTGCTTGACCACCTGCGCTTCTGTGAAGCTGGGTTGGTAGGAAGAGCACCAACCTGCACCTTTTGTCATCAGCGCCTTTGTGAAGATGGATGGGTAGCGAGAGTACCCACCTGCACCTTGTGTCATCCTGTACTTTTTCATGTTTCTACACATAGTATTTGGGCTACATGTGATCTGGTCGCATAGAGTGATCCAGCTGCCTTTGGTTATATAAAGGTGATATACCTCGGGGTATTGTGCTTTTGGGACTTGGTATCCCACTGGTGGTCTTCTGGGCCTTCGTGCACTTTATCTGATGTGGTTTGGTTTTGATTGAGCATGAGCAATTTACATGCTTCTACATGACCCCCTTCAAAGTTTTCGAACTTGGTAATGGCTTTGGAATACTTTGAACAGAAGCATGGGCTTTTCAGGGTCCTTGGGCCGCCGAGGCTCCGGTGGAGTCTTTGGACTCCTGATGACATCGCTTCGTCTGGGTGTACCCTTTTTTGAAACGTTGCTAGGATGGCAAGGTTCTACTGTAAATGGGTTTTGGTTTAAAGAGAGCAAATCAGTTTATTTGCTTCTGTTCTGTACACACTTGCAAACCCTAGGTGCCATGGCCCCCAAAGCTTTCTCTTGTGGTGCATGGGCAAAGAAGGCTAGAAAGGGTAAGGATCCGGCTTCTGGGTCTGATGAGGGGGCACTGAAGTATCCTCCTGATGTCCAGCCGTCGATCGAAGGAAAGAATGCCTTAAGTTTGGTAGGTTTTACTTCTAACTCCCCAAATGTGCTGAGTTGGTCTATCTTTTTCATCTTACAGTGGTTCTTTCTTGAGCATTATTGGGTGAGCTCATTTTCAGTACGGAGCAAATATCGTCGGGGTAAACTTTGATGATCTGAAGGCCGTCATCCAAGTCCAGATTAACGAATACCAACCTAAAATTTGTCATAAGATGGTGCATGACAAGAGCTTGTCCTTCCTTCTGGAGTAGTTAAATACGGGGAATCTCTACTCTGCTAAGGGAGAAGCGTTTCTAAAACCGTCATTTTTGTTCGACGATGCCTTTCTCTATACGGCGCCGAAAGTAGTTAAGATCGAAGAGCATTGGCATTTCTCTTCTGGCGGAATGTGCATGCACTTATCTTCGATGGAATGCCATCTGTCGTTGTCTACTTTCATGTTACTGGCATATTCCCAAAGAAAGTATGTGAGGATGACCAAGGAACTAGCGAACGTCCGGCTTGGTATCGTTTATTTTTCTTCAAAGACGAAGAAGGTGTATGCGAACTTCAGGGATCATGTCCCTGGTTTGTCTGTAGGTTTACTACCCGGTGGCTCCCTGAATGACGTATCTTTAGCTGTTCGTCCATTTATCGCAGATGCTTTTCCAAATAGGCTAGCAGCAAAAGGATCTAACCCCCTGGACAACTCTAGTTCGTTGGTTGGCCCACCATAAAGTTGTGTGGGAGGCTCTGTCAGGTAGATTTTGGAGAATGAGGCCAAGTTAAGGATGATCAGCTTGTTCTTCGCAGTCTGAGCGACCCAACAGGGGCTGGATATCAACATTGGTGCCTTTATTATGCTTGTGGAGTTGTACAATTGTTGCACTGGTACATTCTTTACGACAGGTAGTGAAATAGGGTTTGCCATGTACGAGATGTATGAAGTGTCCGCATTACCTTGGGGCAAAGAGCCCTACGAAGAGTATACTCCTTCAAATGAGGAATTGTGATCGTTGGAAAAGGAGGATCCTGAATTCCTTGTTGTGTATAAGAAATTGTTGTGCCATCTCTCCATGTGCAGCGGTCTTTCGAAGGGAGATAAGAAAACGGAGGGGACAACTCCTCTGATTAATTTGTGGATGGCTCATCTATTTCCTCCTTTCTTGGACCCGCAGCGAGTTGAGGTGAGAAAGCCACAGACTCACCAGCAGATTAGTGCTCTAATCTGGAGTAAAGGCAAGTCCATGATTGGGGTCGACCGGAGTAGTCGTTCAGTGGATGATCTATCTTACTTCTTTTAGGACATGCAACCTCTGCCGGATAAGACTATTTTGGACGGTTTCTAGATGCTCTGCTTGCGGCTGTATGGGGTCCCAGGGGGTTCGGGTTTGATAGACCAGATCAACCGTAACCATATACTTCCTGTAGTGAGGTTGGTGTTTGGGCACAAGTTTGCCCTTCTTCCCGAAGTGGTTTGCTAAAATCTAATGGGGTCTCCGCCTTTTTATTCAAAAGGTTCTAGACTACAAGGGGACTGGTAGATTCAACCGTATGGAAATGCCTTACCACTACCTGTTGGGGTTGTTTTTGTTACACCATCACTCTGTTGAAGAGGATGAGAGTATTTTTGTGAGGGATGTTAGGGTTATATACTAAAAGCATCACTTTTGTAGTAACCTTATTTCCTTAAATTTTGAATGAGGATCATATGGGCAAATGTTTGCATATTGTATTTGTTGCAAGTGTTAATGCAAATGTCTGATATTCTATATTATAGATAATATGGTGTGTGGTATCACACAGAAGATCATATTATCAGTTTTCTATGGAGTATATAAATAGTTCACAACCTAGATGGACTTGGACAATCTATTGGAAAGGTTGTAGTGTAATCTGGTATTAGTCTATCTTGACTATAGGTTTACACTAGTACACTTTGTGTGTATTGAACAGGACCACTTGAGGTTGTTCTCTTTGTACTGACTACATAAGAGAACAAACACCTCTGTTATTATGGATGCTTGTACTCTTAATCCGGATATAATAACGGACATGTATATGCAATGTGCATTACTTTGACTCATAAATAAGTGAGATTCATTATGGATCAACAACCTCTATAAATTGGGTAATAATATTGTATGTATGATGGGCTGTTGATTATAAATAGAATCCATGTCCCGATACATCGGGTTGATGATGTCCTCTTAAGGAGCTCATAAGGATTGTCATGTAAACCCTGCAGGTGGATTATATCTGACATGACAAATAAAGTTGAGCGGTACTACTTAAGGATAAAAGATGTCGAATCAATATAGTTGTCAGTATCTTAATTTGATCGACGGACATACGATATCTTAACATAGGGAGCCAAACGAGCATATAATAAAAGGAGCCCACAAACATAATTTGGGATTAGGGAGGTAGTGCAACAATAGCTCATTAGTGGACCGAGCTATTGTTAATGGGCCTGGATTGTGTGTTCGGGCTGAACACGGGATATTCAGATCCGTTAGGAGGCCTAACCCTAATTTCTCCTCATGGTCCCTACCGTAGCCTATATATATCCTCTATTCTCTGGCCGCCAGATTACTGATCAGAAAATCTAAAATTTTATCTAAATTCGTTATTCACGTAATGAGAGAAAGAGAGTGCTGCCAAGGAGAAGAAAAGGTTGGTAGATCGTCGCCCACACGACATCCAACTCGAGGAAGGAATACGTGCAGAAGATCTTGGGGTCGTTCGCTCGAGATTGCCAGGAATTACTTGTCTCCTTTCCGCCGCAGGTATAATTCGTGAACCCCAGTTTCCGCCTATGAAGGGTTAGAACACGTATTAGATCTGTTTAACTTTCTATCGATCAATACGCACACCAAAAGAAGGGTCCTGGGAATCCCCAGTTCCATCAATTGGTATCAAAGCCACTTTGGATCTACGTATTGATTGATACGTCCATGTTGTCCAATAAAACTTGCGCTATGTAATAGTCGGTAGATGTAGATCTGTTCTAACTCGGTTTTGTAGGCATCTTAGATCCAACTATTATGGTCCAATACATGTTTTTTTGATTGTATTGTTTAAACCACGGACATGTCGTGGATGTTGTTGTTGCTGTGGATGTAATTAAAATCACGAGGGTTGATCGTGCTTATTAAGTTAATTTTCAATCTAGATTATGTGTGAACTCCTTCGGGAGACATAGGATTGATGTAATTTTAATTATTTTTGATCAATCGTGATGGCGGTGGTGGCTGTTTCTGACGTCGGACAAGATGCTGGTTTTGAGCAATCCAGAGGCAGACAGATGATTTTCGATGAAGGAAACGACAGCCAATACCAAAAAATTCGGGGCGCTGCCCCGAACCCCGCGACCTCACCGGGCAGGTCGAACCCCGTATAGATCTGCGCTGCACCAGATTTTGGATTCGGATAGTTGAGGACGGAGCAGCAAAGATGACCATAATAGTTGGATATTTTCTCTTATTTTTGTCATTTTGCTTTTTCTAATTATGCATGTTTATTATTATGTGGTTGTTTTTTTTGAAAAACCAAGCCTACATTAATAATGGACAACATGGACATAATATCAACTAGTAGAAAAACCCTCATTGTTAAATAACTAAGTGGGAGAGGATTTTTATTTAGTATAAATCCTATGGTCTCCATTACTGGTTTGTAGGTGATGTAATTATACTTGCGTGTTGGCTTTAGTGCTTTCCTCCATATCAGATAAGTATAATTATGGATCACCAGTACAAACTTCCTTAGGGATAATTGTAGAAAGTTACCTAGTATGTGTTCACTTCTCCATCTGAAGGAACTCATTACAAGGTAATGGACTTAGTATTAAGTAATGGTATACACTTAGATACAAATAATGGTATCCTCCCCATCGGAGTCACTGCTATTATTTGTATGACCAGAGCAGGACCAGCATATTAATTTTATTTGTCATAAAGTTATATTGACATGATTGTAAAATTAATAAGAAAAATCTACTTGAACAAAGTTGAATTTGTATACGTCCACACTATCGTGGCATGCTAAATTCATGGTGTTCAAGGTGTTGGTGAATTTCTTATTATTGTTTTAAGGGAATCAATATTTAGTTAATTCAAAAAGTTTTTTTTTGCCCTACATAATTTTATTTATATGATTCTCAGGATTTCAAAAATGGGTTCTTTCAGTCCACTTATGGTGATTCTTAAAGAAAACAAACTTACTGGACCTAATTATATTGACTGAAAACGTAATTTGGACATTGTTCTGACTGCTGAGGAGTACAAATATGTACTTGTTGAGGAATGCCCACCTAAGCCTGATGCTAACTCTGATGAAGAGGTCAAAGAGGCTTATAAGAAGTAAAAAAAGGCAGATGAGATGGCGCGGTATTATATTCTGGCATCTATGTCAAATATACTGCAACATCAGCATCAGGCCATGGCCACAGCTTATGACATGATGTGTAACCTCAAGGAACTCTTCGGACATCAGAGTAGAGCAGCTAGGCAGTTTGCTATGAAATGTTTGATGAATACAAAAATGGCTGAGGGCACACCAGTAAGGGATCATGTTCTCAAGATGATGGGTCATCTGAATGAGATGGAGATCCTTGGAGCTGAAATCGATGGGGAAACCCAGGTCGATATCATTCTTGGGACTCTGCCTAAAAGTTTTGACAATTTCTGCCTTAATTACAACATGAACAAAAGGTTGTATAGTTTGGCAGAACTTACAAAAGAGCTACAGGATGCTGAATCTCTCTTTAGGCAGAGTGGTCATGTTTTTGTTTCTGAAAAAGCTTCTACTTCTAAGCCAAAAGACGGTAAGAAGAAGAATAACATTCAAAAATAGGCAAACTCAGCAAAGAAGGGCATGGGACATCAAGGCGCGGTAAAAAAACCGAAAGGCAAATATTTCAAGTGCAAAGGGTCAGGACATTGGAAGACTGATTGTCCACTTCTCAAACAAAGGAACAAAGAAGGTATATTTCATTTACTAGTAGTTGAAACATGTTTAGCGGTGTTATCTACAGGCACCTGGTATGTAGATACATGAGCCACTAATCATGTCTGCAATACATTACAGGGGTTCCAGGAAACCAGACGGCTCAGTGATGGAGAGATATGCTTGTTCATGTGTGATGCTACAAAAGTATCGGTCGTTGTATTAGGAGATGTTACTTTATCTTTTGGTAGAAATAAGTCTTTGACATTGAGAGATTGTCTTTATGCACCTTCACTTAGAAGGAATTTAGTTTCTGTTTCTATGTTAGTTAAGGATGGATATTCAGTTTATTTTAATGACAATATTGTTATTAGAAAGAATAAACATTTTATCTGTTCTGGTGCATTGGTTGATAATTTGTATGTCATTAATCCTATTTTGCCCACAATGCAACTTATTGAAATGAATAATGTGTCATCTAACTTAAATAAGAGAAAAGAACCTTCTTGTATGAACCAAACATATCTTTGGCACTTACGATTGGGGCATATTAACCTAAGAAGGATTCAAAGACTGGTTGAAGATGGACCTTTCAGTTCATTGGAAGTGGAGGCACTACCAGTCTGTGAATCCTGCTTGAAAGGTAAAATAACCAAAAGGCCTTTTACGTCAAAGGGGTATAGGGCCAAAGATGTGTTGGAATTGGTTCATTCTGATTTGTGTGGACCCATGACTATCCAAGCTAGAGGTGGCTTTGAATATTTTGTCACATTTATTGACGATTATTCAAGGTATGGATACATTTATTTGATGCGCCGTAAGTCTGAGTGCTTTGAGAAATTCAAAGAGTACAAGGCTAAAACAGAGAAACGTCATGGAAAATGTATCAAGTCATTACGATCAGACGGTGGTGGTGAGTACCTCTTTGGAGAGTTTAGGGATTATTGATCAGAGGCTGGGATTGCATCCCAATTGACTGCACCTGGAACGCCCCAACAGAATAGTGTAGTCGAAAGAACGAATAGAACTCTTATGTAGATGGTTAGATCAATGATGAGTTATTCGGATTTGCCAGATTCATTTTGGAGATATGCCTTAGAGACTGCAGCTTATATTTTGAACTTGGTTCCTTCTAAGTCAGTACCTCTTACTCCCACAGAGCTGTGGATTGGGCGTAAGCCTAGTCTGAAACATGTTTGCATTTGGGGTAGTCCAGCACATGTGTTGAATAGAAAAGCAGATAAGTTGGAATCTCGTACAGACGTACGCTTGTTTGTAGGCTATCCAAGAGGAACGAAAGGAGGTTTATTTTATAGTCCTAAGGATCAGAAGGTCATTGTTAGCACCAATGCCCGATTCTTAGAGGAAGACTATGTGATGAACCATAAACCCACAAGTAGAGTTGTTCTAGAAGAAATGAGACGTGAGACACCAAGTACTTCAGTACCAACAGTACAAGAGGATGAACAACAAATAACTGCACAACGTGTCACAAATGTTACACCACAACCGATAGTGCCTCGTCGTAGTGGGAGGGTTGTGATACAACCTGATAGATATATGTTCTTGGAAGAGTCGTCAGACTTTGTCCCTGAGGAACAAGATTATGATCCCTGTACCTACAATGAAGCACTCCAAGATAAAGATGCAGAGTCTTGGCAAAAAGCAATGATATCTGAAATAAAATCTATGGATTCTAATCAGGTCTGGGAGCTTGTAGAACCACCCGTTGGTGTAAAAGCCATTGGATGCAAGTGGGTCTATAAGAGAAAAAGAGGATCAGACGGTAAGGTCGAAACCTTTAAAGCTCGGCTTGTAGCAAAAGGTTTTACTCAAAGAGAGGGTATCGATTATGAGGAAACATTTTCTCCTGTAGCCATGCTTAAGTCTATTCGGATTCTTTTATCTATTACAGCTCATCTCGATTATGAGATTTGGCAAATGGATGTCAAGACAGCTTTCCTTAATGGAAGTCTTGAGGAAGACATCTATATGAAGCAACCAGACGGGTTCATTGAAAAGGGCCAGGAGCATCTTGTTTGTAAGCTCAAAAAATCCATTTATGGACTTAAGCAAGCTTCTAGATCTTGGAACATCTATTTTGATCAGGTGATAAAATTCTATGGATTTGATCAATGTCAGGATGAATCATGTGTATACAGAAAGTGTGTCGGAAACATGGTGGTGTTCCTAGTACTTTATGTGGATGACATCTTGCTCATTGGAAACAATATGAAGGTATTATCTGATGTAAGGGTATGGTTATCCAAACAGTTTGATATGAAGGACTTGGGAGAAGTAGGTCACATCCTTGGGATCAAAGTTCTACGAGATCGCAAAAAAAGGATGTTGGGCTTATCCCAAGCTTCCTATATCGATACTGTACTAACTCGTTTTAGTATGCAAAATTCTAAGAAAGGTTTCTTACCTTTTAGACATAGAATTGCTCTATCAAAGGAGCAGTGTCCGAGGACACCTAAAGAGATAGAGAACATGAAGGCAGTTCCTTATGCTTCAGTAGTAGGAAGCTTAATGTATGCAATGCTATGTACGAGACCAGACATCTGCTTTGCCGTAGGCATGGTCAGCAGATATCAGTCTAACCCAGGACAAGAGCACTGGACTGCCGTAAAGCATATTTTGAAGTACCTGAAAAGGACTAAAGAGTATATGCTAGTTTACCAGACAGATAATTTAGTTCCCTTGGGGTATACAGACTCAGATTTTCAGTCAGATAGGGATTCCAGGAAATCTACCTCAGGTTATGTGTTTACTTTAGGAGATGGAGCCATTGTGTGGAGGAGTATCAAGCAAAAATATATTGCTGATTCCACCATGGAAGCCGAGTATGTGGCAGCCTCTGAGGCAGCCAAAGAAGCGGTTTGGCTCAGAAACTTTCTGTTGGACTTGGATGTGGTACCTAGTTTGCCTAAGTCTATTACACTTTATTGTGATAATAGTGGTGCAGTTGCAAACTCGAAGGAACCACGAGCCCATAAGACAGGTAAACACATTGAGCGCAAGTACCACCTGATACGAGATTTCGTAAAGAAAGAAAAAGTTGCTGTGATCAAGATAGCATCAGCCGACAACCTAGCTGATCCCTTTACAAAGAGCTTACCAGCTAAGGCTTTTGACAGTCATGTTGAGGTAATGGGAGTCAGATGTGTAGCAGCATGGCTTTAAGTATAAGTGGAAGATTTGTAACAGTAAACTGAAAAGCAATGCTTTGAGTATAAGTGGGAGATTGTGAGGGTTATATACTAAAAGCATCACTTTTGTAGTAACCTTATTTACTTAAATTTTGAATGAGAATCATATGGGCAAATGTTTGCATATTGTATTTGTTGCAAGTGTTAATGCAAATGTCTGATATTCTATATTATAGATAATATGGTGTGTGGTGTCACACAGAATATCATATTATCAGTTTCCTATGGAGTATATAAATAGTTCACAACCTAGATGGACTTGGACAATCTATTGGAAAGGTTGTAGTGTAATCTGGTATTAGTCTATCTTGACTATAGGTTTACACTAGTACACTTTGTGTGTATTGAACAGGACCACTTGAGGTTGTTCTCTTTGTACTGACTACATAAGAGAACAAACACCTCTGTTATTATGGATGCTTGTACTCTTAATCCGGATATAATAACGGACATGTATATGCAATGTGCATTACTTTGACTCATAAATGAGTGAGATTCATTATGGATCAACAATCTCTATGAATTGGATAATAACATTGTATGTATGATGGGCTGTTGATTATAAATAGAATCCATGTCCCGAAACATCGGGTTGATGATGTCCTCTAAAGGAGCTCATAAGGATTTTTATGTAAACCCTGCAGGTAGATTATATCCGACATGACAAATAAAGTTGAGCGGTACTACTTAAGGATAAAAGATGTCGAATCAATATAGTTGTCAATAACTTAATTTGATCGATGGACATACGATATCTTAACATGGGGAGCCAAACGAGCATATCATAAAAGGAGCCCACAAACATAATTTGGGATTAGGGAGGTAGTGCAACAATAGCTCATTAGTGGACCGTGTTATTGTTAATGGGCCTGGATTGTGTGTTCGGGCTGAACACGGGATATCCAGATCCGTTAGGAGGCCTAACCCTAATTTCTCCTCATGGTCCCTGCCATAGCCTATATATATCCTCTATTCTCTGGCCGCCAGATTACTGATCAGAAAATATGAAATTTTCTCTAAATTCGTGATTTACGTAAGGAGAGAAAGAGAGTGCTGCCAAGGAGAAGAAAAGGTTGGGAGATCGTCGCCCACACGACGTCCAACTCGAGGAAGGAATACGTGCAGAAGATCTTGGGGTCGTTCGCTCAAGATTGCCAGGGATTACTTGTCTCCTTTCCGCCGCAGGTATAATTCGTGAACCCCAGTTTCCGCCTATGAAGGGTTAGAACACGTATTAGATCTGTTTAACTTTCTATCGATCAATACGTACACCAAAAGAAGGGTCCTGGGAATCTCCAGTTCCATCAAGGGATGCCTTCTTGGGGCGATGACTTGGGTTTCCAATTGTTTGCCATTGATTATAAAAGAACAGAACAATTATATGGGAGGACTGGACTTTTAATTCACAATACAAACTCGCTCGTACAAAGAAAGCCTAAGGACGAAAACCTAGGTACAGCAATCTAAGAACGATTGTTTAGTTTTGATTCTAGGGGGTGACGGTAGAGGCTCGGGAAAGCGACGACCGCTCTGCCTTACTCCTTGGACGATCAGACGTAGCCTTGGCTCCGGTGAAGAACTGCTCTCAAGATGGAAAGACTCTTCTGTGCGCGCCTTTGTCTCTCTGTGTGTCCAGCCGGGTGGAGAGGATCTCTCTTGCAAGAGAATGGCACGTTGATATTTTTTTTTGTTTCTCTGGATCCGATCTCTTTACAAGGGAATGGCACCTTGCTATTTATAGGAGTAGGGTGTCATCATTAAGGTTTGCAATGATCACCCTAAAAAAGTCGGCGGCTTGGGGACTTAATTGCCATTTTCCTTGATCCTATTTTGTGGGCAATTAATCTGGACTACTAATCTTGACTGCAACGAATCTAAACAATTAATGCTGATTGTGTAAAATCCGTTTGGGCAATCAATGTTGATTTTTATGAATCTTGGGAAGCTCGGATCTCCTGCATCATGTTTAATCTATGTGACTGCCATAAATCTATTTTGATTCGGGTAATTATGATGATTGCACTAAATTAGGTTGTTGGGATTTGTTGATAACTCTTGATTGATTTAGTGCCACGTGGGAAACTGATCTTCTGCCACGTGTCATAACCGCGAGCCACAGCCGCATAAGGGTAGCTTCTTAGGTTTTGGACTGCATGAAGGTGGCAGCCGCATAGGTGAAGCCTCCAAAATCTGAGCCGCATGGGGGTGGTTTCTAATTGAGCCGCACAGGACTTGCCACGTGTCAAGACTGCGTGGGCATGAACCGCATGGAGATGATCCTCATGATCCGAGCCGCATGAGAATAGCTGCCGCATAGGGTGACTGTTCATAATTTGAGCTGCATGACGAGGGTCTTAACGCTCCGAGCCGCATGCGAGCATCAGCCGCATGGGGTGGTGGCAGCCGCATAGGGGGCTTTATAGTTGGTGGATCGTGACAGCTGCAGAGGAGATTTTCTCCGTTTCTCGAGGAATATGCCGTCATAGCGAAGTTCATCATTTCAGCTTTAATGTCAGAGTTATTACTTTATGTCAGAGCATTTAATGGGACCAATCACTTTATGGCCAGCTGTAAAGCTGCATAGGGTCACGTGATTCTTGCCTGAGCCGCATGAGGCTATTGAAGAGTTTTTGAGCCGCGTGAGGCTCTGATAGATTCCTGAGCCGCATGAGGCTCCTTCTGTTTTGAGCTGTATGGACTTCTTCTGTTTTGAGCCGCATGGGCTTCTTCTGTTTTAAGCCGCATGGGTTTCTTCTGCTCTTTTCCATGCTTCTTCAAGACCCCCTTCAAAGTTTTCAATTTGAAAAATTAGAATACTTTGAATAAGAAGCTTGGCTATATGACCTTCGCTGGCCGCATAGGATGTTCTTGGCTGCATGGCTTGTCTGGTCGCATGGCTTGTCTGGCCGTGTAGATCCCTGGCCGCATGAACTGCTCTGGCCGCATGGCTTGCTTCTGGCCGCATGTTGTTCTCTCTGCCACGTAGGCGACATTAATTGCTTTTGATTCGTTATGATTTGGAGCCGTCTTTAGGGGGGAATCCCAAGAGTCGGTTCATCAAATATTTGGATTTCGTGCTTTGATGAATCTTCTTTATGAGAGAGGGGGCAAAATTCGAGGAGTCAGTTTTGCCTGCAGCACACGACCCTAAGCGATTTATCGGTCCACGTGCCCCTCCTATGTCGGCCTATAAATAGGGTGCTGTTTGGATAGAGAAACTTCTTTGCCTTCTTTTGTCTTCCTCTTCTCTTGCCCTAAGCTGTTGTTCTTCTTTCTCCAATCATCATCACCAATGGCCCCCAAAGCTTCCACAACCGCTGCGAAGGTAAAGGGTGTGGCTTCTTCGTCAGCCCCTGCGCATGAAGTCCACCCCGACGTTCACCCCCCATTGCTGGTAAGGGTTTGGGCCAGATCGTATCTTTTAAAACAAAGACGGCTCTGTTGCATGCTTTATGCACAAGCCTTTAATGCGTTCCCATTCTCGTCGGCTTTGTTCAATTTGTTTGGGCCACATGTGCATCCCATGTCCGAGCCGCATGGGGTATATCCCATGTCCGAGCCGTATGGGAGTCGTCCAGTGGCCGCCTAGACGCTTCACAAACTGGACCGCATTGTGACCCTTCGAACAGAGCCGCATGAGTACCTCTGAATCGAGCCCGCATAAGTTCGTTTGAATTGGGTCGCACGAGGCTGTGCTGCATCGAGCCGCATGAGCTCCCCTGAAATGAGCTGCATAATGCTCCGCTAAGTAGAACCGCATAAGCCCATGCTAAGCAGAGCCGCATAGGCTTACGCTACTCGGTGCTGCATAAGCTCGTTTTGAAATAAAGCCGCATAAGCTTGCCTTTAAATAAGGTCGCATAGACTCATGTGAGCCAAAGCACTTAGTAGTTTCATTTTAGCCATCTTTTGATTTGTTTCTTTTTTTCCTTTTTCACTGAATCTGCCAGTGAATGCTGATGGAGAACTTCTGGTGGGGAGCGCCCAATCTGCTATGGGCTATAGGTACGATCATATAGTCGAGTATATGACGAACCTGTCACGACCCGCACCCACCGTGAGGGTACGAGTACGTAACAACGCCCAGCCTACGCCGCAGTGTCGACGGTAGAACACTGTTCTAGGTCATGAACTATAACTAGCATAATATGAATACTCTCCATAAGGAGGCCAACACAGAGGTACAACTCAATCACAATCTAAGGTAGAATGATAAAGATAGATAAACATGAAATCCAAAAGAGATACAGGAGATAGAAGTCTAAGTGTCTAAGATACATAATCCCAGAAATACATTTCAAAACTCAAATACAGTAATCCACAAGTAAATACAACTCTAGACAAAGTGAAATAACTATCTAAACAACCTCTACTGTGTCTCCTCTAGGCTAGCAGGCAATCCCAGGCTATCTGTAAAATTTATCAACAGGTCCAGTCAGGACATGAACGAGCACATATCTTTCAAACAGTTCATAGCAGGTTAGGAGTATAAATCATGCAATAGAGTAAAATACAGGAAGTGCTGAATGGAAGTACGAGTAAACAGGAGATATTTTGTAACTGAAAGTAAATACATGATAGTAGAGACTGTAAGTGACTACGTGATTTAGAGTACAATATGGTTATGTAAACGGCTTAGGGGCACATGAATACAAATAAGGAGGCACATTTATACAGCTACTGGGGATAGTGTTCACATAACCAATTCTACTCACCCCGCCCCAATCAATACACAAGGATCCATTCAAGTTACGTTATAGGCACATGAATACAGCTAAGATACGTGAACTCATGTAATGAGTAGTACATGAGGCACATGATAAAGCACATGAAAGCACATGAAGCACATGAAAGTACATGAGAACATGTAAAAACATGAACTAGTACGAGTACAAGGAGTACCTGATGCACATGATAAAGTACATGAACATAAAATACCCGATGCACCCGTAGAGGGATAACATCTCAGGAAAGGATCCATATAGTACTAATCCGTGAAGATACGTGTCAGCATCAAGTAGAGTAATCTAGAGCAAGAATATAATCCAGGTAAGTATGAAAAGATCGGAGAATGTACTCGCCTGATATCTGAATGTCCAAGGTAAAGATACTGTCCGAGGAGAGGTGTCTGGCTCCTAATTAGAACAGCACAAGTCACAACATGTCCAAAAGGGTAATATAAAGCACTACAATGCATTCTACATGAATCTAGGTCAAACTAGGCCAAAGTCAACCCTTGGTCAACTCTGGTCAACTGCACTAGTCAAACTAGGTCAAACTAGGTCATGTCCTAACCCAGCAAGTCTTACTAGGCCTAACCAAGACTATCCTAGCAAGCACACATCAATACAAGGCTGTACAAGCCAACATACACCCAACTCTATATAGCATGCAATTATTCAATACTCAAATAGGCAAGAATTCACATTGGATATACACTAGGTAATCTATTACTTTAAACTATATATGTCTACACATATATACACATGCATATATTGGTATTCAACATTAGATCTATAATCATGGCATTTCAAATGGTTATATAAACTTATATATTACAACACAATATGCTAACATATATATAATAAACATACATAGCTAAGTTAACTGTATTCATAAATACTTATTTAAGAGGCTATGTGTGTGTATGTGAACATGACAAAGGGGCAAGTGAGGGTTAAATGGGCATACATAGTGTATACATATCAAAGAGTATCAAAATGTAAGTGAACAAAGTGTCAAGTGTGATAGTGTCTACATAGTGTAAGGGGTACATGAGGTAATATAGGATTTGTGTTAACATAGAACATTACATCTCATTAACTTGTATATTGCATTCATTACATCTATTATTACATTATATTCATGCCTGCATTCATTCATCATTCATTTATTCTCTTGCACTACTATATGCACCATACATTACACACTATGGAACCTACATATTCATTACAAGCCATACTTATACATGCTTACATTAGATAGGATACTTACACCTCATACATCATTTATTTAAACATTTACTCATGCTTGCATTCTCTATTTAATTACATAATGTATATACATTAACATGGGTTAAAATCAAATAGAATTTTATATTACACACAAGGGTGCACAAAATACATATGCCGAATAGTAACTCCTACTAATAATCAATACTGTACCATCTCAGCATGAATTAAAATCTAGAATTAAATTATGTTATAGATCTATGTGTTAGCTTTCCGAAACTTCAAACGAATCGCGTTTTTGTTTCCGGAAACTCCCGAAATCGCGAAAACACCGAGAACGCGTTTGTCTTCCGTACAGCTGTCACTCAAATAATTCTCCAGAAAGTTACAGAAAGAATTAGGCCTATTAATATATGTTTTTGGAAAGCTAACTTCAATACGCTTCTTTTAAAAAAATGGTAGATTAAACCGAGCTTTGAGCTAGAAGTTATGACATTTCTAAGTTAGGGCTGAAATTAAAAACGTGGATAAAAATCATGACGGATTTGGGTAGTTTAAGACAAAAGAACACAAGTATATAACATAATATATCAAGAACTCACTCTCTACACTAATATATGTATATGAGACACTATAGAACACATCTCCAATACAAAAATATGAGATTAAACATGTAATAATTCATTCATACGTAACAACAATACATAGTGTGTCCAAATTTGGGGTTTTTCCACATGGACACAACCACAACACAAAGGAGACTCCTATGACCTCCAAATGGACACGAAATGGACACAAATGGAGATACAACCATGGGGGTCATTCCTATGGGTTCAAAATAGACCTATATGCATGAGGAAATGAAAAAGAGAAGGGATTTATACCTCCCGGTAGATCGAATCAAGAAAAGCCTTCCCGGAGCGACACCGACACGTAGAGATTCCAAAAGGACACGAACGAGCTCCGAATCCTTCCAAACTTGGGTAGCTTCCTCCTTGGCTAGAATGGAGAAGGAAAGAAGAAGATTTGGTGGCAAAATAGAAGGATTTGGTAGAAAAATTGCTAGGGATTGCTCTCTAGGAATTTGGGGAAGAACAAGAGAGAGAGTGTGGATGAGAATAATGAAATGAACTTGAGCCTATCCTCTCCCAAAGTGGCTGGCCATATGGGGCTATTTGTCCTATTATGGTAAGGTCCAAAATGCCCCCACTAACCTATTCTATGAGTATTAGGAAAGGGCTAATTGGTTGGGGCTAAATTAGTCATTCTAAAGTCTCTAATCACACTAACCTTATCCATAATAATTAGTCTAACCTCTAACTAAAATATTTCTATCATGTGGACTAAAATTAATATCATGTGGGCCATACCTAACTTGTGTGTGGGTTCCACTAGAGTCAAACTATCCCCGGGTCCCCGTTTCAAGTCGGATTGAGTTGAAATTCGAACTCGACTCAAATAACCCCAAAATAATATCATAAATAATAAAATAAATTTCAACCCCAAAATAATATCATAAATAATAAAATAAATTTTAAAAATATTCAATAATGTAAAATGACAAAAATACCCCTATTTCTGAAAACTGGGGGTGATAAATCTATCCACCTTAAAAAAAATTTCGTCCTCGAAATTAAAACAAAGCAATCACAGGAAACACATGCAGAAAACAATCTCATTCAAATACTTTTCAAAAAAAAATCAGCAATAAAAAAAATCTCTTTGAGGCACATCAAACATTTGTAAATAAAAACTGATACGTGTCCGATACGGACACAAAACCATCACAAAATCACGCCTATCAAAGGTCAAAATCAACAATCACCAACGCAATAAATATCAAAATAGTTCAAAGAGGTCAAATGCAAAATATCCTTAGGCCAGAAATGACATTAAAATATCCTAATCACATGGTTAGGCTCTAGGTCAAACAGTCTCTAGGGTTTCACTAGCAAAACATCAAAATCACAAGTCATGATTTTAAATAGTTTTAAAATGATTTAAAAATTACTAAAAATTATATCATGATTTAAATGTCAAATCAATAAATGATTAAAATTACAAAATTACCCTCATTTTAGAGAACTGGGTGTTACAAGTCTACCCACCTTAGAAAAATTTCATCCTCAAAATTAAAATGTTCATACTCCTTCTAGGTTAAACCCCCCACAATCAAAGTCTCAGAACTTAAACAATCATACGATTTAAAAGGATGACATACAGGGTCATGGCATACGGTGGTAGTGAAAGTCTCATCTAGGTATACTAGTCATGCTAAACCAAAACGGTCATATGGTATCAAAACACACAAGCAATCTAGGGTGCTAATATAGAAAAGATACAGAAATAACAATCATCAAGACTGTAAGGCAGTCTACCATCCTATATGAAAACTGGTATTTATCAAAATAAAATAAAGTTAACTACCATTTATCTAATGAGGGGTACTATTCAAGAAAATTAAAATCAAAAGTTAAAGAATGAAGGCCAATTGCATGGAAATCCAATCACAATATATTTATATATATAGCGTTAGAGAGGAAAAAGCTAGCATTATGTACAAGTTATGTAGTTCGTGTGTGTATGGGTGTATGTGGACATGTTCATATGGTTAGATAATAGGCGTATGTGTATGTGAAATATACGTGAAAGTGCATAGGAGGATTTGGGGTTTTAAACAATAACTATCAAGTTACACTAATCATGGCATATTGTTTAAACAATCTACAATACACAACTCATTTGCTCATAACATGCATGGCTAACCATGTATATATGTATATATAAAGAGGTAGAGATTTAGTTATGTATGTATATACATTATAACATGTATGCCTAAGCTCTATATATATCTATATAGATATATAATCATGACATAGAGAGGAAGAGTTAGGTTACATGACAGGGTATACTAAGTTAGGATTTGTGTGTGTCCTTGTACAGGGTTATAGCTTAGTATTGAAAGGTTAAACCCAGTTTTAGTTCAGCATTTACATACAAAATCTGGAAATAAGCTAACATTTAAACCAGTGCAATATTAACATAATGCAATTTTAAAATTTAGGAGTTTGAAACATCACAACTAATCTCAATGCTCCCAATACATCCTAACATGATAGAAATGAAACCCTAATATACTATCAATACATTTATCTACGCATACAGTTCAATATTACATGTTAAATCTAAAATTGAACTAAACATGGAAATCAATGTAAAAATGTTAACATGTATTCAGTTTTCAGGATTTTGGAGAATTTGCACATCAAAACTAACTTAATGTTTATCACAACCTAATATGTAAGAATATGGAACCTAAATTTATATCCCTACAACAACAATGTACACAGCTCTAAATATTACATTTAAAGCAATCAATTTGAACTAACATTTAAAATCCTGTATTAAGGGTTATATGCACACAGTCTCAGATTTGACAAATTTAAACACAAAACTCAACCAAAAAAAAAATTTGAATTAAAACCCTACGTATAACATACATGTGCAGTGATATAAATAAAACTATTATCATGGAATTTTATATTTAAATTATGAGTTAAGCTAGAAAAAGCAGTGAATCGGAAATATTGGGGTTTTGAAAATTTAAACATTAACGACATATTAATATGTATTCAGATAGGTGGAAATCAAGTGTAGCGTGCATAAGTGTCAGGAAAGTGTCCACTATATATATTCATATATATTCTCATGTCCCAATATAAAATTTTAATTCTACGTTAAGACCAACAATTAGATTCCTACCAAGGTTGCAAGCAGGTGATTGACGTAATCAAGACAGTATTATTATTATTATTTAATACACGAATAATAGCAAGAAAGAAATAACGATAAAATATGTTTTTGCTTATCTGTTTAAAAGAAAAACCTATTTTGAAACCCAGAGCTAAATTTTCAAATCCAAGATAAAGTCTAGCAAAATCATCGATTCATTGTATTAAGAAGAATTTCATAGTAAGAAGTTACACAAAGTTTATAAAAACAGCTAAAGCTACTCCTAAGTTAAATAAATGAGAAATAAAACAAAACAAACAAATAACAATTCTCTCTTTCTATCTTTTTTCTTTTTTTGAAGGACTGAAACAAAAGTAGAGAAAATATGTTCAAAAATATTTAAGGTACAATCTGATAATCATATGCGTCTTCTTGAAATTATGTTGTCAGAATTCTGCCACGCCAGTAAGCATAGCTGCAATAAACGATAGAGTCCATAATAAGGCATACACCCTATAATCATGTTATCTAGAATTCTTACCACGCCACCCGGTATGGCTGCAAGAAAATCTAGATTTCATAACTAAGATAAGTATAGCTATATCAGGCTCTACGTCCTTATCATGCTAGCAAATATGACTGCAATAAATTCTAAATTCCATAATAAAGTAGACTTTTACCTTTCTCACTGTCCTTATCAAGTATGTTATCAGGTTATACCTTAATTCCAAAAAAAATGTACATATACATATTAATGCAAACTCAAATTCAACAACTAACATCAAGATTCAAAATTCAACAATAATCCATCAAAAATCATAAAAATACAGACTCAAATTCAACCACTATCATCAAGATTCAAAATTCAACAATAATCCATCAAAAATCATAAAAATACAGACTCAAATTCAACCACTAACATCAAGATTCAAAATTCAACAATAATCCATCAAAATTAAGTTCAATAACAGGAAGTAAAGGTAAATCAAATCAGGGAAAAATAGATTTCAAATCGAAGTTAAAATAAGATTCTCAAGGGTCGTCCCAGGAATCTCCCAAGGAATCCTAACCGTGATTGAGTACCTTCAAAATATATCCTATTCCTACTGCAGGCTGTAGTGGTACTCTAGTTCGAATACCACTACATAAACTCGACCTGCATGGGCCACCACTAAAAACGTGTCACGACCCGCACCCACCGTGAGGGTACGAGTACGTAACAACGCCCAGCCTACGCCGCAGTGTCGACGGTAGAACGCTGTTCTAGGTCATGAACTATAACTAGCATAATATGAATACTCTCCATAAGGAGGCCAACACAGAGGTACAACTCAATCACAATCTAAGGTAGAATGATAAAGATAGATAAACATGAAATCCAAAAGAGATACAGGAGATAGAAGTCTAAGTGTCTAAGATACATAATCCCAGAAATACATTTCAAAACTCAAATACAGTAATCCACAAGTAAATACAACTCCAGACAAAGTGAAATAACTATCTAAACAACCTCTACTGTGTCTCCTCTAGGCTAGCAGGCAATCCCAGGCTATCTGTAAAATTTATCAACAGGTCCAGTCAGGACATGAACGAGCACATATCTCTCAAACAGTTCATAGCAGGTTAGGAGTATAAATCATGCAATAGAGTAAAATACAGGAAGTGCTGAATGGAAGTACGAGTAAACATGAGATATTTTGTAACTAAAAGTAAATACATGATAGTAGAGACTGTAAGTGACTACGTGATTTAGAGTACAATATGGTTATGTAAACGGCTTAGGGGCACATGAATACAAATAAGGAGGCATATTTATATAGCTACTGGGGATAGTGTTCACATAACCAATTCTACTCACCCCGCCCCAATCAATACACAAGGATCCATTCAAGTTACGTTATAGGCACATGAATACCGCTAAGATACGTGAACTCATGTAATGAGTAGTACATGAGGCACATGATAAAGCACATGAAAGCACATGAAGCACATGAAAGTACATGAGAACATGTAAAAACATGAACTAGTACGAGTACAAGAAGTACCTGATGCACATGATAAAGTACATGAATATAAAATACCCGATGCACCCGTAGAGAGATAACATCTCAGGAAAGGATCCATATAGTACTAATCCGTGAAGATACGTGTCAGCATCAAGTAGAGTAATCTAGAGCAAGAATATAATCCAGGTAAGTATGAAAAGATCAGAGAATGTACTTGCCTGATATCTGAATGTCTAAGGTAAAGATACTGTCCGAGGAGAGGTGTCTGGCTCCTAATTAGAACAGTACAAGTCACAACATGTCCAAAAGGGTAATATAAAGCACTACAATGCATTCTACATGAATCTAGGTCAAACTAGGCCAAAGTCAACCCTTGGTCAACTCTGGTCAACTGCACTAGTCAAACTAGGTCAAACTAGGTCATGTCCTAACCCAGCAAGTCTTACTAGGCCTAACCAAGACTATTCTAGCAAGCACACATCAATACAAGGCTGTACAAGCCAACATACACCCAACTCTATATAGCATGTAATTATTCAATACTCAAATAGGCAAGAATTCACATTGGATATACACTAGGTAATCTATTACTTTAAACTATATATGTCTACACATATATACACATGCATATATTGGTATTCAACATTAGGTCTATAATCATGGCATTTTAAATGGTTATATAAACTTATATATTACAACACAATATGCTAACATATATGTAATAAACATACATAGCTAAGTAAACTGTATTCATAAATACTTATTTAAGAGGCTATGTGCGTGTATGTGAACATGGCAAAGGGGCAAGTGAGGGTTAAATAGGCATACATAGTGTATACATATCAAAGAGTATCAAAGTGTAAGTGAACAAAGTGTCAAGTGTGATAGTGTCTACATAGTGTAAGGGGTACATGAGGTAATATAGGATTTGTGTTAACATAGAACATTATATCTCATTAACTTGTATATTGTATACATTACATCTATTATTACATTACATTCATGCTTGCATTCATTCATCATTCATTTATTCTCTTGCACTACTATATGCACCATACATTACATACTATGGAACCTACATATTCATTACAAGCCATACTTATACATGCTTACATTAGATAGGATACTTACACCTCATACATTATTTATTTAAACATTTACTCATGCTTACATTCTCTATTTAATTACATAATGTATATACATTAACATGGGTTAAAATCAAATAGAATATTATATTACACACAAGGGTGCACAAAATGCATATGCCGAATAGTAACTTCTACTAATAATCAATACTGTACCATCTCAACATGAATTAAAATCTAGGATTAAATTATGTTATAGATCTATGTGTTAGCTTTTCAAAACTTCAAACGGATCACGTTTTCGTTTCCGGAAACTCCCGGAATCGCGAAAACACCGAGAACGCGTTTGTCTTCCGTATAGCTGACACTCAAATAATTCTCCAGAAAGTTACAGAAAGAATTAGGCCTATTAATATATGTTTTTAGAAAGCTAACTTCAATACGCTTCTTTTAAAAAAAACGAGAGATTAAACTGAGCTTTGAGCTAGAAGTTATGACATTTATAAGTTAGGGCTGAAATTAAAAACGTGGATAAAAATCATGACGGATTTGGGTAGTTTAAGACAAAAGAACACAAGTATATAACATAATATATCAAGAACTCACTCTCTACACTAATATATATATATGAGACACTATAGAACACATCTCCAATACAAAAATATGAGATTAAACATGTAATAATTTATTCATACATAACAACAATACATAGTGTGTCCAAATTTGGGGTTTTTCCACATGGACACAACCACAACACAAAGGACACTCCTATGACCTCCAAATGGATACGAAATGGACACAAATGGAGATACAACCATGGGGGTCATTCCTATGGGTTCAAAATAGACCTATATGCATGAGGAAATGAAAAAGAGAAGGGATTTATACCTCCCGGAAGATCGAATCAAGAAAAGCCTTCCCGGAGCGACACCGACACGTAGAGATTCCAAAAGGACACGAACGAGCTCCGAATCCTCCTAAACTTGGGTAGCTTCCTCCTTGGCTTGAATGGAGAAGGAAAAAAGAAGATTTGGTGGCGAATAGAAGGATTTGGTGGAGAAATTGCTAGGGATTGCTCTCTAGGAATTTGGGGAAGAACAAGAGAGAGAGTGTGGATAAGAATAATGAAATAAACTTGAGCCTATCCTCTCCCAAAGTGGCTGGCCATATGGGGCTATTTGTCCTATTATGGTAAGGTCCAAAATGCCCCCACTAACCTATTCTATGAGTATTAGGAAAGGGCTAATTGGTTGGGGCTAAATTAGTCATTCTAAAGTCTCTAATCACACTAACCTTATCCATAATAATTAGTCTTACCTCTAACTAAAATATTTCTATCATGTGGACTAAAATTAATATTATGTGGGCCATGCCTAACTAGTGTGTGGGTCCCACTAGATTCAAACTACCCCCGGGTCCCCGTTTCAAGTCGGATTGAGTTGAAATTCGAACCCGACTCAAATAACCCCAAAATAATATCATAAATAATAAAATAAATTTCAACCCCAAAATAATATCATAAATAATAAAATAAATTTTAAAAATATTCAATAATGTAAAATGATAAAAATACTCCTGTTTCTGAAAACTGGGGGTGACAGAACCAGCTCTCAAAAGAGCCTTTGGGAAGGCTGAATGCTATCAAGAAGCAGTCCTTTCACTTCCTCTGTGCCATGATAAACTCAGGATAATTGGAGGGGGAATACCTGAAACCTGCGTTCCTCTTCGGGGATGCTTTGTCTGTGAAGAACACCCGGGCATTGGATATATCCGAGAGCTGGGACTTTATTCTTGATGGGGTGGAGATCCACATCCCTCCGATAGAGCGTCATTTTCCTTTGTCCTGGTTCAATACGCTACCGCTAGACAGAAAGATGGTAGACTCCTTGACTCCCAGCAAGTCGGGGATGTTTGTGGGAAACATCCATTACAATAGGAATTTGGGGTCAGCGTATCCGGGAAGGGAACCGGTCAGTCGGTACGTGATAGGACTTGCTCCGGGTACCTTCATAAATGTAATGGGTCCCAATTTCACGTTCACCCAAGCTGATACCTTCTTGAACCAGCTTGCTCGGAAAGGATCTTATACTGTCGACCAGTTGGCATTGGTGAACTGGATAAACCCTATCCCTTCGTGGGCCAACTTGGCCACGTGGATTCTACAAAAGTATGAGGCTTTCCTGCATGAGATCGGCCTTTACCACGCCATTCGGGGCACCTGTCATGGTCTGCCCATAAATAAATCGTTGTTCATGGCTCTCCTGGAGATGTACAACAGGAGGACGGGTACCTTCTTCATGCCCGGAGGGGAGTTGGGACTTGCTCTCCACGAGATGTATGTTGTCTCCAAGCTGCCCTGGAGGGAGGAAGTCTTTGAAGTGTACGCCCCTATGAGCGAAGAGCTCGAAGATTTGTATCGGTAGTTCCCGGGCTTTATTGCTGTGTATCGGGAATTGTTATGTCACCACAGTACTTGTCATCAGACGGCTATCAAGAAAGACAATAGCTCGGAAGGGAGCACTCCTCACACCACCACCTGGGTCGCATATCTTTTCACACTCGGTACCTCAGGCCGGGTTTCTTCCCGAGATCCTCAGACTCTTGGAGAGGTACAACACTTGGTGTCGACTCCCAAGAGATCGAGGTCTACGGACGACACCTTTGGGAGTAAGACTGACTCCTTTAGTTATTTTTATCATGGTACTCAGCGACTGTCGGAGAAGGCGCTCCTTGTGGGATTTCTGATGGTGTGGCTGCGGAACTGCGTAGTCTCCGAAGGGACGGGTTCTATAGAGAGGATCAGTCGCCACTTTTTTCTTCCCGCCATAAAGCTGGTTTTTAGGGTCAAATTGGCCCTTCTTTCGGCCATGGTGTGCAGCATACACCATGGCCTTTACACCTTTTCGTCCAAGGTCATCGCCCGTGACACGGCGATAGATTTTGAGCACGTAGAACTGCCATACCATTATCTAATGGGGTGGCTGCTAATGCACTGCCGGTCTCTGATGAGGCCTGGAGGAGAAGACGACGTTATGGCTGATGACGCTTTCATTTTCCGATTCCACCATCAGCCCTGGGAGTACAGCACCATGCCAGCCTGTCGGAGAGAACTGGTGAGAGTGGACGGATATGACTTTTTTGTGTCCGTACCTCGTTTTACTGCCGAAGAGGTGAGGAGCGCACATATTGATGGTACCGAACCCCCTCTCCTCTTACCTGAAAAAATGCTCCTTTGGCTGCATAATATCCATCCAGCACACCTGATATATCGTAATCGCAACAACGTCTACTTGGAGCCCTACCTGTCCAGCAGGATTTCCTGCCAGTTCGGGTATAGCCAACTATTCTTGGACAGTCCCAGCTCTTGCCTGGGCTTTGAAGGTAGCGTCCTGGACGGTATCAGGGCATAGCATTATTACGACACGGTTCATACTCGAACCACCTTTTTAGTCCCTGATGGCGAGGTGCCAGGGGAGATTTTATATATGGCGGCCTTATATCTTGTTACAGCGAATAAGCCTCCTGTTAATTTTGATTCAAGTACCAGTTTTATCGCAGGTACTGGCTTGGAGGAGAAGCCCAAGGGGTCTAAGAAAAGGAAGAGGAAGCGAACACAGTTCCCGTGCCTGACTCGGAGTCCACCACTGTGGACGAAGAGAATGATGAACATGATGCAGATAACTCTTTTCTTCTGGTGAAAGATGTTGGGGCGGATCAGCCGCCTATTATGTCAGATGAGATGGTGGAGGATCAGCCGTCTGTTGCACCTGGTCCTGTACGGAAACGTTACAGGCAAATTTCCCCTGTTGGCGGTATTTCTTACTCCTGGAAACGGGCTTCGACCAGACGTTGCAAGTTAACTATAAAAGAGAGAAGCAAGGACGCCGACCTTAATTCATTTTTCTTTTCTCTCGTAGGTGTCAGAAGAAGAGGAATCTCGCAACCGGCCACTGTTTCTGAAGTCGATCCAGCCCTGAACACTTTGATCAATGACATGTGTGTCGGGATTATTTCTGCCGGGGCTCTCTCGATTGGGGCTGAGGGATCTCACGGTATTGAGGTTGCGACTCGAGATGACGGGGGCTCCGATGAACCTATCCCCGAAACTGCTGAATTCTATCAGGGTGACGCTGATCCAGTCGTACCTCCTCCCGAGGCGGCCGGGGAAGAAGACCCTGCCGGATTCAGCTTGAGGGTTACCGGTGAGGGGACTATAGAGGTTGTGAGTGAATCTCAGCCTCCACAACCCTCCCCTGGTAAGATAAGCCAAACTTTGACTAATGAGGAGGCCCATTCGCTCTATTATCACATCCTTCGGGTTATGTTGATTGATGGTTGCTCTGGACATACAGGTCCTGCCCTTCCAGTATCGATGACAGACATTGTTAAGGTAGGCTCTGCTAGCGAGGATTTAGTAGAATGGAGCGTGCCCCTCATCTTCTAACTTATCTTGAGGGGCCTCTCGTCGAATCGAGTTCGGGAGGTCATATGGCGGCACAGCCTGGACAGGAAGCCATGGTCCCTGTATCTTCCTCTGCTTGTATGACTTTGGGGGTTGACCTCTCAGCTTTACCGAGTATCCAGATTGTTCGGGCTGTGGAGGAAGAATTGGCCGCTGTTCAAGCGTCCTTTCACTCAGAATTTATTTCTCTTGTGGCAGGGGCTACAAGTTCTGTTACGTCTTCTTCGACACTGCCAGCCACACTTCCTTTGATACCGTCCTCTACGGAAGTTCTGGATGAGGCATCGCAGGATGTGGTTGATAGTTTCTACCGCCATTTGAAGAGAGGAGTAGAAGCTGCTGTTGAGCGAGGAACCCCTTTTGCCTTAGCCCTACAATACGCCCAAGGCCAAATTGACATTCTCAAAACCCTTCCCGGCGGGTCAGGGATAGCTGCGCTTCTGGAGCCCAAACAGTTGGAGGCTGATTAGCTTGTGGCCCAGTTTCAAGTATTGCGATAATCTGATCTGTCCGCAACAATTAATCAGGAACATGGGTTCCTCACCACCGCCTTGAAGAAGATAAGGCTCGCACGGGATACATCTAAGCCGGTTATAATAAAGGACCTTGGTGACCTGTCTCTCTTGTACGACCAGCTGAGCCACCGGAGTGAGGTTTGTACGGCTCAGGAAGCGGCCGTCTAGCAGGGAGTAATCGATACAAGGGAGCAGATTCTCGAACTTCAGAAGAAGCTGGCCTTCATCGAGTCTGAGCTTGAAGATTCTCGTACGGACAAAGAGCTGATTATTCAGGATGCCGAAAGGATTTCCAGAGCTTCCGCTAACCTGGAGCATGCTCTGAAAAAGTTTGAGAAGGGCTGGCGAGCTCACGCGCCCTTGGAAGATACGGTGCTGCTGACTCAGGAGGCTGAATATCGGGCCAAACAGAGGTTTGAGCGATCGACTGCCTTATTGAGGGATCGTCTCAGGGCACTATGTATCGTCGAACAATAGTCGACTTTTTCTTTCTTTCTATTTTTGTTCTTTTCTTTCCTTAAGTGGGGCGTGGTCCCCAGAACATATAGTATTTTTTCCTTTCAAACCAAAGAGTATGCTTTATCCTACCCTTTATTTGTATTGCTTATGGTGTTTGTGGTGTTTGTGGTATTTGCCCTACCGGGGAGCTGTTTGTGGACTTGTTACCCTTGGCATACCTTAGTTTTAGGTACAGATAACAAGTTGATGAGGATATTTGGAACAAATCCACAGTAAGGTGGCTATGGACGCTCTTGGTATCGGAAGAAAGAATGTCGTGGGGCAGCTGTGCCCCTGGGGCTTGATGAGAAGTGAGGGGCATGTACTTGGAAATTTAGTACAGCATTTATGGTCAACAGTGGACATTTGTGGTCAACAGAGGACATTTGTGGGCCTATTATCCTTGGCGTACCCTAGTTTTTTTTGGTACGGATAATAGGTCGAGAGAGAACCAACATACTTACTCAGAGGTAATGGGGACATGGTAAATATAAGGGTTTTCGATGGAGCCTTCCCACTCAGAGGTAATGTGGACATGGCAGGAGTGGGCTCCATGAAGGGAATATAGAACAACTCAGAGGCAATGAGGACATGGAGGTTCTATGTGAGGGGCGGTTTGTTTTTGATTGAAGGGAAACAACTCAGAGGTAGCATCGACGTGGTTGTCTTAGAAATTTGTGGATCTGTTACCCTTTTTGTGCATTGAAAGTACGGGTAGAGGATCATGAGGAAGGAGCTCCTTTTAGGAAGAAAGTTCAGAGGTATGATCATACGTGACTTACTATCCAAAAGATGCGGTATAGATTCATCTGTAGTGATCAGAGTGTAAGTTCAGCGGTACCTGCGGGTACATAACTTGTCAATCTTGGGGAGTTATAGTCGGCATACGAGTTCAGTGGTACGGGTGAGTACATGACTCATCATTCTGGAAGATTTGTAGTAGGGATGCGAGTTCAGTGGTACGAGAGAGTACATGACTCGTCATTCTGGAAGATTTGTAGTAGGGATGTGAGTTCAGCGGTACGAGAGAGTACATGACTCGTCATTCTGGAAGATTTGTAGTCGGAATGTGAGTCCAGTGGTACGAGAGAGTACAGGACTCATCATCTTGGAAGATTTGTAGTAGGGATGTGAGTTCGGTGGTTCGAGAGAGTACATAACTCGTCATCTTGGCAATTTGTAGGCGGGATGTGCAGATGGTATAGTAGGCTCTTCGGGATGATGCTTATGGAGGACCCGGTGTCAATATGCATCCGATCGACCTTGATATCGCCAATGTACACAGTATAATACAGAGGGCGATCGTGCAGGTTAGTTTTGATAAGCATATCCTGCGGAGTGAAGACAATGTTTGGCATTAACCCTGTGCAAGCGCTGTCCTGGAGGTCTGCCGACGAGACCTCCCAGTGATATTGGACTGAGCCAGGTATGTGTCGATATTCTAGAGTGCTTCGCTTAGTATGACACGGACATCCTTGGAGAGTCTTATGAGCTTATATAGCGACAATTTGGCCGGTGTGTTGGCCAATTATGCCAGGATGTCAAAGTTGTATGGCCTCTCTAGCCCATGAGGCATCTCTCTTCGGAGTGGTTTGTCGAAGCGAGTCTCCTTCGGCCTAGGCTTGTCGATCGTTGAAGGCTGCGGAGGTCCTGGAGCATCAGCAGCTGTCGGCTGCTGATCTTCAGCCGAGTTACCCGGTGGAGGTTGGGTTTGTGCGCCGGAGCGGGTAACAAGAGCAGTAGCTTCTTCGACCTCTGTTGAGATCATGCGGCATGATTTTGTAGGACCGTTGAACACCTCTAGAGGGGGGGTGAATAGAGTGTGTGTGTGCAGCGAAAAATAAAAATATTAAGCAGTTATATATTATGGCATATAAAAGACGGTAAATAAAATATGGTAAAGTAAGAGTCAAGAATTCAAACTCAGTGAACACCATGATGTATAGTGGTTTCCCTCTGAGAGGACTAGTCCAGTCGCGGGTACTCTTGCTCGATGTTAATCCACTATGGCACAAGCTTTAACTGAGTGCTTGCAACTCTTACAACACCATTCTTGGCGACAAGTGCACGACCGACTTCACAACACCGTGCTTGGTGACGAGCGCACGACCGACTCCAGAAGGCAATTGGAAAACTAGAACGTTTTCTGAATACAACCTCCGATACAACTCTTCTACACCAAACTCTAGATTAAACAGAAACTGTACTGGCTTGGCTAAGAGTCGTAAAGGCTTAGATATGAAAGTAAAAGCTCAGAACACTTTAGATAGAGAAGAGAAGAGATGAAATTAGATTGTTGAAATGAATGGTAATCTCAACTCTATTTATAGTATTTTTGGGAGACCGAACTCGGGCAAAGATCGGGCAGAGTTCGGATGCTAGGATTTCGCATACGAATGTTGGATACAGATTTGGCGGCAACAAATATTCAAATAACCCAGACCGAACTCGGGCCAAACTCGGACCGAACGCAGACCGAACTCGGTCAGAGTTCTGTCAGAGTTCTGCTGGTTCAGAATAGTAAGGAATAAACCAAATTTGCATAGGTTTTGGGCTTTTTTGAATTGTGGATTTTTGGGATATGTAGGTAGGCTTATTTTTGTTTGTGGACTAAAAAAAAACTAAGCCAGTACCGGTCCGATCAATCTCACATTTTTCCTAGACTCAATAAAAGGAAAATACAGAATAAATATGAAAACCAATAGCCCTTTTGATGACGTCTTTTTCCTGATATTGAAGACGCGATGCGAGGCCCCGGATAGGTCGTTAGGCAGTTCAGAGAAATATTCTTGTATTATACCATCTTTGGCCCATCTATAATTCTCTATTACATATGTCCTGGTTTGATCATGTTTGATCATGCTTACAGCATGTCTACAAATACATGTTAGACAAACAAAACAACATGATACAAGCATAGCAATATGATATAGAATATTTGGGACAATGCTAATATTAGGACAATACTAAGTTTAAGTAGCAACATGATAGTGATTACATGAGTATTAGTGATGTCATTATGTGAAACTTAATTGATTAGCCATATTCAAAAACATGATATAATTATTGGGCTAACAGATTTGACTTTCCCATTCTTCTTCTTGCTGGTGGAGGGAGTCGCGGACTGAGTAACCTCAGGTACCAAGTCCGGATGGACCCACATGATCTCTTCTCATGATGTGGTAAGGGGTACTAGACCAGCAGCTTGGTCTCGGGGAGGTGGAAGGTTACCGATCTCCATCCTTGCTCGGGGGACAGGTACTACTCCGTCTTGAGTCCTTGTCGGAGGGAAGTTGCCAAATTGTACTGACACCATGTTGGCTGCTATGGTCACCTCTTCGAAATCAATGGCCAGGGCCTTAGAATCGATGAGATTTTGGATGTATCGCTTCAGCTGATAGCAGTCTTGTGTAACATGGTGAATATAGCGATGGTAATGGAAGTACTTGGGGCTCTCCATATCTGCAGGGTGAGGCTTTCGCCTGGGAGAAGGGAGCTGAATTCGTCCTCCTTGGATGAGCATGTCTAATATGGGTTTAACATGGCCATCCTCGAAGGAGTAGGTCATTTGAGGCCACTGCTTTTCCACCGACGTTGATTCGGGCTTTGGGGCTGTGTCGGTCACCATAGCCTGCTTGCCCTTGTTGTCTCGGTTGCTGGAGGAATTACCACCGTTATTGTTGTTGACGTTAGGGCGTTTGCTCTTGTCTTCCCCTTCCGATATGTGCAATCCCAGTTGGCGGGTTTTCTTCACCTTGTCTTCTGTACTAGTGGCACTAATGATGAACGTCTTCCAATCCTTGAATTGACTGTCGCCCATCCAGAGGCTGATTGTGGGAAGCAGTCTCTTTTGGCAAATTTCAATCAAGGAGGAATCAGGGTTGCCAGAAGGCAGCTTTATCGCAGTTTGGCGAAACTGCTCGATATAATTTCTTGTCAACTCCTTTTCTTCCTGAACAACGTCCATGAGAGTGGACATTGTCACGTCTTGTCCTACTTCATAGAACCTCTCTAGGAACATACGTTTGAAGCTAGTGAAAGAGTGGATGCAATTATCCGAAAAGTTGCGGTACAGTCGAAGACGATCCCTTCCAAGGCTCTAATGAACAACCGCGTAAGGATGGCGTCGTCATGAGGCAGATGGTCGGTTGTGATTTCGAAGTAGGTGATGTACCTGCTTGCAGATGTCTTCTCATTATATGGATTGATATGGAATGGTTTATATTTTGGTGGGAGGGGAACATCTCTCCACGCAGCGGGATACGGTTGTTGTATCCTGAGGTCTTGGTAGTTTTCTCGGGCATAGAACATGGCCGGAGCTCCTGGACCTCTCTTCGTGTCTTTCTGGCCTCGTCTGCAGTGGTAGAAGCCGATATTTTAGGAGGACTATCGCCCGGGTTTGGTGCAGCGGAGTTCGAGTCTGCATTAACCGCGGGACCCAAGCTTGTTTGGCCAGGCGTTCTTTCTTGCAGAGTTGGAAGGACTGCTTTGATCTCGTCCACAGACTTGACCAAAGCATGTAGTATGGCCTCCAGAGTGTCGATGCGTTGGCGATCACTGGAACCTTCTTGGTTGCTGTCTGTCATGAACACCGTCCTCACATGAGAAGAGATGGAAGGAACGGTAGAGGATGTGCCCTCTGAGTCATACCCTTGTACAGAGAAGTCGTCCGGGTATGTGGGAATACCCTCCTCTGGTTCTGACTCAGAAAGAGTGGTACCACCAGCTTCAAAGCTTGCCTCGTCTTGGGAATTGTGGACGTCCTCGGAGATGTCAGAATCTGCTGCATCTGTTGGGTGAACCATTTCCCCCAGACTATCTTCTTAGAACACCGGGTTATTGTGGACATTTGGAGAAATGCTACCCCCGGCTCCAGTGTCTCCCATAGATGTGGAAAAATCTCCTAGTGTGGCAGATTTCGTCTTTGAGCGGGTACCTTGGTAAACTCCTCCTGTAACGGTGGTAGACAGCCGCTTTAGAAGAAATTTTCTTGGTTACGCCGGTTGAAATTTTTGGGCTGGAGACATTTGTTTTCTTTCCTCTTTCGCTGCCAGGAATTTTCAGAGAAGAATTGCAAGAGGCGACAAGAATTGCCTCATCTTCTGAGCTTGGGTGTTGCAGCCTTTGAAAGACGGACCGCCGATCTTTTTGTGCTGCTGCCTTATTGCAGCAACAGTTGACTATGACTTGGGTGTATTGATGTCCTTGACAGGACTCTTTGTACGCCAAGTCTTCGTCTCTTTCATTGCGCTTGTGAAGAATCACGTTGCGCGGGTCACCTGCTTTGTGGACTGATGAGTGCGTTGGCCTCCTGCCTGCTCCTTGATATGGGGGAAGCGTGAGTACTCGCCCCCGATCCTTGTTAGGAGATTCTTGATAACTATCATGTTCGTTGGCTGCGGGGGGCTGGATACGGGTAGTTCTGTATAACTTCCTATCAGGGGCCCGAGTAATAGTCATCGGGACGCCTTGGTAGACATAAGTCGGGACAGCCGACTGAGCTCATCGAGCCCGTGCTGCCCGAGACTTGTTCCTTCTAGCACCTGAGAGTGCGTAGTAGGAAGAGTCCAAGCTGGTCACAACAGTGTCTGGCATATGCTCCAGAGAGCCTTCATGGTTAGGACCGTATGAGAGGAGGTCAAAGACTGACCGCGAGCCGCATGGGATAGATGGTATACGGCTGGGATCGGTTGCCGTACAGGGTGTCTGCATGTGGCGGGTATGTGTGGCCGCATGACTTTTCTGTATGCGGTTAGGAGTCGTGGCCGTACAGGCTGTCAGCATGTGGCTAGATGTCATGGACGTACAGGCTGTCTGTATGTGGCTGAAAATTCTGGCCGCATGATTTTTCTGCATGCGGCTGACTTGTGTGGCCGCATGAGTTCTCTCCATGCGGTTGACAGTTGAGGCCGCATGAGCCTCCATGCGACTGGCGCCCTTATGCGGCTTGGATCGCACAGAGTTCCTTTTTGCCACTGCAAGTCCGGCATCATAGTGTTTTCTTCTGCCGGACTTGGGGATAGCAGAGTCCTCTGTGGTCTGAAGTGGGGCCGCAAGCGAGACTTCTCCGCTGTCTCGGGCAACAGAGAGTACTTCTTCGAGAGCTTGGGAAGGAGCAAAATTTTTGGGTCTCCACTCCCTGCGGGCCTTCTTTGTGCGGGCTCGCCGCTGGACCGGGCCAGCACTCCTGTCGGAGAGCTTTTCTTCAAACGCCTGTTGGTCGAACCGGGCGATCGGCATTTGTTGAGTGGAGCCAAGTTTGGCTGCGTCTGATTGCGTCATCAACTCCTCAGCCGTAGAGAAGTTAGTCCCCAGCAGAGTCGCCATCGTGTTTGCCATTGATTATAAAAGAACAGAACAATTATATGGGAGGACTGGACTTTTACTTCATAATACAAACTCGCTCGTACAAAGAAAGCCTAGGGACGAAAACCTAGGTACAACAATCTAAGCACGATTGTTTAGTTTTGATTCTGGGGTGTGACGGTAGAGGCTCGAGAAAGTGACGGCCGCTCTGCCTTAGTCCTTGGACGACCAGACGTAGCCTTGTCTTCGGTGAAGAACTGCTCTCAAGATGGAAAGACTCTTCTGTGCGCGCCTTTGTCTCTGTGTGTGTCCAGCCGGGTGGAGAGGATCTCTCTCGCAAGGGAATGGCACCATGTTATAATTTTTTGTTTCTCTGGATCCGATCTCTTTACAAGGGAATAGAACCTTGCTATTTATAGGAGTGGGGTATCATCATTAGGGTTTGCAATGATCACCCTAAAAAAGTCGGCAGCTTGGGGACTTAATTGCCATTTTTCTTGATCCTATTTTGTGGGAAATTAATCTGGACCACTAATCTTGACTGCAATGAATCTAAACAATTAATACTGATTGTGTAAAATCCGTATGGGGCAATCAATGTTGATTGTTATGAATCTTGGGAAGCTCGGATCTCCTGCCACGTGTTTAGTCCATGTGATTGCCATAAATCTGTTTTGATTCGGGTAATTATGATGATTGCACTAAATCAGGTTGTTGGGATTTGTTGAGAACTCTTGATTGATTTAGTGCCACATGGGAAACTGATCTTCTGCCACGTGTCATAACCGCGAGCCACAGCCGCATGAGGGTAGCTTCTTAGGTTTTGGACTACATGAAGGTGGCAGCCGCATAGGTGAAGCCTCCGAAATCTGAGCCGCATGGGGGTAGTTTCCAATTGAGCCGCATATGACTTCCCACGTGTCAATGCTGCATGGGCGTGAACCGCATGGAGATGATCCTCATGATCCGAGCCGCATGAGAATAGCGGCCGCATAGGGTGATTGTTCATAATTTGAGCCGCATGACGAGGGTCTTCATGCTCCGAGCCGCATGTAGGGGTGTAAAATGGACAAAGTAGTCCGTTGTCCGTACGTGTCCGGCTCGATAAATGGTTCGACCGCGGAATGTCCGATTCATTAACGAACAAAACTTGGACAATTTTTTGGGTCCGATTAAAAATCGAACCCGGACACGGTCATATCCATGTCCGGTCCGAATTCGTCCGCGAACAGTCCGATAGTGGAGACTCCTTTTGGTTTTGTATCAATTATGTCAAAATATTTTGGTTTTGCATCAAGTTTTTGTTGTCCTGTCTCGATTTTTGTTATCATTTTACTATTGTTTGTTGTATTCTATAACCTTCAATTGTATTTTCTTTCAACTAGATTTTTTGAACCAACTATTAAGGTATCTTGATAAAATAATAACTTTTGGTAATATATTTAATTTGTCCGCGGACCGTCCGATTGAATTAACAAACAGTGGTTGTCCGTGTTCGTCCGGCCCGAACTTGAACAATGAACTGTCCGTATCCGTCCGTCCGAACTCATTTTCATTAACGGACCAAACACGGACAGTGGACTGTCCGTGTCCGTCCGGTCCGTTTACACCCCTAGCCGCATGCGGGCATCAGCAGCATGGGGTGGTGGCAGCCGTATAGGGGGCTTTGTAGTTGGTGGATTGTGCCTGCTGCAGAGGAGATTTTCTCCGTTTTCCGAGGAATACGCCGTCATATCGAAGTTCATCATTTCAGCTTTAATGTCAGAGTTATTACTTTATGTCAGAGCATTTAATGGGAGTAGTCACTTTATGGCTAGCTGTAAAGCTGCATAGGGTAACATGATTCTTGCCTGAGCCGCATGAGGCTATTGAAGAGTGTCTGAGCCTCATGAGGCTCTGATAGATTCCTGAGCCGCATGAGGCTCCTTCTGTTTTGAGCCGCATGGGCTTCTTCTGTTTTGAGCCGCATGGGCATCTTCTGTTCTTTTCCATGCTTCTACACCAATGGGGTACCCTATTTTCGGTAGGCCTTGGCCTCCATGGATGATTATACTTTCTTCTCCGTAGTACCGATTTTCCTGAAGAGGATGTGGTCTTTTGCATATTGACGTAGAGATAGGCACTCATGTGCTCTTTACCCCAACCAAATATTGGCTTTTCTATATAAGACTGTTTTATTTTGTTTACCAGAGTAAGAATGTCATTTTTCTGGAGCCTTACTTACCAAGAAGGTTTGTTTGGTAGTTTGGGTATTATCAGCTCTTGCTGGAGAATTTAAATTTGCACCTTGGCTTCGAGGGAAATGTGTTAGACGGTGTGCAAGCATGGCACTATTACTCTTCTACTACCACTGTCGGCTACTCATTATCAAATGATCGTACCCCTCGTTTGGTTATAGCATGGAGACTATCTTATTATGGGGATGAGGTTGATGTCTCTACCTTCTTTTTCTCAGTAACATACTGAGTTCAGTGCTATTGTGGTTGCGCCTCCGCGAAATAGATCTGCTTTCGGTCGATTCTGGTGGGATGATTCACAGCATGCCACTCCAAATACAAGCAGTCCTTGTTGACCTGGGAAGCAGCCGGATGAAACCGTCCTGCCATGTGCCACCAAGACTTTAAGGAAGGTAATCGCCAGTAGACCAGGAGTTTTGAAGGTAGTCCAGTCCCGAATACTTTCTTTGGCTTACTTTCCTTCTTTTTTTTGATTAATTGCATTTGGTTTTATATAGGCATCAGGAAAGTGGACTCTTGCTTAGTATTTGTTGTATTCCATGATTAGGATAGAGGATGGATGTGAGGAAGATGTGGCAGGAGCTTCATGGTCTTCGCAATCATCGGGGGTGGCATTGGATCATGATACTCCTCATGGATGGATACCAGATTCCTCGGGTACCTCGGGTCATCTTGGGCCTTTTGTCACGACCCGCACCCTAGAGTAAGGGCACGAGACGTGGGTACGTCCAGCCTACGCCGCAGTGTCGGTGCTAGAACGCTGTCCTAGGTCACAATATTTAACAGTTTAAGGTAATAACAGTTATACTTCCCGAATGGGGGTGACAAAACACAATATATCTCAATCACATCTAAGGTAGAATACGATAAGATAAAATGATATAAAAGATGCGAGACCCAAATCCACAGGAAATAGAGAGAAAGCTAAGTATCTATGATAAACTCCGCTGACAACCAGAAATAATACAGATCCAAATAAACAACTCAATCTCCAATACAATAAAATAAGATAAAGATATCTATGGAGCAACAGTCTCTACAGCTAAGGGATCCAACTGGAAGTCCGGATCGCAAGTGTCCTCTAAGGCTGTCCCATAGAAAGTATCTAAGCAGGCCTTCTCTTCGTCCTCTGTAAAATTTTCAACAGGTCCAATCAGGACGGGAACGAGCACATATCTCTCAAACAGTTCATAACAGGTTAGGAGTATAAAGCATGCAATAGAGTAAAATACAGGAAATGCTGGAAAGGAAGTACGTGAAAACATGAGATATTTGTAACTGAAAGTAAATACATGATAAGTAAAGACTGTAAGTGGCTAAGTGATTTTAAGTACAATATGGTTATGTAAACGGCTTAGGGGCATATGAATACAACTAAGAGGCACATGAATACCTACTGGGGATAATGATCACATAATCAATTCTACTCACCCCGCCCCAATCAATACACAAGGATCCATTCAAGTTACGTTATTGGCACGTGAATACAGCTAAAGATACGTGAACTCATGTAATGAGTAGTACATGAGGCACATGATTGTACATGAAGGCACATGAGAACATGTAAATACATGAACTAGTAAGAGTACAAGGAGTACCTGATGCACATGATAAAGTACATGAACATGAAATACCCGATGCACCCGTAGGGGGATAATATCTCAGGAAAGGATCCATATAGTACTAATCCGTGAAGATACGTGTCAGCATCAAGTAAAGTAATAAGAGCAAGAATATAGTTCTAGACAGGTATGAAAAGATCAGAGAATGTACTCGCCTGCTATCTGAATTTCCAAGATGAAAGTACTGTCCGAAGCGTGGTGTCTGTCTCCTATAGAACAGTACAAGTCACTATGAGTCTAAAATGATAATAAGATGCAAATCAATGCATTCTACATGAATCTAGGTCAATCTAGACCAAAGTCAACTCTGGTCAACCCTAGAAGTCAAACTAGGTCAACCAAGTCAAACCTAAGTCAAACAAGTCTATACTAGTCTAACTAGTCTATTCTAGGTCTAACAAGGCTATACAAGTCTATCTAGACTCATACTGACAAACAGATACACCCATAGGCTAAGAGCCCTAGTCTAGCAATACCATGCCTAAACCAAACCATATCACATATACACATGTCAAATTATATATATCTAAAATAACACACATATTTAGATATTTATATAATCTAATATAGAAATACACATGAGCATATAGGCTACTATATGTATACCACACATACATATATATATACCCATATTAATATATATAGTAACACACAACCTAATAATGTATCTAATAATATAGTACTATCACATATATATATATATATATATTCATGTATATATGTACATACACATATGTATAGGAATAGAAGGCAATGCATTCTACATGTATTCAAGTGTGTGTGTGTGTGAGATATGAGGGTTCTGTGCTCAAATGTGTGAGTGAGTGACAAGAGTGGACAGGCAATAACTTGTGTGCAGTGTCAAAAGAAGTCAGGGAATACATGTGTGTGGGCAACAAAAATAGGGAATGACAGTTACATTAATCTATAACTCAATTTCAGTTTCAGTTAAGAGTGAAAATACAGTGATACACATGAAAACAGTGCTAGAAAAAATAGGAATTTAGTTAATGACAGGATGGAATACATTTCATGTTACATTGAATCAAAAATCAGTGGCTAATACATATCCTAGAAATCAGGGAAGTTTATTGTGTGCACCTGTGTACAGTGAGTGAGGCAATAGAAAACAGGGAATGAAAACTGCTCCTGGAACATCTCAGGTTTTAAGAAAAGAAATAACAGTTGACATGAAGCATAAATCTATAACTCAAATACCATTCAACCCAATCTCAAATCAGTCAACAGTATGCTAATTAATCAATATGAAATCTGGAAAATAATCTCAGGTTTAGGAATATATAACAGTTGACAGGAAAGGAAAAGGAAATCAGTTCAATTACAGTTCAAGCTATAGAGCTGAACTCAATCAACCAATGAATAAATCATTCATTCAATCTCAGTTTAACCAATGAACAAAGTCAAATCTATTTCAGTTCATTAAGGAGATTAAAACTAAAATATGTATCAGTTAAATACAATTTAAAAACACTATCCAATGCCAAAATCCCATTCTCAAACATAAAGCCTATTTGAATAAGAAATCATGAAGGGAACCTAAACTACAATATGTAGGGATCATTTAACAGTGATAAACAACAATTAAAACTGGGATTTAAAGCTCAAAATCTCAAATGACCCATGTATCAGAACATGGTATCAGCCAAAAGCAATTTAACCCAATTTTCGAATCCAAATTCACATTAATACCTATTCTAATATGTAAAATCGATTAATCAAAGATCATTAATCATGTTAGGATCTAATTTTGCAAATTAATTCATGAATTAAAACATGTAAATGGAAATAATAACACAGAACAACCCACAGCACGTACACGAACAGTGCACTCCTCGTGCACACGTGATACCGTGTCCGCCACGACACGAGAGGTCATGTCACTTGGGGAACCCCGTGTCAGTGGTTGCCCCAACACATGTGTCAAATATTATGTTCTCACGTGTCGTGTGCTGCACGAAATCAACCCCGAGTAGCAAGGGAAGGACTCTGCACGCGCGCGTGTTGCACCCGCGTGTTCGTTTGTCCATTGCGACACAACACGACACCAATAATGACTCTGAACATTGGAAACTAGTAAACGAGCCTAAACCCTAATTTCCTATTCAAAAATATTCTAGAAATCAATTCGAAATGCCCTTTGGGATATTTCATCAAACACATTCACGTATCCACTGATACGTGTCCGATACGGACACGTATTGGACACGAAACCTAGGGTTAGCTATATCTACAGTTAGCGTAGGCCTAGGGCTTCCTAAATATGCAATAAAAACCCTATTTTATGGTGTGGATTAGAAATTACCTATAGGTTTACAAAAGCTCAAAAAGCCCCAAATGAGAATGGATCCTCAAGCCACCAAACTCCTTCAAATTGCTTCTCCTTGAAATTTCTCACCACAAACAGCAAGTAGAAGAAATTTAGAACCTAATGCAATTAGTTTGAGGGAAAAAGAAATTAAATTGGATTTTCTAGGAATTATTGAAGATGGAGCATACCTCTCTTTCTTAAACTTGAGAACTTTCTAAAGGAGGCTAGGCCTAACTTTGAAGAGGCATTAAATAGATGGGGAATGCCCTAAGTGGCCGGCCAAGGGCTGTGTTGGGCTAGGTTAGGGTTACATGGTGTTGGGTTGGGCCTCTATGTGCTTAAGTCATAAATCATGACTTATGAAACCACAAGCCATTAACTAACCTATTCAAATCCTAATTTCCCCTATAAATTCTAATGAGTTTGATATCACTAACTTAGGTCAAGCTAGGGTTACACTCTCTAACCAAGTAGTCATGACCTAGGTTAACTTCTAGGACAGTCTCCTAAATCAAAACTAGTCAAAGTCTAGAATAGCACAAAATCAAAAATACTAAATATCACTGAAAATTCTAATAATTATAATTAATACTAAATAATTCCAAATAATTCCAAAATTTTAAAATAACCAAAATACCCTCAAGCTAAAATTGTGGTAGTGACAAATCTACCCCCCTTAAAATAATTTCGTCCTTGAAATTAAAGGCGAAACTAACTGCTGAGAAGGATAGAAAAGTATACCTCAAGGTCCAAAAAGATAGGGATACCGCTCGCGCATCTCATCCTCCCGCTCCCAGGAAGACTCTCCTGGAGAATGATGCCTCCATGCGATGCATACCAAGGGTATCACCTGGTTCCTCACTACCTTCTCTTGGCGATCCAGAATCTCCACAGGCTGCTCTGGATAACCGAGAGTAGGTCCAACCTCAACCTCCGAATGATCGAGCACATGGCTATGGTCAGCCACGTACCGTCTCAACTGTGATATGTAGAATACGTTGTGAACTCCCACTAGTGCAGGTGGCAAGTCTAGCCTGTATGCCACGTCACCGACTCTCCCGCTGATAACGAAAGGGCCGATGAAGCGCGGGCTAAGCTTCCCACCTCCACCAAAACGTATCGTACCACGAGTCTGAGATATCCGCAGAAAAACTATGTCACCAACCTAATCACAAGCAAGGTCTCAAGTTACTAAAAATCAAACACGATCAATCAAACAAAATAAAATACAACCTACTTCTAATCCTATCTCTAAATCTGTACCTCAAACTCCAACGGCCTCCGGTGGCTATCGGCCCAGTGCCGATGTCTGCCCTGCGCCATGCGAAGTCTGTCCCTGATGAGTTTCACCTTCTCGGCTGCGTCAACAACCATCTCTGGTCCCAGTAAAGCTCGCTTTCCAACATCATCCTAAGATAAGGGTGTACGACACCTACGCCCGTATAGAGCCTCAAAAGGTGACATCTCAATGCTGGCCTGATAACTGTTGTTGTAAGCAAACTCCACCAAATATAGATGATCCTCCCAGGAACCTCCAAAATCCAGGATGCACATCCGCAGCATGTCCTCAAGCGTTTGAATAGTCCTTTTTGACTGTCCGTTCGTCTGGGGGTGTTATGCAGTACTAAACTTGAGCTGAGTGCCCGAACTAGTCTGCAGACTCCTCCAGAAATGGGAAGTAAAGCGACTATCCTGATCTGAGATAATGCTGACGAGAACTCTGTGAATCCTGACTATCTGCCGGATGTACAACTCTGCAAGCCTCTCTGTAGACATACCCACCTTGAATGGCAAGAAGTGGGCCAATTTGGTCAACCTGTCAACGATGACCCAAATCGTGTCTTTCCCTCCTGGTGTACGCGGCAATCCAGATACGAAATCTATGGTGATATATTCCTACATCCACTCTGGAATGGGCAACGGCTGCAATAATCCTCTGGGCCTCTGTCTCTCTGCCTTGACCTGCTGACAGACCAAGCATCTAACTACGAAGCGAGCTACCTCCCGCTTCATCCCGTACCACCAGACATGCTCTCGCAGATTCCTGTACATCTTGTTGGCACCAGGATGTATAGAGTACTACGATCTGTGATCCTCCTACATGATCTACTCTCTGAGCTCCCCACCAGGCACACATAACCTAGAACCGTGCCTCAAGGCACCATCCTCTGCAAGTAAAAACTCGCCATCCACCAACCCTGCACAAACCTGCTCTCGAATACACCGCAGAGACACATCCTCGAACTGCGTCGCCTTGATCCTCTCCATAAAGTCTGACTGTATCTGAAGGCCCCATAACTGCATCTGCACTTCGGGCACAATCACCTCAATCCCAAGGCTCTCCAAGACTGCGAGCAAGTGCCGATCCATAGTCAAACACATGGCTGTCGGATACCTACTCAAGGCATCGGCAACCACGTTGGCCTTCCCCGGGTGATACTGATGTGAGATGTCAAAATCCTTCATCAACTCTAGCCACCTGCACTGCCTCATGTTGAGCTCTTTCTGTGTAAACACATACTTCAAGTTCTTGTGATCTGTGAAAATCTCTACCCTCTCGCCATACAGATAGTGCATCCATAACTTCAGAGCAAAACTCACCGCTGTCAGCTCCAGGTCATGGGTAGGGTAGTTCTTCTCATGGGGACGTAATTGCCTGGAAGCATAGGCAATCACCTTCCCATGCTGCTGTAAGACACAACCCAGCCCCTTTCCTGAAGCATCACTATAAATAGTGAATCCACCTGATCTTGAAGGCAATGTCAGGATCGGAGCTATCGTAAGCCGCTTCTTCAACTAATCAAAAGCTGTCTGACACTCCTCTGACCAAACATACTCAGCATCCTTTCGGGTCAACCGAGTCAACGGCTCTGCAACCCGGAAGAAATCCTGCACAAATCTTCTATAATATCCTGCCAGTCCCAGAAAACTCCTGATCTCTGCTACTGAAGTCGACACTGCCCAAGCCTCAACTGCTGTGATCTTCTTCGGGTCCACTGAGATACCATCTCCAGTCACCACATGACCCAAGAAGTCAACCATGTCTAGGAAGAACTCGTACTTCGAGAGCTTGCCATACAATCTCTCCTTCCTGAGTGTCTCCAGAACCACTCTCAAGTGCTCCTCGTGCTCTCCCTTTCTCTTCGAATACACCAGGATATCATCAATGAATACCACCACGAACTTGTCCAAGTACTGGTGGAACACCTTGTTCATTAAGTTCATAAACACTGCTGGTGCATTGGTCAGCCCAAACGGCATAACCAAAAACTCAAACTGCCCGTACCGCATCTTGAAAACGGTATTGGGAATATCCTCCCTCTTCACCTTCACCTGGTGATAACCTGACCTCAAATCAATCTTGGAGAACACCTGAGCTTCGCTCAACTGATCAAAGAGATCATCGATCCGCGGCAGTGGGCCTCTGTTCTTGATCGTCAGGTTGTTGAGTTCCCTGTAGTCGATACACATCCATACCGACCCATCCTTCTTGGGTACAAAGAGTACCGGTGCACCCCAAGGTGAAGAAATCGATCGGATGAAGCCCTTGTCCTGCAGCTCATCCACCTGCTTCTTCAACTCCACCAATTCAGTGTTGTTCACTCGATAGACATGGTGAGAAATCGGTTCCGTACCGAGAACCAAGTCTATCGAGAACTCTACATCCCTGTCCGATGGAAGCCCTGGCAACTCCTCTGGGAATACGTCCATAAACTCTACGATCAAGGGATGTGGAGCCACCTGCTCCTCAACTGAAACTCCACAGAAGACGCCACTATCCTGCTCTGTCTGCCGCCGGGTATACTCAAACTCTGGCTCTCCTGGCACCCCAAACAAAACTCTACCCCCTCGACAATCAATACGGGCGTGGTGTCAACTCAGCCAGTCCATACCTAATACAATGTCGTAGTTCGGTAGTGGCATGACGAGTAGACTCACTCCCAACTCTCGGCCTCCCAATATGACACTTTGCCCTCTACAAACATCACTCACGAGGATGACCCCCCCGGTCGTGATCTTGCAGGTCCTAGGCAATGGTTCAGAAACCAGACTGTGTCTAATAGCATACGATACTGACACAAAGTTGTAGGAAGCCCCGGAATCAAAGAGTGCAAAAGCTGGAATGGAGTCGAGAAGAACCGAACCTGCTATCAACTCCCCTACGGCCTCTACATCCTCAGCCGCCATGACGAAAGCTCGCCCCTGCTGTCCACCTTATGCCTGCTGCTGGTGCTGGTGGAACCTCTGCTACTGGGTCGGCAATGGCCCCTTTAGCTGGCCTGTTGGAGCCTTGGCTTCACCTTCCTGAGCTCCACGTCCAAAAGCCCCAGGGCAATCCCTCAACTGGTGATCCTCCACACCATAAAGTAAGCACTTGCCTAGCTTCATCGTGCACTCATGAATTATATGCCTCGACTTCTTGTAGAAGGCACAAACGACTACCTGCTGCTGACAGAGTGCCTGCTGCCCTCTCTGCTGCTGAAGCTGCACCTGCTGAAAAGGTGCCCGACCCTGCTGTTGATACTGCTGAACTGGCCTCTGTGGTTGCTGATACTGGAAGTGAGGCCTCTTGGCCTGACCCTGACTGCTGCTACCACCCTGGAAGTCATGACCCCTCTTCTGCTTTAACCCCAGGTCATCTTCCGCCGCCATAGCCTCAGAAAATATCTCAACAAATGTAGCGTTCCGATCGCTCTTCGTCAGCGACCGAACCTCTCTAATCAAGCCTCGGCGTAACTTCCTCGCCTTCGTCTTCTCTGTCAAGTCATTTATAAACCGGGCCAATCTATAAAACTCCCCAGCATACTCAGCTACCATCTGGTTCTCCTGAACCAGACCCTCGAACTGTGCTTCGATACCTCCCAAGGCCACATCAGGAAAGAACTGCTCCTTAAACAGCTCCTTGAACTGGGCTCAAGTCTGGCCCTCAACTTCCACCCTGGATCTGTCTGATACCACGCACGGGCTAAGTCCTGCATCTGACTGCCCGCCGCCTCGATTTGGAGTCGAGCTGGTATCTCCGCCAGCCTGAATATCTCCTCGATATGCTCTATCCAGTCGTCTGCATAATGTATGCCCTCTGTGCCAAAGAACTCTCTGGGATGCATCTTCTGAAAGTTCTATATGTCATTTTCCCTCCGACAGGGCTGCTGCTGGGCCCCCTGAGTAGTAACCATGTTGACTGTCGTGCGAACCAGCTGGTGTGCCTCGTCAATCCCCTGACAGAAATCGACAATCTCCCTCTGCTGCTGCTGCTGGTGGGACTCCAGAATCCTCTCCACGAAGGAGAAGAGATGTGCAGCATCTACCATCCCCGGAGGCGGAGGCTGCTACGGTGGAAGGATCTCAGGAATCACAATTCTCGACCTCCTGACTGGTGGAGGTGCTCCTCTAAAAGCTGCAGAAATACCGACTCTTGAGGGCTGTACTGGCCCTGCGTCACCGGAAGCTGGCTGCTGCTGAGGTCGAGAGGTGCTAGCACCTCTCCAGCGTCTTCCAGTCTAGGGCGATGCGATCTTGTCTCAACCATCCTGGAGACACAGATCAAACAAAAAACAATTACTGAGGAATGAGTCGAAATATCAAAGGAGGACAGTTTAAAATTCTAAGGAAGGCAATAAGCAGGAAAGTAGATATACGGAATCTGATACGGAGTTTTCCTAGTGTGATTGAGTACCATTAAAAAAATACCAATTCCTACTGCAGGCTGAAGCGATATTCTAGTTCGAATACCACTACATTTCCAACCTAGACCTGCATGGGCCACCACTAAAAATGTGTCACGACCCACACCCTTGAATAAGGGCATGAGACATGGGTACGTCTAGCCTAAGTCATAATGTCTGCGATAAAATACTGTCCTAGGTCACAACATTTAACAGTTTAAGGTAATAACAGTTATACTCCCCGAATGGGGGTGACATAACAGAATATATCTCAATCACATCTAAGGTAGAATACGATAAGATAGAATGATATAAAAGATGCGAGACCCAAATTCACAGGAAATACAAATAGATAGAAAGCTAAGTGTCTATGATAAACTCCGCTGACAACTAGAAATAATATAGATCCAAATAAACAACTCAATCTCCAATACAATAAAATAAGATAAATATATCTATGGAGCAACAGTCTCTACAGCTAAGGGATCCGACTGGAAGTCCGGATCGCAAGTGTCCTCTAAGGTTATCCCATAGAAAGTATCTAAGCAGGCCTCCTCCTCGTCCTCTGTAAAATTTTCAACAGGTCCAATCAGGACGGAAACGAGCACATATCTCTCAAACAGTTCATAACAGGTTAGGAGTATAAAGCATGCAATAGAGTAAAATACAAGAAATGCTGGAAATGAAGTACGTGAAAATAGGAGATATTTGTAACTGAAAGTAAATACATGATAAGTAAAGACTGTAAGTGGCTAAGTGATTTAGAGTACAATATGGTTATATAAACGGCTTAGGGGCACATGAATACAACTAAGAGGCACATGAATACCTACTGGGGATAATAATCACATAACCATTTCTACTCACCCCGCCCCAATCAATACACAAGGATCCATTCAAGTTACGTTATTGGCACATGAATATAGCTAAAGATACGTGAACTCATGTAATGAGTAGTACATGAGGCACATGATAGTACATGAAGGCACATAAGAACATGTAAATACATGAACTAGTACGAGTACAAGGAGTACCTGATGCACATGATAAAGTTCATGAACATGAAATACCCGATGCACCCGTAGAGGGATAACATTTCAGAAAATGATCCATATAGTACTAATCCGTGAAGATACGTGTCAACATCAAGTAAAGTAATCTAGAGCAAGAATATAGTTCCAGACAGGTATGAAAAGATCAGAGAATGTACTCGCCTGCTATCTGAATGTCCAAGATGAAAGTACTGTCCGAGGAGTTGTGTCTGTCTCCTATAGAACAGTACAAGTCACTATGAGTCTAAAATGATAATAAGATGCAAATCAATGCATTCAACATAAATATAGGTCAATCTAGACCAAAGTCAACTCTGGTCAACCCTAGAAGTCAAACTAGGTCAACTAAGTCAAACCTAAGTCAAACAAGTCTATACTAGTCTATTCTAGGTCTAACAAGGCTATACAAGTCTATCTAGACTCTATTCTGACAAACAGATACACCCATAGTCTAAGAGCCCTAGTCTAGGCTATTAGGCAATACCATGCCTAAACCAAACCATATCACATATACACATGTCAAATTATATATATCTAAAATAACACACATATTGATATATTTATATAATCTAATATAGAAATACACATGAGCATATAGGCTACTATATGTATACCACACATACATATATATATACCCATATTAATATATATAGTAACACACAACCTAATAATGTATCTAATAATATAGTACTCTCACATATATATATATATATATATATATATATATATATATATATATATATATATATATATTTTTATATATATATATATATATATATATATATATATATTCATGTATATATGTACATACACATATGTATAGGGATAGAAGGCAATGAATTCTACATGTATTCAAGTGTGTGTGTGTGTGTGTGTGAGAGAGAGATATGAGGGTTCTGTGCTCAAGTGTGTGAGTGAGAGACAAGAGTGGACAGGTAATAACCTGTGTACAATGTCAAAATAAGTCAGGGAATACATGTGTGTGGGCAATGAAAACAGGGAATGACAGTTACATTAATCTATAACTCAATTTCAGTTTCAGTTAAGAGTGAAAATACAGTAATACACATGAGAACAGTGCTAGAAAAAACAAGAATTTAGTTAATGACAGACTGGAATACATTTCATGTTACATTGAATCAAAAATAAGTGGCTAATACATATCCTGGAAATCAGTGAAGTATATTGTGTGCACCTGTGTACAGTGAGTGAGGCAATGGAAAACAGGAAATGAAAACAGCTCCTGGAACATCTCAAGTTTTAAGAAAAAAATAATAGTTGACAGGAAGCATAAATCTATAACTCAAATACCATTCAACCCAATCTCAAATCAGTCAACAGTGTGCTAATTAATCAATATGAAATCTGGAAAATAATCTCAGGTTTAGGAATGTATAACAGTTGACAGGAAAGGGAAAGGAAATCAGTTCAATTACAGTTCAAGCTATAGAGCTGAACTCAATCAACCAATGAAGAAATCATTATTCAATCTCAGTTTAACCAATGAACAAAGTCAAATCTATTTCAGTTCATTAAGGAGATTAAAACTGAAATATGTATCAGTTAAATACAATTTAAAAACACTATCTAATGCTAAAATCCCATTCTCAAACATAAAGCCTATTTGAATAAGAAATCGTGAAGGAAACCTAAACTACAATATGTGGGGATCATTTAACAGTGATAAACAGCAATTAAAACTGGGATTTAAAGCTTAAAATCTCGAATGACCCATGTATCAGAACATGGTATCAGCCAAAAGCCATTTAACCCGATTTCTGAATCCAAATTCACATCAATACCTATTCTAATATGTAAACTCGATTAATCATAGATCATTAATCATGTTAGGATCTAATTTAGCAAATTAATTCATGAATTAAAATACGTAAATGGAAATAATAACACAGAACAACCCACAACACGTACACGCACAGTGCACTCCTCGTGCACAGGTGATACCGTGTCCGATACGATACGAGAGGTCATGTCAATTGGGGAACCTCGTGTCAGTAGTTTCCCCAACACATGTGTCAAATATTACTTGCTCACGTGTCGTATACTACGCAAAATCAACCTCGAGTAGCAGGGGAAGGACTCTGCTCGCGCGCGCGTGGTACACTCGCGTGTTCGTATGTCCATTGTGAGACGACACGACACCAATAACGACTCAAAATATTGGAAACTTGCAAACGAGCCTAAACCCTAATTTTCTATTCAAAAATATTCCAGAAATCAATTCGAAATGCCCTTTTGGGGCATTTCATCAAACACATTCACGTATCCACTGATACATGTCCGATACGGCCACGTATTGGACACGAAACCTAGGGTTAGCTATACCTACAGTTAGGGTAGGCCTAGGGCTTCCTAAATATGCAATAAAAACCCTATTTTATGGTGTTGATTAGAAATTACCTATGGATTTGCAAAAGCTCAAAAAGTCCCAAATGAGAATGGATCCTCAAGCCAACAAACTCCTTCAAATTGCTTCTCCTCTGAAATTTCTCACCACAAACAGCAAGTAGAAGAAATTAAGAACCTAATGCAATTAGTTTGAGGGAAAAATGAATTAAATAGGATTTTCTAGGAATTATTGAAGATGGAGCATACCTCTCTTTCTTAAACTTGAGAACTTTCTAAAGGAGGCTAGCCCTAACTTTGAGGAGGCATTAAATAGATGGGGAATGCCCTAAGTGGCTGGCCAAGGGCTATGTTGGGCTAGGTTAGGGTTACATGGTGTTGGGTTGGGCCTCTATGGGCTTAAGTCATAAATTATGACTTGTGAAACCACAAGCCATTAACTAACCTATTCAAATCCTAATTTCCCCAAATAAATTTTAATGAGTTTGATATCACTAACTTAGGTCAAGCTAGGGTTACACTCTCTAACCAAGTAGTCATGACCTAGGTTAGCTTCTAGGACAGTCTCCTAAGTCAACACTAGTCAAAGTCTAGAATAGCACCAAATCAAAAATACTAAAAATCACTGAAAATTCTAATAATTATAGTTAATACTAAATAATTCCAAATAATTCCAAAATTTTAAAAATGACCAAAATACCCTCAAGCTAGAAATGTGGTAGTGACACCTTTGTATATATGTTTCCTGGTTCCAGCTGAGGCTAAAGAGAATGTCGAAGAAGGATGTATAATAACCTAGTCATAGGGAGGTGTAAACCTTCCTTGCTAGTTAAAGTTTAGGATGCAGAGGAGACTGACGTTGGTTCAGTAGCGAGCACCAATGAGTTTGTTGAGAGAGGACCGACTCCCGCGTCTCTTTCTATTGCAGTTAAGGAAGAGGTTAGTATACCTTCTTCTCTGGTTCATGTGCATACTGATGACTCCCCTCTGCAAGCCAGGGCTTCTGTCTGCTTCTAGTTCTAGTGTGGACAATACTGGTTTTTCTTCTGTAGAGATCGTTCTGGCCAGGCTCCCTAGTGCACAGGCGTTGCTATCGGATATCCTAGCTTTTGGGTCTCCGACTTTAACGAAAATGGTTGGTAGGCCTGTCCTCTCATCCACCATCTCGGATGTTAAACCTATGGAGGAGATCACGACTCCTTCGATTCCATCCGTTCCTGAAGACATGGGTGGTATGCCTGAGATTCTGATCAGGACCTTCCACATGATTCTGAAGCAAGGGATCCAGGGCTTTCTAGTAACAACCGCTCTTTTTCTTGGGCTAGGCGTAGAGCTGAGGGCTAGATCCAAACCCTCTGAGCTTTTTCTGGCATGGAGTACATAGCCAAATTATTCCTTGCCAAGCTCAATTCAGCAAAGCATTATCTCGAAAAGCTGTAATATGCTCAGGAGACTGTTGTCGATATAATAACAACCGTCTAATTGATAGGGCTGCTAGAGGGGAAGCGACCTGTGGAGAAGCATCGCCAGTTATCTGATGCATCGATCCGATTGTCTTTGGAGTGAGACTTCGTCGTTCAAGAGATGATGAAGATCACAACGGAAGAGGAAAAGCTTCAAGCAGAACACCAAAGGTTGGAGCTTCGTCTGACTAGCCTTATCTGAGATTAGGAAGCTACTAGTCTGCTATTGAAGAAGATCATGTCTTTTACTGCCATAGAGGCCGCAGTGAGAGATCTAGAGGATAGGCTTGCCTCCATAACCGCCTTGAAGGCCGTATTGTCATCGAGCAGTAATCTAGGCATATTGCTTGTAAGAAGAAGGAACAACTCATAGCTTCTCTCCGTCAGCGACTCTAGGGATTTTTATGGAAATTTGAATATATCCTCCCTCTTTTTAGTACTTCTCCATATATATATTTTTTGAATAGAAAAAGTAATGGCAATTTACCTTCTTTTTTATCCTTGTTTGTGGACCCATTCTGAGATCGAGCTCACTAAGGCTTTGTTGGGGTGTAACGTGGCAAGCATGTAGTTTTCCCTTTTTTATTGCCGTCGTGGCAAACATAAGGCTCGTGTGCCTTGATTTGACCAGGTTCGTTTAGAAGTTGAATGCATAGGCTCCTCGTTAAACGTAGAGAAGTTACTTATATTTAACAGGGGAGTGGCTCTTTAACTGTCCTCTTGATGAGTCTTATGGCTAGAAAGGACCCTTCTTCCACAATCTCATCCATTTCTCTTCTCCATGCTTGAGTATTGCTTCTCCTCTTATGGCCTGAAGCTTTTTTTCTTCTTTAGCAATTCGAGGAGGAGTCATGGTGGCGGTTAGCGCCGAGTCTTCAGATGACACGAAGGTAGAAGCACCAGAAAGTACTCCTGACGTCGCAAGGAACGGTCTCGTATGCTCCTTTGTACACAAAGATTTTCTTTCTGATGTGGGGACGAATCGGGAAGTGGTAGATCGTATAAAAAGTGGGGTTCTCCCTCTTCTCATTGCTAGCTTTACACTTCTTGGATTAGCAGGCATGCTGCTCTTGCCTTATGCGAGGAGGATGTTGGTCTCCGAATTTTGGTAGATTGCTTGTCCCCGTACTTCTTATTCCATGCGATGGCAGTTGATAACTTGCTCGGGAGGAGTATCCTCGACCTTGGGAAGAGACTTGGAAGCTTCCCTAAAATTGTCCTCTCTTACAACTTTTTGTCGTCTTCTTTGGGACATCTTTTAAAAGATGCTCGGAAGCTCTTGCGAGGCTCTCAAATTTGTCGTTATAAGGTAGTACCTGTGACGTGCTAACCCTCCAGAGGGAGCTATACACAAGTATCAGAAACCAGTTGTGGCAAGATTCTATGTAGAAATAACTTCTTATATGTGACTAGAACATGTAACAGATTTTCCTTTTTGATAAGAGTCTTTGTCATCTCTTTTGTGAGGATATGAATATTTTTACTAGAGGTATGATGGATGTAGTAGAAAAACCTCGATATCCACCTTGTAGAGAGTTCAACATCCTATAAAAGGATCTGTTAATATTCAAGATTTATAAAAGAAACTTATTCAAGAGACATGGCATATTGAGGAGCCGCATGTTTCTTCTTTCTTTCTTTTTTCTTTTTCCTTTTTTGAAGCCGGCCCGTGGGGCCTTGGCCGTGAAACGCACTCCTCACGCATTCCTTTATTGATAAGAAATTATGCCGATTATGGCGTGGGCTTTTTCTTCTTCTTTTGTCTTGATGATGGAGGGACCTTAGGTCAAAATATTTTGTCTATCAGATTCGGGTGTACCCATATAATTTTTTCCTTTACCGTTTTGATTAGGGTCATCCCGACCGCATGGTTGTGCGCTGGTGGAGGGTTGACGATTTCCAACGTAGCTTTAGGAATCGGGACCACTCCGTCTTGGACTTCGACCGTGGGAAGATTATCGATCTATATCGACACCATGTTGGCCGCCACAATATGCTCTTCGAAGTCGAGGGTAATAGCCTTTGAGTTGATGAGCCATTGGATCTGCCCTTTTAGGATGTAACAATCATTGGTAGCATGGACTATGAATTGATGGTAGAGGAGTACTTTAGATTATCTATCCTACCTACTTTATCTGGGCGCTTTGGCTTGGGCAATCGTAGCATATTGTTCTTCATTAGGACACTGAAGATGTCGACGACTTAGTCGTCAGTGAAGGAGTAGGTGTCCCTTCGCCTGGGCGAGTCCGTTAGTAATTGCTTCACCCCTTTTTTCTTTACGTTGACGGCAAGGATTCTTTCCCTCTGATGCTGTCATCATCTCTGTTGTTTTGAGGGTGCCTCCCTCCATCTCCAGTATTCAGGCCTGATCAGATGAATGCCTTTTGCATTCTTCGTGACTTGGTAGACGCTTTAGATGAATGCCGCCCAATTCTAGTGCTGGTCTGTGCTTGTACAAAATTTTGTAGCTGGCATCAGACCCTGCCGGCGTGTATCTATGAGGACCGTCTCCAGATTCCTCGGAGGCATCTTCAGAATATTATACCTGAAGAGCTCAATGAAGTCATGTTCTGGTTCTTTGTCCCACTGGACCGTACCAATGAGGGTGGACATTGTCATCTCCATCTTGTTGTCGTAGAAGCATGCCAAGAACCGCCGTTAGAGGTCGTCGAATGTCTTGATGTAGTTATCATGGAGACTGTAAAACCATTCTTACACGATGTCGATCAATCCCCCTACGAACACCTTGGTGAGTAGGGTGTCGTCTATGGAAAGATGCTGTATTATGGACTCGTAGTAGTTCAAGTACTGACGAGGTGATGACTTTCCATTAAAAGAAGTTAGAGACTAGGATTTGTACTTCTGGAGGAAAATCACCTTGTTCCATTCGGCGGGATAAGGTCGTCTTATCCTTAGCATCTGCATTCTCTTTCGAGTGCTGATGGATTCAAATTGAGCCCGCAACTCTTGAATCTTCCTTCGGTTGTCGTTGGTTAGAACCAGCATCGATAGTTGTTGCCTGGAGGGGATGTTGGACTCGCCATTAAGTCCTATCTTCTGACTTCCTTGTCGTAAAGTCGTTAGTGGGGCTATGTCAGCCCTTATATCTGCCATCGATTGGGATATGGACTATATTATGGCATTAAAGGTGGCCATCATTATTTCCAGAGAGTCGAGGTACTGTCGGTCGCTTGTACTAGTGTCCTCATCACTGGCCATGTATACCGTTCGGCGGTTCGAAAGATTTAGCGGGGAGGGGGGGCTCGCTTGGCCTAATTCCCTAGGCTTTATCATCGTCAAGGTTGGGACGCATGGTGGTGGCATCTTCAGACTCCAACCACTGGCTACTCCCAGCCACTGTAGTAGCTTGGTTGGGTGAAGGTTTACCCCCAGCTTTACGTCTTATCCTTGACAGATTGCTACCTCCAACGTGGGAAATAGGTGGATAAGACGTATTTCTTGGTTGTGGCACGACATTCTACAAGAGTACCCTTGACCGGGTATTCTGGAATACCCCTATCATAGGTAGCCGGGTGGCTAACCTTTGTGCTGGCGGCCTCCTCGTGCTTGTTGAGGAAGAGGGCACATTTGAGCACTTTGGACGGAGTAGTAGAAATCATGAACTGGTTCTTATACAGTTGTCCGTTGTAGTCGTTGGAAGACGTATGGCTTATTTATAGATACTGATGTCTGAGAACAACATCAGTTGATGGTGATTTGGGTGCAATTCCCTGTGGAGGGTTTGGTGCATGCGCCACCATCTTTCTTTACCTCCTGCTAGTGATCGATTATTTCTCACAAATCTGGCAGAGGGCATTTATATACGCCATGTGGGTCGAATGGTTGATCAGACGAGGCTTCCAATCCATCGCAGGGGCTAATCAGAATGGATCTATGGGGTTGGCTCACTTCTACACATGACTTTGACGAGCGCATGTGCGTATCCAATATAGCCTTCCGTTAGGGGCCCGTATAATCATACGGGGCACCTTTTGATAAATGCCCATCGAGACAGCAGTTTGATTATGTTGAGCCCACGTTGTTCTGGACCTCTTTGTGCTAGCATTTGAGTAGTATAATGCATCCAGGCCCTTTTCGTGGGCGGGGTTCAGGGAGATCCTATGTAAGACAGATCTTCTTTGCCTTCCTTATGTGTGCTTCTGTCTGGCACTATCTGGGGAGGCTTGATGTGTGTCTATAGGCACTCATCTTGATTTAGACGAGGCATGCTTCCGCACCTTCTGCTAGCAAGCTAGCCGAGACACAACTTTGTCTTCTTGAGCAAGAAGTGGTCGGGATTGCCTGATGAGAACGCACGTTTCCGAGTTCCTGGCATTGATCTCCTTCTCTAATTGGGACCCAAGTATTGGGCTATGTTCTTCCCACATTTGAGAGAGGGGAAAGGATACACAGGAGTTAGATACGAGGCTTCATTTGTAGAAACTGGCAGAGCATCCTCCGCAGTTGCTCATAGTGGCACAGTAGCCTTGACTACCCATGCCTTGCAAGTCTTCCTAAGTTTTATAAACTTAGAATAAGGGTTTGACCCTTCAGAGAGCATGTCTTTGTAAGCTTGTTGGTCGAACTGGATGACCAACGTCTGTTGGGATAAGCCCAACTTGGAAGTATCAGATTGTGATATCACTTTCTTGTCGAAAGAGAAAGTAGCCCTCAACAGAGTCGCCAGCTTGTTAGTCATTGCATTTGGGAAAGATATGTTTAAGATGATATGTATCTTTTAGATGGATAAGGGAAGAAGAGACAGGTAGAGACAAAACTCATTTCCTTTCCTTTATATATTTTGATTTTAAATAATACAACAAAGCCCTAACAGTAAGGATATGCAAGTACAAAAATAGATTCTAGAGAAGTGTGCCGATGAAGATCGGGTACTTAATGACCCTATTACTCCGTTAACGATCTGATACTTAGTAGCTTCTCTAAGTGCTTTCTATGACTCTCTCTCTCTCTCTCCTGTGTATCTAGTGCCCTCAGCGATGAGGTTGATTTGGTGGATCTGATCATTTGATGATCTGATCTTCTCTCTGTCGTCTCTTTCTCGATTGCTTGTACCTCCTCCCTATTTTCTTTTAGCGGACAAGCTATGAAGGAGGTAATGATGAGGAAGGATCTCCTGCGTAAAAGATGCTATCTGGGTTGTCACAAATATTTAGGCAGGCTGTTTAACCGCTCGGTCTGGTTGAGGTACTAATTGGGCGACCGTTGCTGTAGAAGCTCCGGATGAGGACTTAAGGATCCTCGGGTTTGATTATTGGTAATTATGGTTGTCCATCCGTACGGCTTGATCACAGGTGATCCAGCACACATGAGTGTTTAGGACAACCTGTCGTTTGAATGGTACGGTTACGTAACGTGTGCAACATAAATGGAAGACTTAAATCCGGTGGCACGATCTTTAGTTAATGAGTGGCGTTGGCCATGATTTGGAAGGAATCTCTAATTTGAATGGAGCTGTTACGGTGCACACACCATAAACGTGGTGTTGGTCCTTTCAGCCTTTACCAACAAAATTTAAGGTGATCTGGTTCGGGGTACAAACCAGCTTGTGATTATCCAGTTTGGAGCGTGAACCAGCTTGCTATGATTCGGATCGAAGAACAAATCGACAGTCTTGGTGTAGAGGGTGGCTCAGCTACGTACTCGAGCCATCTGCCTTGATGTGGAGACTAGTTGGGGCGTTTAAGCCGCGTGACCCTTGGTCACATGGGGCTTCTTGAAAAAGAGGCTTTATAGTGCATGAGCCGCATGTGATCTGATCATATGGCGTGGTCTAGCTGTCTTTTGTTCTGCAAAGGTGATGTACCTCGGGGTACTATGCTGTTGGGACTTGGCATCCCACTGGAGGTCTTCTAGGCCTTCATGCACTTTTCTTGAGGTGGTTTGGTCTTGATTGAGCTTGGACAATTTCCATGCTTCTACAGTTACTGATAATGATGATTCAAGCAATGAAGAATTGGCTTTGATCATAAGAAATTTCAGGCGATTTCTGAAGTATGAAAGATGAAACAGGAAAAAAGACTAATAAAGAAGGGCATGTATGTTACAACTGTAAAATGATTGGTCATATCAAGAAGGACTATACATCTACTAAGAAGGATAATAAGTATGAACATTCAAGCAAAAGATGATTTTCAATGCAAGTATATGGCAAAAAAGCAAAGCTAGCGACACAAAAAAAAGAAGAAGAAGAAGAAAAAAATCCTCGAAATACGGCCGATGTATATATTATGGAATTCGAATCTAAGGTACAATACAATTCTATTTGAAGTTGATATTAGATATAATGAATTGCCCAATGCTTTTAATGATCTCTTAGAAGAGTGCAAGACACTTAAAAAATAATTATAAGCATGCTAGAAAAGAGATCTAAATGCACAAGTAAGAGAATGATAGACTCATATCTCTATTAAATGAAATAAGAGACACACCTTCCACTTGTCACACAAATGATGTTTTTTTATCTGAAATTAAGCTTGCATAATGCTCTTGAATGTATTGAAAAGAATACACAAGAGTATGTAGAGATTAATAAAATTTATGTTTTAGAAAAGAAAAAATACGATCTTGTTGCTCAAAGAATAGATGCCCTCAAGACTAAGAAGAGTGAGTTGCATGCTAAGTGTGATAAGTTAAATATTAAGCTAGAAAACAGGTGATTAAACATATTACTCCAGCTAACACAAGGCATATAAAACATCATAAAGCCATACATGCAAGAGCCTACAGGAAAAAGGCAAGGAAATTGAAAGTCACACACAATCATCCTTTCTATTATAGACATCCACACAAGCCTCAACACACCACTTCACATGCTAATACTACTACACCTAGCACCAACACCTTCTGTCACTATTGTGGTTTACAATGACACATATCGTGTCAATTCTATATCAAAAGATTAGTAGATATGAATGTTTATGTATGGGATCCAAAAGCTGACTTACCAGATCCTCAAAGAAGTGGGTACCAATGGTCACATCTCCAAACTGTGTTGTTGGTGGACCAACCCTCTCATGCAAGAAGCAAGTGGATTTGCGATAGTGGTAGCTCACGACATATGACTTTATTTGTAATGTTATCGATGAGGAAAGAAGGATATGTCTCTTTCGACAATAATCTGAAAAGGTATATTATTGGAAATGGTAATATTAGTGTTCCTCATTTTCCTGTAATAAGATATGTTTATTTATTAATAGAATTAAAACATAACCTATTAAGCATTAGTCATCTAGCTGATAATGGTTGTGGTATTAATTTTGTGAAAAATAAATGATCTATTTATGATACATCTAGCAATAAAGTTATTTATGAAGGTATTAGGGAATTAATATTTATGTTTTTATCTATTAGAGGATACTAATAATGTAGGAAAGTGCCTGTATGCTAAAAAGGATGAAAGCTGGTTATGCACATGCTTCTAGACATGCAAACTTGGACACAATTGTTAGACTGTCCATAAAAAATTGGTAAAAGCTTACCGAGAATCTCCTTTAGAAAGGATATGATATGTGTTGACTGTAAAAAGAACTAGCAACAAGATCTTCCTTTAAGTCCATAGACGCTATAAGTACTTCTAGACCTCTTCAACTATTGCACATGGATTTGTTTGGACCTAGCAGAGTCACCAGTCTTGGTGGTAAGCTGCTTTTGTTATTATTGATGACTTTTCAAGATTTACATGGGTTTATTTTCTTGCAAATAAAAATAAAGCATTTTCTAAACTTGTGACTTTTTGCAAATATGTTTAAAATGAAAAAGGCTTTATGATTACTCGAATCCAAATTAATACTGGAGGCAAATTCGAAAATGTAGATTTCAAAAGTTTTTGTGATTCAAATGGTTTCACACGAATTTTTCTGCCTATAACTCCTCAACAAAATAGTATTGTGGAACGGAAGAATTGACCTCTTGACAATATGGCTAGATTCATGTTGAATCAATTCAATCTTTCAAAATATTTTTGGGCTGAAGCTGTAAATACGGTATGATACATTTTAAATAGGATTCTGATTTGACCTATATCGAAGAAGTCTCCCTATAAACTTTGGTTTGGTAGGACTCCTAATATCAGTATTTAAGTATTTGAGTGTCATTGTTTTATTTTGAATACCAAGGATAACTTGGGAAAATTTGACTCCAAAGCTGTGAAAGAATCTTTCTTGGATATGCCTCAAAAAGTAATGGTTTGAGAGTTTTTAATAAACGTTCTTTGATTGTTGAAGAATCTATTAATACTACTTTTGATGAGTTCAACAATCAAGCACAAAGTGATAGTGACAATGAAGTTATTCGGACAACATCCAACATGACCCCTGAAGGTATAGCAACCGGCACAAGCTATTTGGAGAATTTACCAAAGAAAATGAGGTTCATGGCTGATTATCCAGAAGAATTGGTCATATGTGATGTATCTAAGTGAATAAGCACTCATTCTACAAGTAAGGATATTATTGCAAGTATAGTTTTTATTTCGCAAATAGAGCCTAAGAATGTTACAAAAGCTTTTTCTGATGAGTTTTAGATTACATTTATGCAAGAGAAATTAAACCAATTCAAACGTAATCAAGTTTCGGAACTTTCTTGTACATGATGATTATACGATCATTGGTACCAAATGCGCATTCCGTAATAAAATCAATGCGGATGGACAAGTCACACGTAACAAAGCACGTCTAGTAGCTCAAGGCTATGATCAAGAAAAGTCGTTGATTATAAACTTTTTGCTCCTTTTGCGAGACTTGAGTTCTTATGATTTGTGCTTTTGTAAGTTTTCCCAAATTTTAAACTTTTTCAAATGGATGTTAAAAGTGCTTTTCTGAATGGTTTCATTGAAGAATAAGTTTTCATGAAGCAAACCCCTGCTTTTGAATATTTTAAATTTCTAATATCACATTTTCAAGTTACATAAGTCTCTGTATGGGCTCAAACAGGCCCCACGTGCTTAGTGTGATTGCCTCAATTCCTCCTACTTGAAAAGGTTTTTTCAAAAGGGAAAGTAAAAAGGACACTTTTTATAATAGCACACAATGACACTCTTCTATTAGTGCAAATATATGATGATTAAATCATATTTGGTTCTACTAATGAGATACTCTGTAAAGAGTTTGCTAAGTGTATGAAGAGTGAATTCAAAATGAGTATAATGGAAGAACTAAACTTCTTCCTCGGACTACAGATCAAGTAGAATTCACAGGGAACATTCATCAATGAAGCTAAGTGTACCAAATAACTGCTAAAGAAATACGACATGGACAATATCAAACCTATTGGCACTCGAATGTCTATAGCTATAAAGCTTGATCTTGATGAAAGTGGCAAATTAGTCGATATACGAAAGTATCGAGGTATCATTAGTAGTTTACTCTATTTAACAGTTAATCATCTTAATATAAGGTTTAGTATTTTCCTATGTGCTAGATACCAGACTAGCCCTAAGAAATCACATTTGTCCATAGTTAAGCGTATCTTTCGATGCCTTAAAGGAACATTAACTGTCCGCCTATGGTATCCTCAAAACACGTCCTTTGACCTGGTTAGTTATTCAGATGCTCACTTTACGGGTTGTAAGGTTGATCAAAAAAGTACCAGCAGCACTTGTCATTTCTTGGGCAAGGTATTAGTCTCTTGTTTGATTAAGAAATAGAATTTTGTCGCATCATCAACTACTGAAGTAGAATACATACCTGTAGGACGTTGCTGTGCACAAATTTTGTGGATGAAACAGAACCTCGAAGACTACAATCTCATTTATAAGCACATTCTCATCTACTGTGATAACACTAGCGCTTTTAATATCACGAAGAATCTATAAGCCCTCTGAATTTTAGCACTTTTTTTGTTTAATAGGATTATCTATTATTAAATAATATTAAATTTCAATTTTGACTATTAATACCCTTTATCGTAGCTTTGATTTTAGAACAACAAAAATTGCTAATTCCAATTTCATATCCATAAGCTAAACGAGTTCACCTCCATTTAAATAAATCATGACCCAATCAAACATGTTCCCTTGTACTCTATTTTACTTGTACAATTTTTGAGTCAAAAATGCTAATTCTACCCTTGACTGTAAAGCCCTTGTATTTCCAATTGGAATTGGAGACCCAATCTCGACTCAAACGTTTTGACCCAATATATAGTTTGACCTATTTTGAGCCTACTACACGCATGCCACTAGTGTCCAACTCAAATTTGTCCATATATGCTACTTATATTCAAATGGCACAAAAGACAATTTATTAGACGTTCAGAGACCAATTATATCCAACGAGCCACACCGGCCTGAACCAAACAAGCTAGTAAAGGTAGAGCCCAACCTAGGTTGCCTAAGCTTAGTATTGACCACTATTAATTGATTTTTATTAGTTAATTACAGCCATCTATATGAAAATATAAATATGCATTACAAAGATTTAGGAGGGGTTATTTGGAAACTACCAAATCTAGTGCAATCTTTTTCTCACCATTTAAACTCAAAAACCAATCCTAACAGAATCCTAAATTCTCCCAAACCCCTCTGCTTTACGTAATCCCCTCGTCCTCTCAGATTTCCATATATATATATATATATATATATATAATATATATATATATATATATATATATATATATATATATATATATATATATATATATATATATATATTACCAAAAAGCGAACACATCCAACCTAATAACCCGACCCCCCCGGCTAAACCCGCCAACACCCTAGTAATCGCCACCTTTCCAACTGTAAAACCCCTTACCCTGAATTTAGTAAAATTTAATCTAACATAACAGTATGAATTATTTTGAGGAATAATTAAGGTTAGGAAAATAGAAGCCACATTTAAAAACAATATTATCTTATATATTACTTATTGAACCCAATGAGCCCAATTGTTTTTACTCAACCTAGAGCCAACCCTAATACCTAAGGAAGTGGTCAAGTAAAACACCAAACTCCCACTCTAATCTCATAAAACACCAAACACGATGGTCCATAAACCAAGACTTATTTTTAGAAGATTAATTTTAGCATATAATAAATTTGTAACAACAACCCTTTCACCTCCCTCTCATGGCCAAAACCCCTTTCTCTTCATCTTCTCTTTTAAACCAATGGAGTCCCAGTTCCATCAATTGGTATCAAAGCCACTTTGGATCTGCGTATTGATTGATACGTCCATGTTGTCTAATAAAATTTGTGCTGTGTGGTAGATGTAGATCTGTTCTAACCCAGTTTTGCAGGCATCTTAGATCCAACTATTATGGTCCAATGCATGTTTTTGTTTGTGTTGTTTTAAACCACAGACATGTCGTGGATGTTGTTGTTATTTTGGATGTAATTAAAATCATGAGCTTATTATTTTAATTTTTCAATCTAGATTATGTGTGAACTCCTTCGGGAGGCATAGGATTGATATAATTTTAATTATTTTTTATCAATCATGATGGTGGTGGTGGTTGTTTCTGACGCTGGACGAGATGCTATTTTTAAGTAGTCCAAAGACAGACGAATGATTTTCGGTAAAGGAATCTACAACCAAAACCTTAAAAAAACCTCATTGTTGAGGTCGAACCCCGAATAGATCTGCACAGTGCCAGATTTTGGATTCGGATAGTTGAGGACAAAGCAGAAAATATGACCATAATAGTTAAATATTTTTCTATTGTTTGTTGTCATTTTGCTTTTTCTGATTATGCATGTTTATTATTATGTGGATGCTTTTTTTGAAAAACTAAGTCTACATTAATAATGGACAACATGGACATAATATCAACCAGTAGAAAAATCCTTATTGTTAAATAACTAAGAGGGAGAGGAAATTTATTTAGCATAAATCCTATGGTCTCTATTACTGGTTTGTAGGTGATGTAATTATACTTGCGTATTGGCTTTAGTTCTTTCCTCCATATCGGATGAGTATAATTATGGATCACCAGTACAAACATCCTTAGGAATAATTGTAGAAAGTTACCTAATATGCGTACAATTCTCCATCTGAAGAAACTCATTACAAGGTAATGGACTTAGTATTAAGTAATAGTATACACTTAGATACAAACAATGGTATCCTCCCCATCGGAGTCACTACTATTATTTGTATGACCAGAGCAAAACCAACAAATTAATTTTATTTGTCATAAAGTTATGTTGACATAATAGTAAAATTAATAGGAAGAACCTACTTGAACAAAGTTGAATTTGTATACGTCCACACTATCGTGGCATGCTAAATTCATGATGTTCAAGATGTTGGTAAATTTCTTATTATTGTTTTGAGGGAATAAATATTTAATTAATTCAAAAAGTTTTTTGCCCTATATAATTTTTATTTATGTGATTCTCAGGATTTCAAAAATAGTTTCTTTCACTCCACTTATGGTGATTCTTAAAGAAAATAAGCTTACTGTACCTAATTATATTGACTGGAAACATAATTTAGATATTGTACTGACTGTTGAGGAGTACAAATATGTACTTGTTGAGGAATGCCCATCTAAGCCTGATGCTAACTCTTATGAAGAGGTCAAAGAGGCCTATAAGAAGTGAAAAAAGGCAGATGAGATTGTGCAGTATTACATTCTGGTATCTATGTAAAATGTACTACAACATCAGCATTAGGCCATGGCCACAGCTTAGGACATGACGTATAACCTCAAAGAACTCTTCGAACATTAGAGTAGAGCAGCTAGGCAGTTTGCTATGAATTGTTTGATGAATACAAAAATGGCTGAGGGTACACCTGTAAGGGATCATATTCTCAAGATGATGGGTCATCTGAATGAGATGGAGATCCTTGGAGCTGAAATCGATAGAGAATCCCAGGTCGATATCATTCTCAGGACTCTGCCTAATTTTTTTGATAATTTTTGCTTTAATTACAACATGAACAAAAGGTTGTATAGTTTGGCAGAACTTACAAAAGAGCTACAGGATGTCGAATCTCTCTTTAGGCAGAGTGGTCATATTTTTTTCTTCTGAAAAGACTTCTACTTCTAAGCCAAAAGGCGGTAAAAAGAAGAATAACATTCAGAAACAGACAAACTCAGCAAAGAAGGGCATAGGACCTCAAGGCGTTGTGAAAAAATCGAAAGGCAAATGTTTCAAGTACAAAAGGTCATAACATTGGAAGAATGACTGTCCACTTCTCAAACAAGGGAACAAAGAAGGTATATCTTATTTACTAGTAGTTGAAACATGTTTAGCGGTGTTATCTTGTGAGACTCGTCTCACAGTATCAGTATTTATATACGGATACATATTTTGTAATGTATTTCGTATTTTCTTGGTTTTCAGAATGTTTTAAAATTTTCCCAAAACTATAGGTTTTCTCCTTGATCAGCATACCGCCAGTATACCGGTGTATACCAACGGTATACCGCTCGGACATATTTTCTACACTTTAGATATTTCTGATTTCAGATATTTTGTGAACAGTGTTTCTGATATTTTCGTGAATAGTATTTAGATATTTTCATGAATAGTATAGATACACCCTATTATCCAATGTATATTTGGTTTTGTTTGAATGTCCATGATTGACCTTGACCTTGACATGGATCACCATCCGTTGGTCAAGATTAATTCCTCATTCTATATATACCCTTTTACTTTTTCTCTCCATCCTCTTTTTACTCTTTCTTCCTTCCCTCTTCACTTTCATTTCTCTTCCTCAAGTGCTTAGGAAGGCTTGGCCTTGAGGTCTAGACTGTGGTTTTGTACCCCTCTTAGTGGTGGAGTAGAAGATTAGGCTTGGAGCTTAACCTAGGCAAGTACATCTTGCCAAATTCTTGGACAATAGTATTTTATTGTCATTTTTGTTTTCCTTGGTATTAATTGCTTAGAATTTTCCTAAACTTATTTTGTTAAATATGTTTTCCTTATGATTCTCATATATATGCATGTTTCCAAAATTTGTTTAAGCAAGGTTTTGATTTTTTGTTAAAATCCAATATTGACTTAGTAGAAAACTTGGTATCACGAGTGATAATCGTGTTACCATCATGGATACTAGTGTTAAATATGTTTTTCTTATGATTCTCGTCCCATATGCATATATGAGGTCCTTACCTAGCTACTATACATGGATTTTGAGTTTGGTGGCAATCGGAATCCGTTTCGGTGTCCCGAGAACCTATGTTTGGAGTATTTTGAAGTATTGATCCATCAAATATTTGAATGTGTGAAATTTAATAGTTCCATATTGTAGGAAATTCAATTCTATGCAATTTTGACTTTTGAAAATTCGAATTTCAATTTAAAATAAAGTTTTTATGGCCGAAACAAGTTTTGGCAAAAATCTGAATTTTGTTGCTGTTTGGAAGATCGGAATTCCGATGGTATACCATAGTATACCGAAGGTATGTCGATTTATGCACCAGAAACTTTCTGTCTTTAGGCCAGAATACTGCCGGTATATCACAGTATACCGTCGGTATGCCGTTTTAGGCTGTTATTGTCCATTTTTGTCCGTTTCTATCCGTTTTTGTCCATTTTTGATATTTTCTTCGACCATAATGATTTCTTAACATGATAAGATGATCTTGCATAGCTAGAGAATGATTGTACACCCTACATACCCTTGACACTAGAACATGTTCAATCATTCTTCTACGAAATGTAGTTAGCTTTAATTATTCTTTCCCACATGCCATGATATGTCTTTTGATAGATTCTTTCATACAAGCTATGATAATTGTTGCCATGCCTTCTTTTCTTACTAGATAGTAGGCCGTCGTGGCGCACTCATGATACATGTCCTTCTACACTTACATGATAGTGGCCTGTCATGGCGTACACTTGATTCTAGTACATGTCTAGCTCCTTGATAGTGGCTCGTCGTAGCGCACTCTTGTCTTGATATTGTCATGTCTTCTTGTGGCTTGTTGTAGTGCACAATCTGGCTTGTCTTGTTCAGTCTTGCATGTCTCATGTTTAGGATGGATTCTGCGGAATGCCACACCCAGAATCCAACAAGAAAATGTTAAGGACTGAACAACTCGCTTAATTACCTAGATCATTGGAGACTTTCCCTGTTGCACCTTTGGTCATGGTCTTATATATATATATATGTATATATACATGGGATTTGGAGCTGTCTGTCATGATGAGCACTCTTCCAGCACACCATCGAGTGGGGCACCTCCTTAGGACACATGTATCTTACTGCAGTGTGTCTGCTATACTTGTTTTCTTTTTGGCTTGGATCATTCAGGTAGTAGCAGGTAGGTAACTGGACTTAAATTTCTCAAACTTGCATGTGTTTGTAATTAGGATTGTGGCAACCCTAGTTAGCTAAAGTATCAAGCCGTACTCATTGTTTGGCCGTGATTGATGGATGGAGTTTATTTCTGTCTAATCTAGTCTTGCTACAGTTTATCTTATTATATTACTTAGCTTCCTGTCAATCCTTACATGCTATTCTTCCTACTACATGCTCGACTTCACCACATGCTCATATGTCCAGTTTACCCTATGTATTCACTTACTATCCTCCTTGCATGTTCCAGTTTCCTTTCGTAAACAATGTGGCACTAATTTACTATTCTAGTCTCGTTTACTGCTTTATCTTAGAGATGTTATAAATTGCATGCTAGTTTTAGTTCATAGTTTGGCTTTCTTTGTGGTACTTGATATTGGGGTTCTGACCCCACTGGTTTTGCATTGACCAGGTTTAGTTGAGGAGCTCGAGGATCTTCCGAACCTTCCACTTGATGGTGACCCCCCGGAGCACCAGGCGACTTGAGTGGGTGTTCTTTCTCTTAGCCACTTTTTTCTGTACATATTCTTTTGAGGCGTTTAGCCACCTAGCACGTGTTTAGCTCATGGTTTGGACGTGACATTTGGCCTACGGGCTTAGGCATGATATTATATTTCTAGACTGCAGCTAGAGCTGATCATGTATTACTTAGTCTTGCTAGTTCTTCATTTTGTATTACTAGCTTCATGATCATCTATATATTATAGTTTGGAAAGCTTTACTGTCTTATATGCATGATGATCATATTCTTGTACCTTACTTCTTGTCTGAGACTGAGATATCTAGGATTATGCGACCTAGGATTGATTGTTGGCTTGTAGCATTGACCCCTATCTATACAGTTTATACGTTGTTTCAGAGTACTGGAGTACTTTGGTATACGTAGCTGGCCTGGTCCATCCTTACTTGTCGGTATTCTGGTTCTGGGCGTGACATAGGTTTTAGTGGTGGCCCACACAGGTCTGATTTATCAAATATGTGGGGGTTGTTGGTAGTTATCTCAGTAATAAATTCTTCTCCATTGATATCCTCAATATTACTCTTTACCTCTGATCTTTGACCTGATATCTGCTTTAATCGTTGATCGTTCTTGTTCCCTCGACCTAATCCTTGTGTACTTAAACTTTCAGGTGTAACGTTCCTGGTCCTTCTGATCGGCCTGTGCGGGCTTTGCCAATGGCAGATCAACGTCCCTTAGTTTTGTCGGTTCAGGAGGAGCATCCTCAGCATTCGGGAGCAGAGTCTAGAGTGGATCGAAGGGCAGAGTCGCCAGTTCCTCCTGTTCATCCAGCAATACCAGTTCAGCCAGGACAGCCAGAGGGTGTTGTTCGAGCACTGGTGGATGTTTTGAGTGGTTTTATGGCATCGCAGCAGTGCCAGAGCGATGTTCTTACCCATTCTGTCTAGACGGCTTTGGAGAGGGGTGGTGCTCAGGTCTACAATTCTGTGAGCAGCTTCAGGCGTCTCCATCCCTCGTACTTCTATCGTACGGAGGATGCTATTGCGTCTGATGCGTGGCTTCTGGATACTGAGGCCATTCTGGAGGCGGCAGGAATTCCGGCTAGGGAGCGTATGGCAGTTGTCAGGTTGCAGCTCTTAGATTTGGCCCACGACTGGTGTACAGCTCACGAGGTATCTCTTGTGGCACCGATAGCTTGGGCCGATTTTAGCGAGAGGTTTCAGACTCGCTATTTTGATGCGGTGTCGCGTTATGATCTGCAGCAAAGGTTCATTGGCTTGCGACAGATGAGCAGGACCGTCGACGGCTATGCGGCAGAGTTTAGCAGGATCAGTCGGTTTGCCCCTTACTTAGTGGGGAACGAGTTCGATCGTACAAGGAGGTTCCAGTAGGGGCTTCATCTGGAGATCATACTGGCAGCTTAGCAGCATGAGTTCCAGACTTTTAATGCAGTGGTGAGGGCGGCTAGGAGGCATGAGTAACCTCGCAGAGGATCGTTGATAGAGTCGGAGGTCAGAAAAGGTCTTACATTTATAGGGGATCTTCTCTCCAGTCGTCAACACCAGCACCAGCACCAGCAGTTAGGACATTGGAGATTGGATCACCTAGAGGAGCAGTTCTAGCAGCTTTCTTTCAGCAGTCATCTCATATGCAACCTCAGCAGTAGAGGTTATTTTCATCTATTGGATATTCTCATTACAGGAAGCCTGGGCACGTTCTTTCTGAGTACCGTAGGGCACATGGGTTGTGTTTGGTCTGTGGAGCTTCAGACCATATGATGGGATCTTGTCCACGGAGGGCTAGTTCTTCCTCAGTACATCCAATTCCATCGGCTACCTCGGTAGTCCAGCAGTATAAGGCACAGGTACCGGTTCAGCATCAGCAGACTCAGAGGCCTTTAACAGTGCAGTTCTGGACATTCCAGCAACAGAGGCCTCAGTCGTATATGCAGGTCCAAGCCTAGAGGCAGCAGGGCCAGCAGCCGGTTAGAGCAGCAGTTCTGAGGCATGGGCAGGCAGAGTTTAGTATGTTAGAGCAGGTTTTGGCCGAGGATGGTCATGTGGTAGGTATTATCCTATTCTTCTTCCAGACTTATTTATTTCTTTGGGTTACGTATATTTGGCGTGTTTTTCGTCTCACTCTTCTATTTTCATATCTCGAGATACATGATATTTATCACATGTCTCGACTACGAAGATACGTCCTGGATAGAGTCATGTCTTAGATTAAGTCATTGGTACCGACTTACTTTGAGATTTGACCCTTATTTTTTTGGAGACAGTGTAGGCCAGCGAGGACGATTCCTACTCAACTGACTCAGGAGACATATTTATTCATATGCCTCCAGCCCTTCTTGATTGTGGTTGTGTTATTGCTTACGCATTTACTTATATTATTATTATTTTTATCTTACCAACATGCCATGTATTGTTTTGATTGTCATAATTTTTCAGCTTTTTGGTTTGGTTTTTATGCATGACTAGCTTTAAGAAATTTCGAGGACAGAATTTATTTTTAAGTTGTGGAGAGTTGTGAGACTCATCTCACAATATCAGTATTTATATATGGATACGTATTTTGCAGTATATTTCATATTTTTTGGTTTTTGGAATGCTTTAAAATTTTCCCAAAACTATAGGTTTTCTCCTTGATCGACATACTGCCAGTATACCGGTGTATATCGACGGCATACAACTAGGACATATTTTCTACACTTTAGATATTTTCGATTTCAGATATTTTGTGAATAGTGTTTCTGATATTTTCGTGAATAGTATTTCGAATATTTTTGTGAAGAGTATTTAGATATTTTCGTGCATAGTATAGTTGCACCCTATTATCCATTGGATATTTGGTTTTGTTTGAATGGCCATGATTGACCTTGACCTTCACATAGATCACCATCCGATAGTCAAGATTAATTCTCCATTCTATATATACCCATTTACTTTCTCTCTCCATCCTCTTTTCACTCTTTATTCCTTCCCTCTTCACTTTCATTTCTCTTCCTCAAGTGCTTAGGAAGGCTTGGCCATGAGGTCTAGAGTGTGGATTCGTACCCCTCTTGGTGGTGGAGTAGAAAATTAGGCGTGGAGCTTAACCTAGGCAAGTACATCTTGACAAATTCTTCAACAATAGTATTTTTTTGTCATTTTTGTTTTCCTTGGTATTAAATGCTTAGAATTTTCCTAAACTTATTTTATTAAATATGTTTTCCTTATGATTCTCGTATTTATGCATGTTTTCAAATTTTGTTTAAGCAAGGTTTTGATTTTCTGTTAAATCCTAATATTGACTTAGTAGAAAACTTGATATCAAGAGTGATACTAATGTTACCATCATGGATCTTGGTCACATATGCATATATGAGGTCCTTACCTAGCTAGTATACATGGATTTTGAGTTTGGTGGCAATCGAAACCCGTTTCGGTGTCCTGAGAACCTCTGTTTGGAGTATTTTGAAGTATTGATCTATCAAATATTTAAATTTGTGAAATTTAATAGTTCCATATTGTAGAAAATTCAATTCTATGCAATTTTGACTTTTGAAAATCCGAATTTCGATTTAAAATGAAATTTTTATGGCCGAAACAAGTTATGGCAAAAATCTAAATATTGTTGCTGTTTGGAAGATCGGAATTCAAATGGTATACCATAGTATACCGAAGGTATGCCGATTTTTGCACCAGAAACTTTCTGTCTTTAGGCCGAAATACTGCCGGTATACCGCCGTATACCGCCGGTATGCCGTTTTATTCTGTTTTTGTCCGTTTCTGTCCGTTTTTGTCCGTTTTTGATATTTTTTGACTATAATGATTTCATAACATGATAAGATGATCTTGCATAGTTAGAGAATGATTGTACACCCTATATACACTTGACACTAGCTCATGTTCAATCATTTTTCTATGAAATGTACTTTGCTTTAATTATGTTCCCACATGCCATGATATGTCTTTTGATAGATTCTTTCTTACAAGCTATGATAATTGTTGCCATGCCTTCTTTGCTTACTAGATAGTAGCCCGTCGTGGCACACTCATGATACATGTCCTTCTTTGCTTACGTGATAGTGGCCTGTCATGGCGCACTCTTGATTCTAGTACATCTCTAGCTCCTTGATAGTGGCTCGTCGTAGCGCACTCTTGTCTTGATATTATTATGTCTTCTTGTGGCTTGTTGTAGTGCACAATCTTGCTTGTCTTGTCCAGTCTTGCATGTCTCATGTCTAGGATGGATTCTACGAAATGCTACACCCAGAATCCAACAAAAAATGTTAAGGACTAAACAACTCGCTTGATTACCTAGATCATTGGAGACTTTTCCGGTTACCTGTTGCCCCTTTGGTCTTGGTCTTATATATATACATGGGATTTGGAGCTATCTTTCATGATGAGCACTCTTCCAGTATACCGTCGAGTGGGGCACCTCCTTAGAAAACATGTATCTTACTGTAGTGTGTCTGCTATACTTGTTTTTTTTGGCTTGGATCATTCAGGTAGTAGCAGGTAGGTAACTGGACTTGGATTTCTCAAACTTGCATGTGTTAGTAATTAGGATTGTGGCAACCCTAGTTAGCTAAAGTATCAAGCCGTACTCATTGCTTGGCCGTGATTGATGGATGGAGTCCATTCCTGTCTAGTCTAGTCTTGCTCCAGTTCATCTTATTGTATTACTTAGCTTCCTGTCAATTCTTACATGCTATTCTTCCTACTAAATGCTCGGCTTTACCACATGCTCATATGTCCAGTTTACCCTATGTATTCACTTACTATCCTTCTTGTATGTTCCAGTTTCCTTTCGTAAACAATGTGGCACCAATTTACTATTCTAGTCTCGTTTACTGCTTTATCTTAGAGATGTTATAAATTGGATACTGGTTTTAGTTTATAGTTTGGCTTTCTTTGTGGTACTTGCTATTGGGGTTCTGACCCCACTGGTTTTGCATTGACCAGGTTTAGTTGAGGAGCTCGAGGATCTTCCGGACCTTCCACTTGATGGTGACCCCCCGAAGCACTAGGAGACTTGAGTGGGTGTTCTTTCTCTTAGCCACTTTTTTCTGTACATATTCTTTTGAGGCGTTTAGCCACCTAGCACGTGTTTAGCTCAGGGTTTGGACGTGACATTTGGCCTACGGGCTTAGGCATGATATTATATTTCTAGACTGCAGCTAGAGCTGATCATGTATTACTTAGTCTTGCTAGTTCTTCATTTTGTATTACTAGCTTCATGATCATCTACATATTATAGTTTGGGAAGCTTTACTGTCTTATATGCATGATGATCATATTCTTGTACTTACTTCTTATCTGAGACTGAGATATCTAGGATTATGCGACCTAGGATTGATTGTTGGCTTGTAGCATTGACCCCCATCTATAGCTTATACGTTGTTTCATAGTACTGGAGTACTTTGGTATACGCTGGCCTGGTCCATCCTTACTTGTCGGTATTCTGGTTCTGGGAGTGACATAGGTTTTAGTGGTGGCCCATACAGGTCTGATTTATCAAATATGTGGGGGTTGCTGGTAGTTATCTCAGTAATAAATTCTTCTCCATTGATATCCTCAATATTACTCTTTACCTCTGATCTTTGACCTGATATCTGCTTTAATCGTTGATCGTTCATGTTCTCTCGACCTAATCCTTGTGTACTTAAACTTTCAGGTGTAACGTTCCTGGTCCTTCTGATCGGCCTGTGCGGGCTTTGCCAATGGCAGATCAACGTCCCTTAGTTTTGCCGGTTCAGGAGGAGCATTCTCAGCATTCGGGAGCAGAGTCTAGAGTGGATCGAAGGACAGAGTCGCCAGTTCCTCCTGTTCATCCAGTAATACCAGTTCAACGAGGACAGCCAGAGGGTGTTGTTCGAGCACTGGTGGATGTTTTGAGTGGTTTTATGGCATCGCAGCAGTGCCAGAGCGATGTTCTTACCCATTCTGTCTAGACGGCTTTGGAGAGGGGTGGTGCTCAGTTCTACAATTCTGTGAGCAGCTTCAGGCGTCTCCATCCCCCGTACTTCTATCGTACAGAGGATGCTATTGCGTCTGATGCGTGGCTTCTGGATACTGAGGCCATTCTGGAGGCGGCAGGAATTCCGGCTAGGGAGCGTGTGGCAGTTGTCAGGTTGCAGCTCTTGGATTTGGCCCACGACTGGTGGACAGCTCATGAGGTATCTCTTGTGGCACCGATAGCTTGGGCCGATTTTAGCGAGAGGTTTCAGACTCGCTATTTTGATACGGTGTCACGTTATGATCTGCAGCAGAGGTTCATTGGCTTGCGACAGATGAGCAAGACCGTCGTCGGCTATACGGCAGAGTTTAGCAGGATCAGTCGGTTTGCCCCTTCCTTAGTGGCGAACGAGTTCGACCGTGCAAGGAGGTTCCAGTAGGGGCTTTATATGGAGATCATACTGGCAGCTGAGCAGCATGAGTTCCAGACTTTTAATAAAGTGATGAGGGCGGCTAGGAGGCATGAGTAACCTCGCAGAGGATCGTTGATAGAGTCGGAGGTCAGAAAAGGTCTCACATTTATAGGGGATCTTCTCTCCAGTCGTCAACACCAGCACCAGCACCAGCAGTTAGGACATTGGAGATTGGATCACCTAGAGAAGCAGTTCCAGCAGCTTTCTTTCAGCAGTCATGTCATATACAACCTCAGCAGTAGAGGTTATTTTCATCTATTGGATGTTCTCATTACAGGAAGCCTGGGCACGTTCTTTCTGAGTACCGTAGGGCACATGGGTTGTGTTTGGTCTGTGGAGCTTCAGACCATATGATGGGATCTTGTCCACGGAGGGCTAGTTCTTCCTCAGTACATCCAATTCCATCGGCTACCCCGGTAGTCTAGCAGTATAAGGCACAGGTACCGGTTCAGCATCAGCAGACTCAGAGGCCTTTAACAGTGCAGTTCTGGACATTCCAATAACAGAGGCCTCAGCAGTATGTGCAGGTCCAAGCCTAGAGGCAGCAGGGCCAGCAGCCGGTTAGAGCAGCAGTTCTGAGGCATGGGCAGGCAGAGTTTAGTATGTTAGAGTAGGTTTTGGCCGAGGATGGTCATGTGGTAGGTATTATCCTATTCTTCTTCCAGACTTATTTATTTCTTTGGGTTACGTATATTTGGCGTGTTTCTCGTCTCACTCTTCTATTTTCATATCTCGAGATACATGATATTTATCATATGTCTCGACTACGAAGATACGTCCTGGATAGAGTCATGTTTTAGATTAAGTCATTGGTACCGACTTACTTTGAGATTTGACCCTTATCTTTTTTTGGAGACAGTGTAGGCCAGCGAGGACGATTCCTACTCAACTGACTCAAGAGACATATTTATTCATATGCCTCCAGCCCTTCTTGATTGTGGTTGTGTTATTGCTTACGTATTTACTTATATTACTATTATTTTTATCTTACCAACATGCCATGTTTTGTTTTGATTGTCATAATTTTTTAGCTTTTTTGGTTTGGTTTTCATGCATGACTACCTTTAAGAAATTTCGAGGACAGAATTTATTTTTAAGTTGTGGAGAGTTGTGAGACTCATCTCACAGTATCAGTATTTATATATGGATACGTATTTTGTAGTATATTTCGTATTTTTTGGTTTTTGGAATGCTTTAAAATTTTCCTAAAACTATAGGTTTTCTCCTTGATCGGCATACTGGCAGTATACCGGTGTATACCGACGGCATACAGCTAGGACATATTTTCTACACTTTAGATATTTTCGATTTCAGATATTTTGTGAATAGTGTTTCTGATATTTTCGTGAATAGTATTTCGAATATTTTTGTGAAGAGTATTTAGATATTTTCGTGCATAGTGTAGTTGCACCCTATTATCCATTAGATATTTGGTTTTGTTTGAATGGCCATGATTGACCTTGACATAGATCACCATCCGATAGTCAAGATTAATTCTCCATTCTATATATACCCATTTACTTTCTCTCTCCATCCTCTTTTCACTCTTTATTCCTTCCCTCTTCACTTTCATTTCTCTTCCTCAAGTGCTTAGGAAGGCTTGGCCATGAGGTCTAGAGTGTGGATTCGTGCCCCTCTTGGTGGTGGAGTAGAAGATTAGGCTTGGAGCTTAACCTAGGCAAGTACATCTTGACAAATTCTTCAACAATAGTATTTTATTGTCATTTTTGTTTTCCATGGTATTAAATGCTTAGAATTTTCCTAAACTTATTTTATTAAATATGTTTTCCTTATGATTCTCGTATTTATGCATGTTTTCAAATTTTGTTTAAGCAAGGTTTTGATTTTCTGTTAAATCCTAATATTGACTTAGTAGAAAACTTGGTATCAAGAGTGATACTAATGTTACCATCATGGATCTTGGTCATATATGCGTATATGAGGTCCTTACCTAGCTAGTATACATGGATTTTGAGTTTGGTGGCAATCAAAACCCGTTTTGGTGTCCTGAGAACCTCTGTTTGGAGTATTTTGAAGTATTGATCTATCAAATATTTAAATTTGTGAAATTTAATAGTTCTATATTGTAGGAAGTTCAATTCTATGTAATTTTGACTTTTAAAAATCCGAATTTTGATTTAAAATAAAATTTTTATGGCCGAAACAAGTTATGGCAAAAATCTGAATTTTGTTGCTGTTTGGAAGATCAAACTTCAAACGGTATACTGTAGTATACCGAAGGTATGCCGATTTTTGCACCAGAAACTTTCTGTCTTTAGGCCGAAATACTGCCGGTATACCGCCGGTATGCCGTTTTATTCTATTTTTGTCCGTTTCTGTCCGTTTTTGTCCGTTTTTGATATTTTTTGACTATAATGATTTCATAACATGATAAGATGATCTTGCATAGTTAGAGAATGATTGTACACCCTATATACACTTGACACTAGCACATGTTCAATCATTTTTCTATGAAATGTACTTTGCTTTAATTATGTTCCCATATGCCATGATATGTCTTTTGATAGATTCTTTCTTACAAGCTATGATAATTGTTGCCATACCTTCTTTGCTTACTAGATAGTAGCCCGTCGTGGCACACTCATGATACATGTCCTTCTTTGCTTACGTGATAGTGGCCTGTCATGGTGCACTCTTGATTCTAGTACATCTCTAGCTCCTTGATAGTGGCTCGTCGTAGCGTACACTTGTCTTGATATTATTATGTCTTCTTGTGGCTTGTTGTAGTGCACAATCTTGCTTGTCTTGTCCAGTCTTGCATGTCTCATGTCTAGGATGGATTCTACAAAATGCTACACCCAGAATCCAACAAGAAAATGTTAAGGACTAAACAACTCGCTTGATTACCTAGATCATTGGAGACTTTCTCGGTTACCTGTTGCCCCTTTGGTCTTGGTCTTATATATATACATGGGATTTGGAGCTATCTTTCATGATGAGCACTCTTCCAGTACACCGTCGAGTGGGGCACCTCCTTAGGAAACATGTATCTTACTGTAGTGTGTCTGCTATACTTGTTTTTTTTTGGCTTGGATCATTCAGGTAGTAGCAGGTAGGTAACTGGACTTGGATTTCTCAAACTTGCATGTGTTAGTAATTAGGATTGTGGCAACCCTAGTTAGCTAAAGTATCAAGCCGTACTCATTGCTTGGCCGTGATTGATGGATGGAGTCCATTCCTGTCTAGTCTAGTCTTGCTCCAGTTCATCTTATTGTAGTACTTAGCTTTCTGTCATTCCTTACATGTTATTCTTCCTACTAAATGCTCGGCTTCACCACATGCTCATATGTCCAGTTTATCCTATGTATTCACTTACTATCCTTCTTGCATGTTCCAGTTTCCTTTCGTAAACAATGTGGCACCAATTTACTATTCTAGTCTCGTTTACTACTTTATGTTATAGTTGTTATAAATTGGAAACTGGTTTTAGTTTATAGTTTGGCTTTCTTTGTGGTACTTGCTATTGGGGTTCTGACCCCACAGGTTTTGCATTGACTAGATTTAGTTGAGGAGTCCGAGGATCTTCTGGACCTTCCACTTGATGGTGACCACTCAGAGCACTAGAGGACTTGAGTTGGTATTCTTTCTCTTACCCACTTTCTTCTTTAAATATTATTTTGAGGCTTTTAGCCACCGAGCACATGTTTAGCTCGTGTTTTGGACTTGATATTTGGCCTACGGGCTTAGGCATGATATTATATTTCTAGACTACAGCTAGAGCTGATCATGTATTACTTAGTCCTGCTAGTTCTTTATTTTGAATTACTAGCTTCATGATCATCTATATATTATAGTTTAGGATGCTTTACTGTCTTATATGCATGATGATCATATTCTTGTACCTTACTTCTTGTGTGAGACTGAGATATCTAGGATTATGTGACCTAGGATTGACTGTTGGCTTGTAGCAGTGACCCCCATCTATACAGCTTATACGTTGTTTCAGAGTACTGATGTACTTTGGTATACGTAGCTGGCCTGGTCCGTCCCTACTTGCCGGTATTCTGGTTCTGGGGCGTGACATAGGTTTTAGTAGTGGCCCATGCAGGTCTGATTTTTTAGATATATGGGGGTTGCTGGTAGTTATCTCAGTCATAAATTCTTCTCCATTGATATCCTCAATATTACTCTTTACCTCTGATCTTTGACCTGATATCTGCTTTGATCGTTGATTGTTTCTATTCCTTCGACATAATCCTTGTATCCTTAAACTTTTAGGGGCACCGTTCCTGGTCCTTCTGATCGGCCTGTACGAGCTTTACCGATGGCAGATCAGCATCCCTTAGTTTTGCTGGTTCAGAAGGAGCATCCTCAGCATTCGGGAGCAGAGTCTAGAGTAGATCGAAGGGCAGAGTCGCCAGTTCCTCCTATTCAGCTAGTAATACCAATTCAGCCAGGCAGTCAGAGGGTGTTGTTCGAGCACTGGTGGATGTTTTGATTGGTTTTATGGCATCGCAGCAGCGCCAGAACGATGTTCTTACCCACTATATCCAGACAGCTTTGGAGAGGGGTGGTGTCCAGGTCTACAATTCTGTGAGCAGCTTCGGGCGTCTCCATCCCCCGTACTTCTATGGTACAGAGGATGCTATTACGTCTAATGTGTGGCTTCGGGATACTGTGGCCATTCTGGAGGCGGCAGGGATTCCAGCTAGGGAGCGTGTGGCAGTTGTCAGGTTGCAGCTCTTAGATTTGTCCCGTAACTGGTGGGCAGCTCATGAGGTGTCTCTTATGGCACCGATAGCTTGGGCCGATTTTAGCGAAAGGTTTCAGACTCGCTATTTTGATGCGGTATCGTGTTATGATCTGCAGCAGAGGTTCATTGGCTTACGACATATTAGCAGGACCGTCGACGGCTATGCAGCAGAGTTTAACAGGCTCAGTCGGTTTGCCTCTTCCTTAGTGGCGACCGAGTTAGACTGGACAAGGAGGTTCTAGCAGGGGCTTCATCTGGAGATCATACTGGCAGTTGAGCAGCATGAGTTCCAGACTTTTAATGCCAGTGATGAGGACAGCTAGGAGGCATGAGTACACCTCGCAGAGGATCATTGATGGAGTCGGAGGTCAGAAGAGGTCTCACATTCTGAGGGGATATTCTCCCCAGTCGTTAACACCAGCACCAGCACCAGCAGTTAGGACATTGAAGAATGGATCACCTAGAGGAGCAGTTTCAGCAGCTTCCTTTCAGCAGTCATCTCAGATGCAACCTCAGCAGCAAAGGTCGTCTTCATTTATTGGATGTTCTCATTGCGGGAAGCCTGGACATATTCTTTCTGAGTTCCGTAGGGCACATGGGTTGTGTTTGGTCTATGGAGCTTCAGACCATATGATAGGACCTTGTCCACGGAGGGCTAGTTCTTCCTCAGTACATTTAATTCTATCGGTTACCCCAGTAGTCCAGCAGTATAAGGCTCAGGTACCGGTTCAGCAGCAGAACACTCAGATGCCTTTATCAGCGTAGTTTCGGACATTCCAATAGCAGAGGCCTCAGCAGTTTGTGTAGGTCCATGCCTAGAGGCAGCAGGGCCAGCAGTCGGTTAGAAAAGCAGTTCTGAGGCATGGGTAGGCAGAGTTTAGTATGTTAGAGCAGGTTTTGGCCGAGGACGCTCATGTGGTAGGTATTATCCTATTCTTCTTCCAGACTTATTTATTTCTTTGGGTTACGCATATTTGGCGAGTTTCTCGTCTAACTCTTCTGTTTTCGTATCTCGGGATACATGATATTTATCACGTATCTCGACTATGAAGATACGTCCTGAATAGAGTCATGTCTTAGATTAAGTCATTGGTACCGACTTACTTTAAGATTTGACCCTTATCTATTTTTGGAGTCAGTATAGGCTAGCGAGGACGATTCCTACTCAACTAACTCAGGAAACATATTTATTCATATGTCTCCAGCCCTTCTTGATTGTGGTTGTGTTATTGCTTACGTATTTACTTATATTATTGTTGCCTTTATCTTACCAACATGCCACGTTTTGTTTTGATTATCATAATTTTTCAGCTTTTTGGTTTGGTTTTCATGCTTGACGCTATTAGGAAATTCCGAGGACGGAATTTATTTTTAAGTTGTGGAGAGTTGTGAGACTCGTCTCACAGTATCAGTATTTATATACGGATATGTATTTTGCAGTGTATTTCATATTTTCTTGTTTTTTGGAATGCTTTAATTTTTTTCCAAAACTATAGGTTTTCTCCTTGATCGGCATACCGCCAGTATACCGGTGTATACCGACGGCATACCGTCCGGACATATTTTCTACACTTTAGATATTTTCAATTTTAGATATTTTGTGAATAGTTTTTCTGGTATATTCGTGAATAGTGTTTCAGATATTTTCGTGAATAGTGTTTAGATATTTTCGTGAATAGTGTTTAAATATTTTTGTGAATAGTGTAGATGCACCCTATTATCCAATGGATATTTGGTTTTGCTTGAATGGCCATGATTGACCTTGACCTTGACATGGATCACCATCCGATAGTCAAGATTAATTTTTCATTCTATATATACCCTTTTACTTTCTCTTTCCATCCTCTTTTCACTCTCTCTTCCTTCCCTCTTCACTTTCATTTCTCTTACTCAAGTGCTTAGGAAGGCTTGGCCTTAAGGTCTAGAGTGTGGTTTCGTACCCCTCTTGGTGGTGGAGTAGAAGATTAGGCTTGGAGCTTAACCTAGGCAAGTATATCCTGCCAAATTCTTGAACAATAGTATTTTAATCATTTTTGTTTTCCTTGGTATTAAATGCTTAGAATTTTCCTAAACTCATTTTGTTAAATATGTTTTTTCTTATGATTCTCGTATTTATGCAAGTTTTCAAAATTTGCTTAAGCAAGGTTTTGATTTTCTGTTAAAATCCAATATTGACTTAGTAGAAAACTTGGTATCAAAAGTGATACTAGTGTTACCATCATGGAGCTTGGTCACATATGCATATATGAGGTCCTTACCTAGCTATTATACATGGATTTTGAGTTTAGTGGCAATCGGAACCCGTTTCGGTGTCCCGAGAACCTCTGTTTGGAGTATTTTAAAGTATTGATCTATCGAATCTTTGAATTTGTGAAATTTAAAAGTTTCATATTGTAGGAAATTCAATTCAATGCAATTTTGACTTTTGAAAATCCTAATTTCGATTTAAAATGAAGTTTTTATGGCCGAAACAAGTTTTAGCAAAAATCTGAATTTTGTTGTTGTTTGGAAGATCGGAATTCCGACGGTATACCGTAGCATACCGAAGGTATGCCAATTTTTGCACCAGAAACTTTCTGTCTTTGGGACGGAATACCGCCGGTATATCGCCGTATACCGCCGGTATGTCGCTTTAGGCTATTTTTGTCCGTTTTTGTCCGTTTCTACCCGTTTTTGTCCGTTTTCATATTTTCTTCGACTATAATGATTTCTTAACATGATAAGATGATCTTACATAGTTAGAGAATGATTGTACACCCTATATACACTTGACACTTGCACATGTTCAATCATTTTTCTATGAAATGTACTTTGCTTTAATTATTCTTTCCCACATGCCATGATATATCTTTTAATAGATTCTTTCTAACAAGCTATGATAATTTTAGCCATGCCTTCTTTGCTTACTAGATAGTAGGCCGTCGTGGCGCTCTCATGATACATGTCCTTCTTTGCTTACATGATAGTGGCCTGTCATGGCGCACTCTTTATTCTAGTACATTTCTAGCTCCTTGATAGTGGCTCATCGTAGCGCACTTTTGTCATGATAATGTTATGTCTTGTTGTGGCTTGTTGTAGTGCACAATCTTGTTTGTCTTGTCCAGTCTTGCATGTCTCATGTCTAGGATGGATTCTGCGGAATGCCACACCCAGAATCCAACAAGAAAATGTTAAGGACTAAACAACTCGCTTGATTACCTAGATCATTGGAGACTTTCCCTATTGCACCTTTGGTCATGGTCTTATATATATATACATGGGATTTGGAGCTGTCTGTCATGATGAGCACTCTTCCAGCACACCGTCGAGTGGGGCACCTCCTTAGGACACATGTATCTTACTGCAGTGTGTCTGCTATACTTATTTTCTTTTTAGCTTGGATCATTCAGGTAGTAGTAGGTAGGTAACTGGACTTGAATTTCTCAAACTTGCATGTGTTTATAATTAGGATTGTGGCAACCCTAGTTAGCTAAAGTATCAAGCCGTACTCATTGCTTGGCCATGATTGATGGATGGAGTCCATTTCTGTCTAATCTAGTCTTGCTCCAGTTTATCTTATTGTATTACTTAGCTTCCTGTCATTCCTTACATGCTATTCTTCCTACTATATGCTCGACTTCACCACATGCTCATATGTCCAGTTTACCCTATGTATTCTCTTACTGTCCTTCTTGTAAGTTCCAGTTTCCTTTTGTAAACACTATGGTACCAATTTACTATTCTAGTTCGTTTACTGCTTTATCTTAGAGATATTATAAATTGCATGCTGGTTTTAGTTCATAGTTTGGCTTCCTTTGTGGTACTTGCTATTGGGGTTTTGACCCCACTGGTTTTGCATTAACCATATTTAGTTGAGGAGCGCGAGGATCTTCTAGACCTTCCACTCGATGGTGACCACCCGAAGCACCAGGGGACTTGAGTGGGTGTTCTTTCTCTTACCCACTCTTTTCTGTACATATTCTTTTGAGGTGTTTAGCCACCGAGCACGTGTTTAGCCCGTATTTTGGACTTGACATTTGGCCTACGGGCTTAGGCATGATATTATATTTCTAGACTACAGCTAGGGCTGATCATGTATTACTTAGTCTTGCTAGTTCTTCATTTTGTATTACTAGCTTCATGATCATCTATATATTATAGTTTGGGACGCTTTACTGTCTTATATGCATGATGATCATATTCTTGTACCTTACTTCTTGTCTGAGACTGAGATATCTAGGATTATGTGACCTAGAATTGACTGTTGGTTTGTAGCAGTAACCTCCATCTATACAGCTTATACGATATTTCAGAGTATTGGAGTACTTTGGTATACGTACCTGGCCTGGTCCGTCCCTACTTGCCGGTATTCTGGTTCTGGGGCGTGACATATCTACCGACACCTGGTGTGTAGATACATGAGCCACTAATCATGTCTGCAATACATTACAGGGGTTCCAGGAAATCAGGCGACTCAGTGATGGAGAGATACGCTTGTTCATAGGTGACGCTACAAAAGTAGCGGTGTTGCATTAGGAGATGTTACTTTATCTTTTGGTAGAAATAAATCTTTGACATTAAGAGACTGTCTTTATGCACCTTCACTTAGAAGGAATTTAATTTATGTTTCTATGTTTGTTAAGGATGGATATTCAGTTTATTTTAATGAGAATATTGTTATTAGAAAGAATAAACGTTTTATCGATTCTGGTGCATTAGTTGATAACCTATATGTCATTAATCCTATTTCGTCCACAATGCAACTTATGGAAATAAATAATATGTCATCTAACTTAAATAAGAGAAATGAACCTTCTTATATGAACCAAACATATCTTTGGCACTTGCGATTGTGGCATATGAACCTAAGTAGGATTCAAAGACCAGTTGAAGATGGACCTTTGAGTTCATTGGAAGTGGAGGCACTACTAGTCTGTTAATCCTGCTTGGAAGGTAAAATGACCAAAAGGCCTTTTACGGCAAGGGGGTATAGGGCCAAAGATGTGTTGGAATTGGTTCATTCTGATTTGTGTGGACCCATGACTATCCAAGCTAGAGGTGGCTTTGAATATTTTGTCATATTTATTGACGATTAATCAAAGTATGTATACATTTATTTGATGTACCGTAAGTTTGAGTACTTTGAGAAATTTAAAGAGTACAAGACTGAAATGGAAAAACGTCATGGAATATGTATCAGGTCAATACGTTCAGATCGTGGTGGCGAGTACCTCTTTAGAGAGTTAAGGGATTACTTACAGAGGCTAGGATTACATCCCAATTGACTACACCTGGAATGCCCCAGCAGAATGGTGTAGCCGAAAGAAGGAATTGAACTCTTATAGAGATGGTTAGGTCAATGATGAGTTATTCAGATTTACCATATTCATTTTGGGGATATGCCTTAGAGACTGCAGCTTATATTCTGAACTTGTTTCCTTCTAAGTCAGTACCTCTTACTCCTACAGAGCTGTGGATTGGGCGTAAGCCTAGTCTGAAACATATTCAAATTTGGGGTAGTCTAGCACATGTGCTGAATGAAAAAGCAGATAAGTTGGAATCTCGTTCAAAAGTACACTTATTTGTAGGCTATCCAAGAGGAACGAAAGAAGGTTTATTTTATAGTCCTGAGGATCATAAGGTCATTGCTAGCACCGATTCCCGATTCTTAGAGGAAGACTATGTGATGAACCATAAACCCACAAGTAGAGTTGTTCTAGAAGAATTGAGAGGTGAGCCACCAAGTACTTCACTACCAACAGTACAAGAGGATGAACCACAAATAACTACACAACGTGTCACAAATGTTACACCACAACTGATAGTGCCTCGTCGTAGTGGGAGGGTTGTGATACAACCTGATAGATATATGTTCTTGGGAGAGTCGTCAGACTTCGTCCCTGAGGAACAAGATTATGATCCCTGTACCTACAATCAAGCACTCCAAGATAAAGATGCAGAGTCTTGGCAAAAATTAATGATATCTGAAATAGAATCTATGGATTCTAATAAGGTCTGGAAGCTTGTAGAACCACCCGTTGGTGTAAAAGCCATTGGATGCAAGTAGGTCTATAAGAGAAACAGAGGATCAGACGGTAAGGTTGAAACCTTTAAAGCTCAGCTTGTTGTAAAAGTTTTACTCAAATAGAGGGTATCGATTATGAGAAAACCTTTTCTCCAGTAGCCATGCTTAAGTCTATCCGGATTCTTTTATCTATTGCAGCTCATCTCGATTATGAGATTTGGCAAATGGATGTCAAGACTGCTTTCCTTAATGGAAGTCTTGAGAAAGACATTTATATGAAGCAACCAGACAGGTTCATTGAAAAGGACCAAGAGCATCTTGTTTGTAAGCTCAATAAGTCCATTTATAGACTTAAGCAAGCTTCCAGATCTTGGAACATATGTTTTGATCAGGTGATAAAATCCTATGGATTTGATCAATGTCAAAATGAATCATGTGTATTAGAAAGAATGTGTGACAAAAATTTGGTGGTATTCCTAGTACTTTACATAGATGACATCTTGCTCAGTGTAAACAATGTGAAGGTGTTATCTGATGTAAGGGTATGGTTATCCAAACAGTTTGATATGAAGGACTTGGGAGAATAGGTCACATCCTTAGGATCAAAGTTCTACGAGATCACAAGAAAATGATGTTGGGCTTGTCCCAAGCTTCCTACGTCAATACTGTACTAACTCGTTTTAGCATGCAAAATTCTAAGAAAGGTTTCTTATCTTTTAGGCATGGAATTGCTCTATCAAAGGAGCAGTGTCCGAAGACACCTAAAGAGATAGAGAACATAAAAGCAGTTCCTTATGCTTCAGCAGTAGGAAGGTTAATATATGCAATGCTATGTACAAGACCAGACATCTGCTTTGCCGTTGGCATGGTCAACAGATATCAGTCTAACCTAGGACAAGAGCACTGGACTACCATAAAGCATATTTTGAAGTACCTGAAAAGGACTAAAGAGTATATGCTAGTTTACCAGGTAGATAGTTTTGTTCCCTAAGGGTATACAGACTAAGATTTTTGGTCAGATAGGGACTCTAGAAAATCTACCTCAGGTTATGTATTTACTTTGGGAGGTGGAGCCATTGTATGAAGGAGTATCAAGCAAAAATGTATTGATGATTCCACCATGGAAGCCGAGTATGTGGCAACCTCTGAGGCAACCAAAGAAGCGATTTGGCTCAGAAACTTCCTGTTGGACTTGGATGTAGTCCCAAGTTTGCCTAAGGCTATTACACTTTAATGTGATAATAGTGGTGCAGTTGCAAACTCGAAGGAACCACGAGCCCATAAGACAGGTAAACATATTGAGCGCAAGTACCACCTGATACGAGATTTCATAAAGAAAGGAAAGGTTGTTGTGATCAATATAGCATCAGCCGACAACCTAGCTAATCACTTTACAAAGAGCTTACCTGCTAAAGCTTTTGATAGTCATGTTGAGGGAATGAGAGTCAGATATGTAGCAGCATGACTTTAAGTATAAGTGGGAGATTTGTAGCAGTATACTGAAAAGTAATACTTTGAGTATAAGTGGGAGATTGTTAGGGTTAGATACTAAAAGCATCACTTTTGTATTAACTTTATTTCCTTAAATTTTGAATGAGAATCATATGGACAATGTTTGCATATTGTATTTGTTACAAGTGTTGATGCATGTGTCCGATAGTCTATATTATAGATAATATGGTGTGTGGTGTCACACAGAAGATCATATTATCAGTTCCCTATGGAATATATAAATGGTTCACAACCTAGATGGACTTGGACAATCTATTGAAAAGGTTGTAGTATAATCTGGTATTAGTCTCTCTTGACTATAGGTTTACACTAGTAAACTTTGTGTGTATTGAACAGGACCACATGAGGTTGTTCTCTTTATACTAACTACATAAGAGAACAGACACCTCAGTTATTATGGATGCTTGTTCTCTTAATCCGGATATAATAACAGACATGTATACGTAGTGTGTATTACTTTGCCTCATAAAAGAGTGAGATTCATTATGGGTCAACAATCTCTAAGAATTGGATAATAACATTGTATGTATGATGGGTTGTTGATTATAAAAGGAATCCATGTCCCGATAGGTCGGGTTGATGATGTCCCCTTAAGGAGCTCATAAGGATTGTCATAGAAACCCTGCAGGTGGATTATATCCGACATGACAAATAAAGTTGAGTGGTACTACTTAAGAATAAAAGATGTCGATCAATATAGTTGTCAGTAACTTAATCTGATCGACGGACATTTGATATCATAATATGGGGAGCCAAACGAGCATATAATAGAAGGAGCCCACAATCATAATTTGGGATTAGGAAGGTAGTGCAACAATGCTCATTAGTGGACCAAGCTATTGTTAATGGGCCTGGGTTGTGCGTTTGGGCTGAACACAGGACACCCAAATCCGTTAGAAGACCTAACCCTAATTTCTCTTCATGGTCCCTGCCGTAGCCTTATATATATCCTCTATTCTCTGGCCGCCAAATGATCATTAGAACTAAGAAGCTTTCTATAAATTTGTGATCCATGTAAGGAGAGGTAGAAGGGGCTGCCAAGAAAAAGAAAAGGTTGGGAGATCGTCGCCCATACAACATCCAACCCGAGGAAGGAATACGTAAAAAAGATCTTGGGGTCATGACTGCTTGAGATTACTAGGAAATGTTGTCTTCTTACTGCCGCAGGTATAATTCGTGAACCCTAGTTTTAGCCTATGAAGGGTTAGAACACGTTTGAAGAACAGTTTGGCAACTCTAGAGGGGGGTGAATAGAGTTTATATAGAAAAATAGCCAATTAAAAACAACTCTTTCACCAATAATAAATAATCAGAGTAAAGTGCGGAAAATAAATAGAGAGCAAAAGAGCATACGCAAACACAGCGATTTTAACCTGGTTTCCCTCGTGGAGGACTAGTCCAGGCCTGAGAACTCTAGCTCAAGATTAAATCCACTATTTGTGAAATAGTAGTTTACAACCCGTGCCTTTACTTCAGAAGAGCACGTCAACTTCTAACAGAGGATCGCAGTGGCGATTTGCTTGGAATTGTCCAAGCGACTTCTTCGACTCTTGCACAAGAATCCTAACTGAGAGATGCTGAGCACTCGAGACTTAGGAGGCTTGTGGCTAGTAGATGGGAAGGATATGGCTTATTTGAGCTTATAAGAGAGAAGAGAAGAGAAGATTGGATGAATTGGAATGAGAGAATTCATGCCCTATTTATAGTGTTTTTATAGGCAGAATTCGGCCAGAATTCGGGTAGGAAAATTCAAATATTTGGCCGTTGGACAACTAGCAACCAGCTAACCCTAAAATTAGGGTTCCTGATTTCTAGGGGACAGAGTTCGGCCCGAACTCTGTATGGAGGCAGAGTTTGGCCCGAACTCTGTCTCCAGAGCACAGAGTGGTTCAAAGGGGACCATTTGGGAATTTCTGGTTTGGTGGAGCTTGGGATTTTTGGGTAGGCTGTAGTCTAAGTTTCAAGAGCTCAGCATGACTCAGATTACATTAGTCTAGACTCAAAGAAAGTGTAAAATACAGACTCGAATCAACGGAGACACGGAAGCTGAGCTGTCTTCTGTCTTGAGCTTAATGCAGACGTCGTGTGTCGTATTGAATTATTACAGATATTATTTAGTCAATATTGTCAATATTTGGTTGACTGTGACTTTGTGTCAACAATCTTCCCCATATTGATAATTGACAAAATAATATATGTATATTCCACATTCATACCTGGAACAAGTTGATCATAGCAACATAGCTCCCCCATAATCGATGTCGAGCTAGAAATGAGAGCTCCCCCGTGATCAGTGAACGGTGCTGAGCTAGAAGAAATAGCTCCCCCGTAAATAATACATTGAACCTGTATAATTATTACAGAAGCTGAGCTGTCTTCTGTCTTGAGCTTAATGCAGACGTCGTGTGTCGTATTGAATTATTACAGATATTATTTAGTCAATATTGTCAATATTTGGTTGACTGTGACTTTGTGTCAACAATCTCCTCCATACTGATAATTGATAAAATAATATATGTATATTCAACATTCATACCTGGACACAGTTGATCATAGCAACATAGCTCCCCCATAATCGATGTCGAGCTAGAAATGAGAGCTCCCCCGTGATCAGTGAACGGTGCTGAGCTAGAAGAAATAGCTCCCCCGTAAATAATGCATTGAACCTGTATAATATCTCCAAAAAGTACAAACAAGCACAGATATACGAAAGCGAAAGATATGATACCAAATATATATCTAGCCAGAATATACATAGTTCTCCCCCTTTTGGCATTTAGCAATATAGACTGCAGAGGAACATGGAAACGCAGTAGACAATAATAGTAATGCAACCACACCAAGCAGAGAAGAAACAGTATATAAATAAACAAAATGAGTCACTAGCATAAAAGATAAAACTACGATAAGCATAAAGTGCATAACCAAATGTCAAACACATAACCAGAGTTTTAGAACATCCAAGTACATAAAAACTAAATAACTAGAAATCAAAATGCATCATCATCAGCAGTAGTGGCAGATAGTAGCCAATCTCCATCACGGAGCACGAGATGGTCCAGGAGTGTCTGAGTGACCAGGGAAGGAGCGACGGGGGTCCACAAAAGCATCATCTGGATCCATGTAACGCATGACCCACGGATCATCAATGCGATGGCCCGCGCGCGCTGGATCCCGCTCCATGGGAATGTGCAGATGACGAGACAGGGAATACCGTATATCATGCAGAGAGTTTCCGAGGGCACTCATCTGCAGAGTAGTACGATAGTCCAGCTGTGTCCAGCGATCGTCCTCAAGAGCAAAACGATCCCGGAGCATAGTCTGAATAGACTCAAGAGGGGCAGGTGGAGGAGGTGCATCCTGACCGAGTGGAGGGGCGTCAGGCTCCTCATCATCAGAATGCTCAGAAGCCTTAGGAGAGGCGACGACTGCCTGAAGAAAAGTAGGAGCAGGCAGGAAAGGACAGGTGTCAAGTGGTATACGGAACGCACGAAAGACCATAGGAAGATATAATGCAAAAACCAAGGCTCATGGTTTCTTCCTACAGTTAATCATCCAGTCCATCATGGTACGTGGAAGATTGAACGAGATACCGAAGTGAAGATGATACATAGCTGAGATTTCAAAATTTGTAACTTCATCGGGTGAGCCAACTTTTGGCAGAATAGTATTGAAAATAATCCGATGAAGATCAGAAAAATATGGATTTAAAAATTTAGCCATAAGCTTGCGAGGACGTGTGTACGGGGTGCACAGATCGTCCTTGAAGCTCTCAAGGGAAATTCCGTCTGGAAAGAGGAACGACCGAGCTTCAACAAGCTTTTCCCAAGATGTGGGTTCTTGTAGATCAAGATATTCGGCTAAGTTAAAGTCATCAAAAGATATATCAATACCTGCAACCCTTGAATAGATGTGAGTGTCATCATAGGTCAAGTTGCAGTAGAACATTTGGATGGCATGGCGATAGATGGCAGAAGTTGCAGTGACTAACTCATCGAGACAAAGGTCGTGGAACAAAGAGTCATATATAGAGAAAATAGAAAAATTAATTGGATGCCCTGCGAATACCGGACGAGTCCGAAAAGCATCAAACCACTCGTTGGAAGCTTCAAGTGATATAAATAATCGGTCGTCATAAGTCTTAGGATTGCGGGGACGAGATGGATTGAACAACGGATGAGGTGGTTGTAGTTGTTCAAATGGTTGCTCAACGAGAGAAGGAGAATCTGACGAGGAAACACCCTCGATCCGAATTCTCTTTCCACGGTTGAACAAACGAGGAGCCATTTCACAAAAGAAGTAGAGAAGAAGAAGGAGTTATACCTGAAAATAGCAACAAACAGTGAAAGAGAATGATGAGAAACCCCTGTCCCTTGATTTTGAGAAGGAATGGAGCACACTAGATAGAAAACTAGGGTTAGGGTTTGTAGGAGAAAGTTTGGAGAGGTGAAGAAGAAGGAAAGAATGAAGGAGAGAGATGAAAACCCGAAAATAAAGAGAGGATTTTCTTTGGTCGGAGGGAATCTGAACCGTACAATCTAAAAAGATCAACGGTGGAGGCTGTCCCCGACGCTGGAACAATGGGACCGAACTCGGCCCGAACTCTGGTAGGGGCAGAGTTCGGCCCGAGTTCTGGGTTCATGTCCCAGAACATAAGTCAGGCCAAAAATTAGAGAAAATGGTTAAGTGGTGAAAAAGAGTTAGAAATGAGGATAAAAGCTTGATGAAATCAATCAGATAAATAGAGAGGTAGACTAATATCAGAATGAACTTAGAAATTAGTAAATAGGCAATACTAAATCAAAACAAACCATATAATAAACAAGGAAATATAATATAATTCAATATTTTGAATTTGCCATGGGTTAGCTGCTGGGGCCGGATCCCAGCTAGCGGTAGTCCTGAGGACTAGTGCACCGTGTCGCTTAGGCTTTACGCCTTGTTGTCAGAAGGACCCTTTCGGCTTGTACCCATACCAAATTCATCGTAAAAGAATCATACTATACTCGATATTTACGCAGGTGAATTTCAATTTATGACCGCTTCATCTAAAATTCCAAGTTCACGACAAAGGAAATTGAAGCGCTCTTCGGATAAAGGCTTAGTAAAGAAGTCTGCTAGCTGATGATCAGTGTCAATAAATTCTAAGTTAATCGTGCCGTTTTGCTGATGATCACGCAAAAAGTGGTGTCTAATCTCAATATGTTTAGTGCGTGAGTGGCAGACAGGGTTCTTAGTCAAATTAATGGCACTAGTGTTGTCACAGAATATAGGAATATGCATGAAAGATAACTTATAGTCTTCAAGGGTTTGCTTCATCCACAGAATTTGTGCACAACAACGCCCAGCTGCTATGTATTCAGCTTCTGTTGTGGATAGTGCGACAGAGTTCTGCTTCTTGCTAAACCAGGAGACTAAAGCCTTTCCTAATAAATGACACGTGCCGCTCGTACTTTTACGGTCGACCTTGCATCCAGCGAAGTCAGCATCAGAGTAACCAATAAGGTCAATGATGTGGACTTGGGATACCATAGGCCCACTGTAACCGTACCCTTAAGGTATCGAAAGATACGCTTAACCGCGGTCATGTGTGATTCCTTAGGATTAGCTTGATATCTAGCACATAGGCAAATACTAACATGATATCGGGACGACTAGCAGTTAAATAAAGTAAGCTGCCTATCATACCTCGATACTTACGTTGATCAACAGGTTTGTCGCTCTCATCTGGTTCGAGTTTGGTTGAAGTAGCCATTGGAGTGCTGATTGGTTTGACGTTGTCAAGATCGAACTTCTTCAGCATGTCCTTGGTATACTTCGATTGACAGATGAAAGTTCCATTAGCCATTTGTTTCACTTGCAGGCCAAGAAAGTAGTTGAGCTCTCCCATCATGCTCATCTCAAATTCCGTCTGCATACACTTGGCAAATTCTTGACAGAGGGTTTCATCAGTAGAGCCAAAAATGATATCATCAACATAGATTTGAATCAACAGAATAGTGTCTTTAAAAGATTTTATAAACAGTGTAGTGTCAATTTTCCCTTTTGAAAAACCTTTCTCAAGTAAGAAGCTACTTAGCCTTTCATACCAAGCTCTGGGGGCTTGTTTGAGGCCATAAAGCGCTTTCTTTAGCTTAAACACGTGGTCGGGAAATTTGTGATTTTCAAAGCCAGGAGGTTGTTTCATATAAACTTCCTCCTTAATAAAACCATTCAAGAAAGCACTTTTCACATCCATTTGAAATAATTTAAAGTTTTGAAAATTAGCAAAAGCACAAAGCATCCGAATGGATTCTAGTCTAGCAACAGGAGCATACGTCTCATCGTAGTCGATACCTTCCTCTTGGTTGTATCCTTGAGCTACTAGACGAGCTTTGTTACGTGTGACTGAACCATCTTCATTTACTTTGTTTCTAAAAACCCATTTAGTACCTATTATCGAGTGATTAACCGGTTTAGGAACTAGTTCCCATACTTGGCTTCTCTCGAATTGGTTGAGTTCTTCTTGCATAGCAGAAATCCAAAATTCATCATTGAAGCTTCAGAAATGTTTTTAGGCTCTACTTGTGAAATGAAGGCAGTGCTAGCAACGGAGTCTCTTAGTGATGATCTAGTAGTTACTCCACGTGAAACTTCTCCTATAACTAAATTTTCTGGATGAGAAGGTTTGAAAGAGAATTTCTTAGGCAAACCCTCCAGAGAATCAGTTTCGGTTGAAGTATTCATTGGAGTAGAAGTTGATGGCTCAACGTCATCATCAAGAGCACTTACTGCACTGTTATCTTCATCAAAAGTCACATTTGTTGACTCTTCCACAATAAGTGAGCGTTTATTAAAAACTCTATATCCCTTACTCTTGGCGGCATAACCAAGAAAGATACCATCGTCAGCTTTGGCATCAAATTTGCCTAAGTTGTCTTTGGTGTTAAGGATAAAACATCTACAACCAAAAACTTTAAAATAAGAAACATTGGGGGTTCTCCCAAACCAAAGCTCATAGGGTATTTTCTTCGTAATGGGACGAATCAGCACCCTATTCAAAATGTGGCATACTGTACTGACAGCTTCTGCCCAAAAGTATTTCGGAAGTGAAAATTTATTCAACATGACTCTGGCCATATCGCCGAGAGTTCTATTCTTCCGCTCCACAACACCATTTTGTTGAGGAGTTCTACGACAAGAAATTCATGATCAAAACCATTTGCTTTACAAAAATTTTCAAAATCATAATTTAAGAATTCGCCTCCATGATCACTTCGGATTCGAGTAATCATGTAGCCTTTTTCGTTTTGAACTTTCTTACAAAAACTTTGAAAACAGAAATAGCATCGCTCTTATTGGCGAGAAAGAAAACCCAAGTAAATCTCAAAAAATCATCAACAATAACAAATGTATAAAGTTTGCCACCAAGGCTAGCTATTCTACTAGGACCAAATAAATCCATATGAAGTAGTTGCAAGGGTCTAGTGGTACTTACAGAGTTGATGGAATGAAATGAGAATTTAGTTGCCTTGTTTAGTTCACATTCGGCACATACCGTGTCCTTTTTGAATGTGATGTCAGGCAATCCTCTCACTAGCTTCTTGGTAGACAGCCTGGATATAGCATCCATGTTGGCATGACCAAGACGCTGGTGCCAAAGTAGTCGTTCGTCTTTGTGGGCATATAGACATCTACCTGCATTGTTAGTATTTATAGAAAGATAGAAAATATATATGTTGTCCTCTCTTTTTCCTTCAAAAGCAATGTCTCCTGTTGACCTATCATAGATGTAGCAACTGTTTTGTCCAAAGTTAATATCATATCCACGATCAGCAAGATGACTAATGCTGAGCAGGTTATGCTTTAACTCGGTCACTAGGCAGACATCCTTTATTACAGGAGAAGGAGGATGACCAATGATACCATTACCTATTATGTGCCCTTTGAGATTGTTACCGAAGGATACATATCCTTCTCTCTTCATCGATAGTGATACAAAAAGATTTGCGTCTCCCGTCATATGTCGCGAGCATCCACTATCGAGAATCCACTTACTTTCAGTTGAAGAGGGAAGGTCCACCTACATCAAGAGTAGATGTGACCTTTGGTACCCGAGTTCTTGAGGGTCCTAAAAAGTTAGTCTTTGGAAACCAAGCATATATCTTTTTATCTACAAGTCTTCTAACTTTGCACTGAGGTGAGATGTGTCCATGTGATCCACAGTAAGTACAGATAGCATTCTTATTTATACTAGGAGCATGAGAATAATATCTATAAGCAACAGGATGAGGATGGACATGATGTGAAGAGTTAGCATGGTGATGATGATTATGCATAGAATGAGTGGCATGGTGATGGTGTCTATGAGGCATATCATGATGGTATTGTCTATGATATGTGACATGCTGATATTGTCTATATGGCATGATGATGTGATATCATGCATATGATGATTGTCTATATGGCATTGCATGATGATCTTGTCTATGGCATGGCATGATGATTCCTATGTGTGGAGTGATGGATTGTGTCTTTGTACATGATGATTGTGTACCGAGTAAGAATTATTCTTACGTGCACGTGGTTTGTGAAAGTTTGTGTATATAAATGTATGGTTATGTGATGCATGAAAATGACGTGGTTGACTAGCATGAGTGGTGTTGTGCCCATGTGATTGGGTTTGAGGTTGAACAACCTGTTTACCCAATTTGGTTTCTAATCTTTTAGAAACAGCTTGCAGTTCATCAACCTTAATATTTAAGCCATATATCTTAGTCGGAAATCTTGTGTCTACTCTTTTCTTAGCAAGCAACGTGTTGAGTGTAGTGATTTCTTGAGTTTGTTGCTCAATACGTGCTTCAGCATCATGTAAGCCTAATTTAAGCTTGGATACTTCATCAGTGTCATTAGTGGGTGTCGTGTTTCTAACATTATCAAGAAGTAAGGAAATTCTTTGTATCTATCTTCAAGACTTTTGATTTTGTCCTTGGCATGTTTGTATTTACCGATGACCTTTTTGTGATCATGGAGTAAATCAGTGAAAGCATCGCCAAGTTCATCAAAAGAGAAGTCATCTAGAGTTTTGTTAGATACCTTGTTGGAAGTTGCCATTAGGCACACATTTGCTGTATCTTGAGGAGAGTCCTTTTCTTCCTCGGAGTCACTGCTTCACTTTCATGCCAAATGCCTGTATTGGCATATTTCTTTGATGAGTTCTTTTTGTATGGCTTCTCATAGCGGTTGCTCTTCTTCAGGAATGGGCAGTCTTTTCGGACATGTCCAGTCTTCTTACAACCGTAACAAGTTGGCTCTTCTTCATAGTCTTTTGTGATTCCTTCTTCATTCGATTGAAGCGAAGGAATTTCCTGAAGTTGCGAACCATGAGAGCTTGGTCTTCATCATCCGAGTTATCTTCTTCGGTCTTATCGTGATTAGCCCTTCGCTGATGAGCTTTGAGTGCGATCTCCCTGGTCTTCGGAGCAGGCTCTTCGAAGTCCTTGAGGTCAAGCTCGTGAGTCATGAGCTTACCCATCAAGGTCTCCATTGACATTGTTGTGAGATCGTTTCCTTCTATGATGGCAGTCACCTTAGGGTTCCAAATCTTTGGTAACCCTCTGAGCAACTTACGAATCTTCTCGTGGTTTGAGTACTGCTTTCCAAGCGAGGATAGAGGATTGATGATGTCGAGGAATCTTGTGAACATTTGAGTGATCGTCTCATTTGGCTCATTTTGAAGGCTTCGTATTCTTGAGTGAGACGGCTTATTTTGGATTCCTTGACCTGTGTGGTTCCTTCATGCGTCACTTCTAGAAGTCTCCGTACTTTATGAGCAGTGGTGCATGTAGAGACCCTGTTAAACTCATTCCTGTCTATAGCACAGAATAAAGCATTAATAGCCCTAGCATCTAGACTTGCCTGTTTCTTCTCCTCGACAGAATATTTGTCGTGTGGTTTCTCAATGAGGTCACCATCGACAACTATCCTGGCGGGCTTTTTGTAACCGTCAGTGACGACAGTCCACAGGTCAAAGTCTAGAGACTTAAGATAGAAGCTCATCCTTGTTTTCCAATATTTGTAGTTAGTCCCATCAAATAGGAGAGGCCTATGAGTGGACTGACCTTCACCATGATTGGAAATCAAGGATTGTGTGGTTGCCATGGATCAGCTCTTAGGATGTTAGTCCTTGTAAAGAGAACAGAGCTCTGATACCAATTGAAGAACAGTTTGGCAACTCTAGATGGGGGTGAATAGAGTTTATATAGAAAAATAGCCAATTAAAAACAACTCTTTCACCAATAATAAATAATCAGAGTAAAGTGCGGAAAATAAATAGAGAGCAAAAGAGCATACGCAAATACAGCAATTTTAACCTGGTTTCCCTCGTGGAGGACTAGTCCAGGCCTGAGAACTCTAGCTCAGGATTAAATCCACTATTTGTGAAATAGTAGTTTATAACTCGTGCCTTTACTTCAGAAGAGCACGTCAACTTCTAACAGAGGATCGCAGTGGCAATTTGCTTAGAATTGTCCAAGCGACTTCTTCGACTCTTGCACAAGAATCCTAACTGAGAGATGCTGAGCACTCGAGACTTAGGAGGCTTGTGGCTAGTAGATGGGAAGGATATGGCTTATTTGAGCTTATAAGAGAGAAGAGAAGAGAAGATTGGATGAATTGGAATGAGAGAATTCATGCCCTATTTATAGTGTTTTTATAGGCAGAATTCGGCCAGAATTCGGGTAGGAAAATTCAAATATTTGGCCGTTGGACAACTAGCAACCAGCTAACCCTAAAATTAGGATTCCTGATTTCTAGGGGACAGAGTTCGGCCCGAACTCTGTGTGGAGGCAGAGTTCGGCCCGAACTCTGTGTGGAGGCAGAGTTCGGCCCGAACTCTGTCTCCAGAGCATAGAGTGGTTCAAAGGGGACCATTTGGGAATTTTGGTTTGGTGGAGCTTGGGATTTTTGGGTAGGCTGTAGTCTAAGTTTCAAGAGCTCAACATGACTCAGATTACATTAGTCTAGACTCAAAGAAAGTGTAAAATACAGACTCGAATCAACTGAGATGCGGAAGCTGAGCTGTCGTCTGTCTTAAGCTTAATGCAGACGTCGTGTGTCGTATTGAATTATTACAGATATTATTTAGTCAATATTGTCAATATTTGGTTGACTGTGACTTTGTGTCAACAACGTTTATATCTTTTTAACTTTCTATCAATCAATACGCACACCAAACAGGGTCCTGGGAATCCCCTGTTCCATCAGTAACCCCCAACCCTAGATATTCCTCCCTTAACCCCTCCCCCCCAATTTAATTTAGTCACCCAAATCAGCCCATACCACCCCTTTTGTCCAAAAATCACCTCCACCAATACAAATATGTCCAAACTTTCTCTCCAACACTTCACTAACTCTTCCACCATCTCTACAACCCTCAAACCTCATCTACAACCACTATAACACTCTCCCCTACCGCTCTACCATCTCCCATAGCCACCATATCCCCTAGAACAACCTACACAAGCATTACAAGGAGCTACAAGGAGGACAAGTTAAATCTGGAAAAAATTTCAAAAAGTTGCGATTCGAGCCATTTTTAACACATCTTCAAAGTGGTTAGTGATCAAAACTCTTCCCCTTGAAACCCCTAGATGTCTAAATGGCACAGTTTAGGTTTTATAAAGATTTTACCAACTTATTATATATTTTTATGTTACACTAGGAAATCTCAATACCAACCTAGTTTTTACACGTAGTGAACACCAACTTGTATCTTAATACATATGTTAAATAAATCTAAAATCAATTATTATTTTAGACTTGAAATTACATAATTTTCTAGATTATAAAATATTTGATCTAGGAAATAAATTTTGGAGATTCATAAGGGTAATAGTGTTGATCATGTGTAAACACTAGAATAACATAAATAGATTATGTTTTAATCATTTTGATGCCTAAACCCCATGTTAGGAATAGAAATTATATACTATATGGTGTTTAATTTCACAATTTAAATTGATGTTTTGAGGATGAAATACATAAGAATTTGTGAAAAGGTTATGTTAGAAAGATGTGCTAAAACTAGTCGATACCAACTAGTTTAATTTTGTTGTCTTGTAACATATAAAATAATATATTAAATAGATGATAATATTAATTTTGACTTAATTTCTAGAATCTATAATCATGTATTTGGACATGGAACATAGTTTTTTTCGAAAAAAGATTATGTTTATAATTGTATAGATACTAGTACTAAATAAATAGTATTTTGCATATGCATAAATTGTTAAATTCCTATGCTAATAACAAAAAAAATAGTATTTTTAATTATATTTCAGGAATATCTAAATTAGTTTTTTTATGATTAAAAATGTACGATAATCTAGATTACAAGGAATAGAAAAATATTCATAATGGGGCGAGATCTTAATTAGTATAGTCAGTGATAGTTTTGATATAAAGTAATGATTACAAAAAGATTATACCATTTTCTTAGTAATGTAAAAATAATTCCAAAATATTTATATTAATTAAGAGATTAGCACGATGATGCTTGAATAATCTTGAAAAGTTTTTATACTTATTATTTTTCTTTATAACACCATGATTAGAAATATTAAACCAATCTAGATAATCTTCTTAGAGTTGAGTAATGAACTTATAATAATGTTGATACCAATTAGAAATCTAAGTAATAGAGGTTAACTCTAACTATTTAGACAATATTAGAAAGTATGCAACATAGCAACCTAAGAACACTAGTTAGAATGTTGTGATCTTGTACATGTTAGCGTACATAAACTAATTTAAATATCATACTTTAGGATTGCTTGATTGTTCCAACGAGGAGACAGTAACGGGCTCTCTACAGTTGCAATACGGGGTTCTAGGTAAGATACCTTGCAACCTTGTTTTACTGAGCAAATTTAATAGTTTATATTATATGATCCGTTGGATAATAAAGTGTAGTTATGAGCGTCTGAGTATGACTTGGGTGCAGTCGACGAATGCGTTGATGAGTAGATAATGTATTAACCTAGACTTAGTGACATGCCAAAGATTTGGGATGTATTCTAACATTTCTCTAGGACCCTGACACTTCTTACTCATGACACATTCATGTTTGATGCGTATTATCATATTCGGCTAGCTATCGGTGCCTTCGACACTATGTTGTTATCGTACATAGTTGTTGGCATTAGAATACTTGACTGGCATTGTAGTTTCGTGATGTTAATGTTGTGTACACGATCTGCACATTTGCATTGGGTAGGAAGGACAACTAGTAGGCGTATGGGATACACAACATTAGTAATTTTAGTGTCTATGGATCTACAAACATTGATGATATTCCATGCCACTTTCAACGGGGAGATAGGCTTGTAAATTGATATATTCCGACTACCAGCATTCTTCAGAAGTTATAGTGGTTTATTTAGCAGATGCCATGTTCGACGAGACGTTATGATTGTTATCTATGCCTACGCCTATCCATACGTACCAGGGTTGTCCTCAAATTGCATTCACATAGATGGTTTATTACCCTATTATTTGCACAGTATTACATTCAGCTTGTACCATTTGTATCTCTTTACATCCCACTGAGAACCTGATTTCTTTTTCAATCTTGACGAGCAGTACTACACCACTGTCTACGAGCCAGGAGTCGAGACATGATTTCTCACCGCAGAGGACTTGGATATACTTCCATTAGAGTTCCTTTGATCGTGGTAGACTTCAGCTTCAGACTGACATCATATCTAGTTAGCATATGTCAAGTCTAGTATCTTTCTATTTATTGTTTTTTTCCTGTTGTACTAGGTAGATTATTCTCCACCAGACATATTTCAGTTCAATTGTACTTAGGCGGATTGTTCTCCACCAGACACTCATATTTTTGTGATGTAGGATATTCTGGCTTTTATATCATTGCAGCATTTTGCTTTCTTTCATATTGATGTTATAGATGAGATAGTTATACCCTGATTATAAGTTAGTTAGATTTGCGAACTTAGTTTTTATTACAACAAGTACCACTACCAAAATTCATCGCTTTAGCGACGGCCATATCCGTCGCCCAACCGTCGGTAAATGGTAATACCGACGGATGGCCGACGAATTTTGGGTAAAAACCTCCGTCGGGAAAAGACTCGTCGCTAAAAACAATTCGTCGCCAAGTTGTCGCCCAGCGACGATTTTGCGACGGATTTTCGTCAACCATACTCGTACATCTCGTGACGAATTACCGACGGATTTTTGTCAAAGTGCGTATCAGAAAGTTAATGACACATCGCCTTAGCAACGGCCGTATACGTCGCTAAAATGGTCGGTAATTGTGTATTAGAGAGAATCTGATACGCAATATCCGTCGCGAATTCGTCGTAAAATGGTCGCTAAATGCGTAACAGAGAGTGTCTGATATGCAATATCCGTCGCTAACTCGTCGCTGGTAGTTGCTACTTGTCGATGGGCTCCCGACGGAATAACGGCGGTACATCCGTCGACCCGGTTCTGTGAATCTTTCATACTACCAGAATCGTGGCGACGGATATTCCGTCGCTATTCTGTCGGCATATGTCGCTAGTCCATCGCCGACCAATCGCGAATTTGGTGACAGATTATCCGTTGCCAGACTTTTAACGACTACTGGCGACGTTTTACCGACGAAATATCCGTCGATCCCATTCTGTGTTTTTTTTATATTTCTAGAACCTTTACGACGGACGATCCGTCGGTGAGTTGTCGCCATCCGTCGCTAGCCTGGAATATTCTCAGTTAGCGACGGATAGTCCATCGGTGAGTAGTCACCATCCATCGCTAACTTGGAATAGTCCCAGTTAGCGACGGATATTCCGTCGGTTGGTACTCACGGGTCCGTCGCTAACTGGGAATTTTTGATTTTTTTGCATAAAACAGAGCATTCCCTGTTCACACAACATCCCCCAACATAAATAACTCAAATTATCCAATATAAATAATGCAACAAATTATTCAATATAAATAATACAACATAAATAACACAAATAACCCAAACATCCACCAACACAAACCAACATAAATAACAACAATCATTTAAAAAAGTTAATATTTTCTAATATTTCAATTTATCGACACAAATATTCAATATCTAAACAGTTTTCAAAAACTTCGAATACAAATATCAACGAGGAGGAGTTGGATCATCCGATGGTGCTGGTACTCCCTGCTGCGCCTGACGCATGTACACTTCCACCAGGTGTGGCGACAATCCCTCTAAGACATGGTCTGGAAGTTGGTGTAGTTGCTCTGGCGACATCAGGTCGAGAAGGTCCGTCATAGCAGGAGGTGGTACGATAGGGGAAGTAGGATCAAAAGAGAGACGCCTGGCGGAAGAAGGACCGGCAACACCAGTAGACAGACCGGGAGCAGACGAACCGGAAGCAGTAGAAGGACACGGAAAGTACGTAGACAACTGCACCCGCAAGTCAGACACTGCCTCGTTCATATGCGCAAGCTGGGTGACTACGTAGCGACGGCTGAAAGTACGTGGACAACTGCGTCCGCTAAGTAGTCATAAATTTCCTATGAATTTTTATATTTTCCTGCCAGATGAGTGACTACATAGCGACGGGTGCAGGTTCCGTCGCTAAAACTCATCATCTGGGTGACGGACTATCCGTCGCTACGTAGTCGCCCAATTTCTGCAATTTTTTTAACATTTTTCCACGCAAATATTGACTAAGGAGCGACTACCTAGCAACGTATATGTTGTCCGTCGCTACTTCACCGACGCCGTACCGACGGGTGTGCAATAACTTTTTACTCTTAAAATTAAAAAATATTGCCTGTGATTAGACAGAAAACCATCAGTATATAGTCGGGAGTCCGTCGCTACTAGCGATGGACTTAATCCGTCGCTAATAGGTCATCACTAAAGCGATGAATTTTGGTAGTGTACATCTAGTTAAGGTCCATCAAATTGGGAAACCTATCTAGATGTAATAAATAGGCCTGGTTACGTATCCTGTACTAAAGTATTTTGGGAATGGGATGTGACATATTTTTATGTGGCCCATGTAGGTCTATAATTAAATTGCCTTGGTTATGTTACTATGCCAAGTGAGCCTGGAATAGGATAGAAGTTAATTATTAGGTCTCATCCACTTTGAACCTGATTTTGATAGTCAACATCAACTTTGGCCGATATGTAAAATATACACAGCTACAGGTATCAAGTCAGAATGCCTTTACTACTTATAAACATGTCGTCATCATCATGAACGAAAAGTGATGAAATCAAGATCAAGACTTTTATATCTTTTTTATATTTTTATCTTTATCCGAGTCTAGAAAAATATGTAAGATTAATCGGATTGGTACTTCTATGAGTTGCATCGTATTATTATTTTATCTCTCTTACCAAAGATGGTGTCTACTGACGAGATCATGTATTTGGAATTATCTGCGATGTACCATCTTCATTTCAGGATTTTTTTTTCCTTTCGAATATTGGCGCTCATGATCAACTGTCGGAGGGCATGCCGTAACCTCCTTTACCCTATGCATATGACGGCAATCCTTCAAAAATTTGTTATTCCTTTGGATTCTTGTCCTATCTCTGGGATGCCTTCAGAGCTTCTTAGGTCTTGGGGATTCCTACATCCTCCTGGTGATGCTCCTCCTCAACCTGCACCAACTCTAGTACCAACAAATACTCCAGCTGATATTCCAGCCCCTGTAGCCCCGGGTCACACTATCGACAAGCTGTATCAACGATTTGATGCTTTTGTCACTCTTCAGGGATAGCATCGTCAAGTCGACCTGACTCGTTATAGTGATACTGAGTTTTGCCACATCTCTGAGGTTCAGATCTTGAAAAATACTATGGCAGACATTCAGGGGATGATGACTCATCATCCTACTGTACTGATGCCTATCATCCGTCACCTTGCTTTTGATGGACTGAGACTTGATGAGGATCCGATCTTTGCCTACTTTAATCCAATGCCTGCATACTTTGATCCAACCCAACTGCATGTTGTTGTTGCTAGTGATGCGGATAGTTGAGGTAAAACTTTTGGGCTTAGTGTTATGTGGATGTTTCTGATGATGATGATCCTTATTAGCACATTTTTTGTTGCATTTTGGACTCTTTTTCTTCAGTTGTAGTGACAAATTATGATAATTGTTAGACTATCATAAAAGTTTCTTTCTATTATGTAAAATTTTATTTCCATATACTACAGCTACTGCTGATGTTCTAGTTTCTATACTACTTGAGTTGTGATGTGACTAGTGATTACACGTATTATTTGGTAGTACTGTGTTGTTTCTTCGTAGTTTTTTGGCTCATTGATTCCGGGGGAGCCATCTTTTGATTGCATGAGAAAGGGGGAGTTGAGTATACCAAAATCAAAATTTTTAAGCTTTCAAGCAAGTCAGGTATATTTATACTTTCAAAGTTTCAATGTTTCAAGATAATATTTGGTTTAGACTGAAAGTTTGTCAATTATCAAAATAGGGGAGATTGGTGGCCCACTGGTCATGATCATACCTGATTTTGATAATCAACGTCAACTTTAGTCGATACGTAAAATATACACGGCTATAGGTATCAAGTCAGAATGTCTGAACCTAATGCTATAAACATCTCGTCGATATCAAGAACCAAAAGTGATGGAATCAAGATCAAGACTTTTTGCATATTTCTTCTATATTTTTATCTTTATTTGAGTCTAGAAAAATATGTAAGATTGATCGGATCGGTACTGGTTTAGCGATTTTCAGTCCACAAAATACAACCTTTCTATCCAAAAAATTCCTATATAAAGTCCATAAACAAAATAGCCCAAACCATCAAAATGGCCCAAATCAGTTCTGTTAGAACACAGATTGAACTCGGCTAGAACTCTGCCCAAGTTCGGCCTGAGTTCGGTCAAGACTGTTCAAGATATTTTTGAACTTCCTGAATATCTGTATCCAACTTTCGAATACGAGATTTCTGTATCCAAACTCTGCCCGAATTCGGTTCATAAAAATACTATAAATAGAGAAGAACTTTCACATTTCAAAATTTTAATTCACATTCTCTTCTCTCTATTCCTTAAGTGTTTTCTACGAGCTATATAATTTCATATTTAAGCCTATACTACTTTTAGCCAAGCCAGTATTAGTTCAGTTTAATCTAGAGTTTGATTTAAAGAGTTGTATCAAAAGCTATCTCAGAAAACAATCCCATTTTTAAATGCCTTCAGGAGACGGTCGTGCACTCGAACGCCTTCAGGAGTCGGTCGTGCACTCGTCGCCAAGCACGGTGTTATTGAAGTTGGTTATGAACTTGTCCCCATGTACGGTGTTGTAAGAGTTGCAAGCACTCAGTTAAAGCTTGTGCCATAATAGATTAACATCGAACAAAAGTACTCGAGACTGGACTAGTCCTCTACGAGGGATACCAGTATATATTATGTCACTGAGTTTTATTCTTCTTAATCGTTACTTTTATTGCAATTCATATACTGATATTCATATGCTCTTACATGTATTTGATTCGCCACATTAAATTGTTTTAAATTGTGATATTTATTCTGCTGCACGCAAACACTCTATTAACCCCTAGATGTGCTCAACGGTCGTATAATTGTATCAAAATAGGTTATACATATACATAGCCACCTAGAGAGTACATATATGGCAACCGTTAAATCTATGTTCAACGGTGAAGGGCAATCCACAATTTGACCTCCACTATTTTATAGAACAAACTATACATATTGGAAAACACGAATGAGTTTCTTTTTTAAGTTACTAGACTTCGATCTTTGGTAGATAGTTATAGACGGTTAAAAGAAACCGTCAAGAACAGTGATTGATGGTGTTCTAGTAGACAAGCCCCATGATAAGTATACTGAGCATAAAAAGACACATGCTAGTCTAGATGCACGAGCCATCAATATACTATTCTGTGCAACTGACAAAATCGAGTTCAATTGCGTATCTACTTGTGCCACATCTAATAAGATTTGGAGACTTCTTGAGGTAACTCATGAAAGATCTTCCTAAATGAAGGAATCCAAGATCAGTAGATTAACACAAGAGTACGAGGCATTGATGATGAAATCTGGTAAATTAATTACACAGATGTTCACTCATTTCTAGATACTACTAATCCTCTACAATCTCTTGGAAAGGATTACAGCAACTACAGGAAGATCAGGAAGGTACTGTGGGTTCTAACCAATAACTGAAACCCGAAGGCCACCGCTATCATAGAAGGAAATGACCTCACTACGATGACATTAGAGACACTTATGGGCAGGCTTATGACCCATGAGCTGGATTTGCAACACTTTGAAGAGGTAACCCCCAAAGAAAAATCTATCGCCTTCAAATCCCAAGCCAGAAGAATCTCATGTAATGATACTGATGATGAAGATTATGATGGTGATGAATAGGCCCTACTAGTTGTAAAAGCATGGAAAATAAGATATTGCTTTTAGTCCCACATCGGAAAGGAGAAAAAGAAAGGGCTCACTCCATTCTATATATAGAGCCCCCTTTCCTCCTTTGAAAAGGGTACCAACTTTCCTTTTCTCCATCCAACTTGGACTCTTCCTACTATGCACCTTCGGGTGCTAAGTCGAAGAAGTCTAGGGCAGTGCGGGCTCAACAAGCTCAGTCAACTGTCCAATCTGCTGACCATCAACGGGTACCGTTAACTTTACACGGCCCCCTGATGGAACATTGTACAGAATCTCCGTGTCCAGTCATCTGCGACAAACGGATAAGGCGGTTCCCAAAAGTCTTCTACAACGATCGAGAGCAGTGCTCTACTAGCCTCAGATCAGGTAGCAAATATGATGGTCCCAAAAGTTTTTCTACAACAATCGAGAGCAAGTGCTTTTACTAACCTCAGATTAGGGAGCAAATATGATACCTATGTACCCGGGATCTCGGGATACCCGGGCCCACAAAACGGATGCAAAGGTAGATCAATCTGCTCTCGACTTGTGAGAGGTGGTCATATCGCATATTTTATGCGCCGGCCTATCATGTATCCACTAGCCACAGAAGTAAGGCTCCTGGAGATCCCATGCGGCCAAGTGAAACCAAGCCGCAGAAGGAATGCTCCTCGAGACCCCGTGCGGCTAAGTAGACTCGAGCCGCAGAAGCAAGGCTCTCGAAGAACCCATACGGCCAAATAAAATCGAGCCGAAGAAGCAAGGCTCTTAGAGATCCCATACGGCCAAGTAAAACCAAGCCGCAGAAGGATTACTTCAGGACCCCATGCGGCAAAGTAGACTCGAGCCGCAGAAGTAAGGCTCTCGAAGAACGCATGCGGCCAAGTGAAACCGAGCCGCAGAAGCAAGGCCCTTGGAGGCCCCATACGGCCAAGTGGACTTGAGCTGCAGGAGGAAGACTCTTCAGACTTCATGCGGCCAAGATGATCCGAGCCGCAGAAGGAAGTCCTTGAAGACCTCTTACGGCCAAGCCAATTTGAGCCGCAGAAGAAAGACTCTTGAGACCTCATGCGGCCAAGATGATCCGAGCCGCAGAAGGAAGGCTCTTGAGATTTCATACGGCCAAGCCGATCCAGGCCGCAGAAGAAAGACTCTTGGTACTGCATGCGGACAAGTTGATCTGGGCCGTAGAAGATTAATTTTACTCTGTTGTGGGGGACACATGGCAATTTGACCAAGTCTCAACCACCCGAATTTTCTCCAACAATGAAATCTCAACAAACCACCAGCTGGCAACCAAAGAGCGAGTCTTCATGTGCTGTTGCAGTCACGTGGCCACGTGGCCTTCTATGCGGCTCAAAATATCCTTCATCCGAAATCACTATAAATTGCAGGGTGCCACACCCCTGCAAAAGGGTTGGCAATCAAAGGCTGGCAACCTACGAAGGGAAATTTCTTCAAGAGCAAGGACCGTGTCAGATAGTACAAGGAGTAAGGCAGAGTTGCTACACTTTCTCGTGCCTCTATCGTCACCCCCCAGAATTAAAACTAAACAATTGTACTTAGATTGTTTTCTAGGATTTCTTTCTAGGCTTTCTCTTGTACAAGCGAGTTTGCAATCAAGTTCAATTCCTCTGTAATTTTGTTGTACTTGATATTTAATGGCAAACATGATGGCGACTCTGCTGGGGACATCCTTTTCTTCTGATAAAAAGTTGGTGACGCAATCTGATGTGTCCAAGCTCGGTCCACGCAGCAAATGCTCGTAGTTTGATTTGACCAACGAGCATTCGAAGAAATGCTCTCTCAAGGGAGGGCCAATCCATCGCAGAAGCGAGCCAACCCAAAGAGAACCCTAGGATGTCGAAGCACAAAACTGTTAACACCGACCAGGTTCTCGAAGAAGCTCCTTCTGCAGCCCAAGACGATGATCAAGACTCTCATACGACCTTGATTTCGACCGCAGAGAACCCTACTTTTCCTAAATCCAGCAAAGGAAAACACTACGATGCTGAGTTTTTGGGGCACAAGGGAAATCCATACGGATAAGAAAGAGGCCGCAATAGAGAGATAGACAGATGACTCATGCTGCAGCTGACTCTGGCTGCAGGAAGATGGCCTATGCGGCAACCAACTCAGGCTGTAGACAGATCGCCCATGTGGCAGCCAACTCTGGCCGCAAGCAGATCGCCCATGCGGCAGCCAACTCTGGCTGCAAGAAAATGGCCCATACGGCAGCCAATCCAGGCCATAGACAGAGTGTCTCATGCGGCCGTATCAGAAGCTTTGTTTTCGACCGTCTCTCATACGAGCTCGACTCTATGCAGCCTATTGAGAATGTGGCATATTCTAATCTGGACTCTTCTTATTATGTACCCTCAGGTGCTAAATTGAAGAAGTCTAGGACAGTGCGGGCCCAACAAGCCCAGTCAACTGTCCAAGTTGCTGACCGTCAGCGAGCACCGTTAACTGTTATACGGGCCCCTGATGGAAAGTTGTACAGAACCACCCGCATCCAGCCCTCCAGGGCTAATAGACAGTGTGGGTCACAAAAGTCTCCCTCTAACGATCAAGTGCAAGTGCTTTTACTAGCCTCAGATCTAGAAGCAAACATGATACCTATGCACCCGTGTGCTTGGGATACCCGAGTCCACAAATTGGATGCAAAGGTAGATTAGCCTGCAATCGACTTACGAAAGGTGATTATGTAGGACCGTTGAGCACCTCTAGAGGGGGGTGAATAGAGTGAGTGCGAGTGCAGCAAAAAATAATCACCAATTTAAAAAATAAGCTAAGGTAATAAATAAGAGACAATAAATATAAAGCAAGAGATAGAGAGATCAAACTCAGTGACACAACGATGTATACTGGTATCCCTCTGAGAGGACTAATCCAGTCTCGAGTACTCTTGCTCGATGTTAATCCACTAAGGAACAAGCTAATTGAGAGCTTGCAGTCTCTTACAATACCGTACTTGGTGACAAGTACACGACAAACTTCACAACATCGTGCTTGGTGACGAGCGCACGATCGGCTCCACAACAAAGATTATTGCTGTACTTTGAACAACCCCTTTACAACTCTTGAACACCAAAAGACTCTAGATCGAAGTAGATATTACTAGCTTTTGGCTAAGAAGAGTATATGTGTGATTTGAAAGCTTTTGATCGGGTGAAAACACTTTTCGAATAGAGAAGAGAATGAAGAATGAATGAGTTTGAAATGAAAAACTTTCTCCTATTTATAGGTGTTTTCTGAGACCGAACTCGGGTAGAGTTCTGATGCAAAGATTTTGCATATGTACGTTGCATGCAGATTTGGAGGCAACAGATAATTGAATTCAAACAGGCCGAACTCGGGCAGAGTTCGGGCCGAACTCGGTTTTGAGTTCTGTCTAAAAGAATTTCGAAATATTTGTCAAATTTTATTGCAAAAATGATTTTGAACTTTTGGTAAAAATGAAATGGGAATAGGTAGGCTTTTTAGAAATGTGGATTGGGATTAACCTAAGACAGTATTACCTAGTCGATCTTACAATTTGAATCCTAGACTCAATAAAGATAAAATATATAATAATTATAAAATGACTCGAACTAAATCCCATTGAAAGTAATCTTCAGATTGATGATTTATATGCTTGATGATGCAGTACGATGCTCGTTGATATTAATTTCACACGTCCTGAAATGATTAGCTGCAGTTCGTATATTTTGTGTATTGACTTAAGTGTATGTCGATTATTAAAATCGGATGTGACCATGGAATGGGCCAACAATCTTCCCCATTTTGATAATTGACAAACTTGAGTCTATACCGAAATATATCCAAAAAAATAGAACAAATAAAATGTACCTAAAAAAGATAGTTGTGCTTTAGATTGTACGCTTTCTCTAATTTGATTTTTGGTATGTACTCTGTCTCCCCCTTTGTCAATATAAAAATGGCTTTGGCTCCCCCGTAATGTGTGAAGCCAACAATTTTCAACAAACAAACAAAGTGAAGCTAAAGTGATAACCAAATAACACAAAGTGCATAAAAAATAACTAGTACTGAAAAACTAGAATATCATGCATAATAATATCTCACTGGAAAAGAAAAAGATATAATCATAAAGTGCTAAACATGTCTTACTAAAAAGTTTAGACATAACAAAATGAAAACTACATCATAGCATAGATCATCAGCTAACATCCTATCCACTATCCACCAGCAAAGCCCGCATCACATAGTAGGGTCATCACCGCCAGGAGCATTCGGAGAAAGTAAGCAGCAGTAGGATCGAAGTAAGAGAAAGTCTCCTCATCTCTGAACCTGGTTCCTGGGAAGCCTAGGTGAGGAAAGAAAGTCACCGGATGTGATGGGTCCGTGAGAGACTCCAGTAGAGATCAGCAATCCCATTCCGCAACACCTAAGCTTGGTAGATGTGGTGGAACTCCGAGTCGAGGTAGCTCCGATGACGTTGCGCAGAGAGAGCAACAAAGTCATCGAACCGCTGATAAAATCCTGGGTCAAAACCCGGAGCAGGGGCTGGAGTAGCATTAGGAGGAGAGCCTCAGTGTCAGTATCTGGAGTAGGCTGAGCTCCAGGAGGCAGAGGTAGAGTAGGGTATCGATGAGATCGGATGAGCTCTACGGCAGAGGAGTAGGCACAGGTTTGAAGATCAATGTCAAACCATTGAAAGATGGAGGCCAGGTACATAGGATAGACCAGGTTGTGTCTTGTATTTCTTCAGTTCAGCATCCAGGCCATCATGGTCCTGGGGATAGAAAAAAAATGCCAAAATGTATATGCTACATAGCAGATAGCTCTAAGAAAGTGATCTCATCAGATGATCCTTTCTTTGGAAGGAGAACTGAGAAAATAAAACGATGGAGTTTATAGAAATTTTAGTTAAGGTCTTTTGAAAAAACTCTTCTAGGAACAGGGTGTGGATGGCAAATAAGTTCTTTGAAAGAGTTGAGAGTGACATCTTCTAGAAATTAGATATGATGGATATCCACTAGAGCTTAACCCACATCAAACATGGAAATATTTGCTGATGTTAGTGGCGCTGAACTCCAATTCTTGTCCAACAATGCAAGAATAGAAGTTTTTTTTGGTTTTACCTATAAGTTGTAGTAAAACATACGGACATCATTGTCAAAGATCTTCTCGGCTACTTCGAAGAAGTCACGATAGCCGAGATGGTTAAATATGGGAGCATACTCAGAAAAATAGTAAAGTTAACAAAAGCTCCAATACATATTTTACCACCAGGGAATGAATCAAACCATAGGTCAGAAAATTCCTTATCAGAAAATAAACCGGAATCAAAGTCATCTGAACCTAATGGTCTAGCTGGACTAAAAAGACTGGTAGGAACATAATCAGAAGAGGAGGACCTGCTTGTGAGGGATCACCCTATCTTCTCTGATGTTTGGGAGCCATAGATAAAAAGAAAGGTAATCTAAAGTACCTTGGAAGAGGAGAAAGAAGATGAAGTTGACTAGCCCACTGGAACTCCTTGAAGACTTGAAAGGGAGGAGTAGGAAGAGGTTTGGGAGGAGTAGAGAATTTTTTACGAAGTAGTTGTGTGAAAAAGATGAAGAGATAGGCGTTTATAAAGGGCTAGGGCCAGCTGTTCAGTTCTGGAAGCTGAACTGCACCGACCGAACTCGGTCAGAGTTTGGTCCGAGTTTGACTACTTGTATTTCCGAGGTAATAAATACAGTTTTGGTGTTTTAAACTGTAACTTTATGACTTTTGACTTCGATATTTAATAACGTTTATTATTTTTAGGTTAGCTGTAGGGGTACTTTCCCAACTAACGGAGGTTCACCGGGGAACTCTTAAATACCGCTTCGCTTCGACCGTAGTCGTGGTGACATACAGACCCTTTGTAGGCTTGTACCAAAAAATAATTTTCGTTAAATAAATTACGATGTTTTGGGTCATAAAACTAAATTTAACTACCATACTACAATATGAATCCAAATATTCAAGTATACCTAGCTCTCGCCTCATTATGTTAAAACAGTCTTCCGCTAGTGGTTTTGTGAAAATGTCTGCTAGTTGACGATCTGTGTCAATAAACTCTAAGCAGATATCCCCGTGTTGTTGGTGATCACGTAAAAAGTGATGATGTATCTCAATGTATTTTGTGCGTGAGTGACAAACAGGGTTCTTAGTCAGATTAATAGTACTAGTGTTATCACAATAAATAGGAATCTTAGTGTAGTACAAATTGTAGTCTTCTAAGGTTTGCTTTATCTACAAAATTTTAGCACAGCAACGTCCTGCGACGATATATTCAGCCTCAGTAGTTGATAATGCTACAGAATTTTGCATCTTGATGAACCAAGAGACTAAGGCCTTTCCTAGGAAATAACACGTACCGCTGGTACTTTTACGATCTACTTTGCATCCTGCAAAATCCGCATCCGAGTAACCTATCAAGTCAAAGGATTTGGTTTTAGATACCACAAGCCGACTGTAGAAGTTCCTTTAAGGTATCGGAAGATACGCTTAATGGCACTTAGGTGTGATTCCTTAGATTTATATGGTATCATGCACAGATGCAAACGCTGAACATAATATCAGGGCGACTAGCAGTTAAATATAATAAGCTACCAATCATACCTCGATACTTACGTTGGTCAATAGGTTTTCCACTTTCATCAGTGTCAAGCTTTGTAGATGTAGCCATTGGAGTTCCGATTGGCTTTATATTATCGAAGTCGTACTTTTTCAGTATCTCCTTCGTATACTTGGCTTGGTTGATAATGTTCCCTTTGAGTGTTGTTTGATCTGAAGTCCTAGGAAGAAGTTTAGCTCTCCTATCATACTCATCTCAAATTCATTCTGTATACACTTAGCAAAATCTTGACCGAGTTTTTCATTAGTAGAACTAAATATAATATCATCTACATATATTTGCACAAGGAGAATATTATCATTTAAAGATTTGATAAACAAAGTTATATCAACTCTCCCTTTTGAAAAACCATTATCAAGTAAGAAGGCACTTAGGCGTTCATACCAAGCACGAGGTGCCTGTTTGAGTCCATAGAGTGCTTTCTTAAGCTTGAAGATGTGATCAGGTTTATGAAAATCTTCAAATCGAGGGGGTTGTTTCACAAAAACTTGCTCTTTTAAAAATCTGTTAAAAAATGCACTTTTCACGTCCATTTGAAATAAGTTAAAATCATTAAAACAAGCAAATGCACAAAACATGCAGATAGCTTTTAGTCTAGCAACTGGAGCATATTTCTCGTCATAATCAATACCTTCTCCTTGATTATAACCTTGTGCCACTAGACATGCTTTGTTGCGTAAAACTTGTTCATCTTCACTAAGTTTATTTCGGAACACCCATTTGCTACCAATTATTGATTGACCAATAGGTTTAGGAACGAGTTCCCAAACTTGGTTTTTCTCAAATTGATTTAGTTCCTCTTGCATGGCATCAATCCAAAACTCATCAGAAAAGGCATCTTCTATATTCTTAGGTTCTATTTGAGAAATAAAAGCTACATTTGCTGCTATTTCAGAATTCGTAAGAGAGGAGCGTGTACTTACACCTTTTGATACATCACCTATGATGAGTATCTATGGATGATCTGGTAAGAACTTTAATGAATCAAATTTTTGAGTCAGATCTTCCACAGGACCCTTCTTAGTTTTTGCTCGTACATCTTCATCATCACTGTCACTAGATCTGTGACTATTGAGCTCATCAAAAGTAACATTAATTGATTCTTCAACAATGATATATCTTTTATTAAAAATTCTATATCCCTTACTCTTAGCAGCATATCCGAGAAATATCCCTTCGTCTTCTTTAGAGTCGAACATTCCCATGTTATCCTTGGTGTTCAGGATAAAATAGCGACATCCAAAAACTTTAAAGTAGGAAATATTTGGAATCCTTCCAAACCAAAGTTCATATGATATTTTATTTGAGATAGGTCGAATTAACACCCTATTTAAAACATGATAGGCTGTACTAACAGCTTCTGCCCAAAAATTTTAGGAAGATTATACTAATTCAGCATGACTCTAGATATTTCGCTTAGAGTACTATTGTTCCGCTCCACAACACCATTCTGTTGGGGAGTTCTAGGATAAGAAAATTCGTGGTAATACCCACAATCATCATAAAACTTTTTGAAATCAGAATTTACGAATTCGCCACCATGATCACTTCGGATACGAGTAATCATGAAGCCTTTTTTGTTTTATACCTTCTTGTAAAATATATGAATTAAAAAAATAGTATTACTTTTGTTTGATAAAAAGTAAACCCAAGTAAAGCGAGAGAAATCATCAACAATAACAAAAGCGTAGAGCTTTACCGCCAAGACTAGCGACTCTACTAGGACCAAATAAATCCATATGAATCAACTACAAAGGTCTAGAAGTACTTACAGCGTTGATGGATTTAAATGTAGACCTATGTGCTTTGTTCTTTTCACAGTCAGTACATACCATATCTCACTTGAATTGAATCTTGGGGAGTCCTTTTACCAACTTCTTAGTGCTTAGTCGTGACATAGTGTCCATATTTGCATGCCCTAGTCTCATGTACCATAGCCAGCTTTTATGTAGATTAGCTACTAGGCATCTTCCTGCATTATTAGTACTCTCCAAAAAGAAAACATAAATATTGTCTTCTCTAATCCCTTTATATATGGGATCACCAGATGACATATCATATATGGTACATTTTTCTTTTACAAAATTGATACCATAACCATTATCGGCCAAATACTTATGCTTAGTAGGTTATGTTTCAATTCTGTTACTAGACAAACATCCTTTATTACTGGATAAGGAGAAATACTGACAGTGCCATTACCAATAATATCACCTCTCAAATTATTTTCGAAGGAGACGTATCCTTCTTTCTTCATCGATAGCGTGGCAAACAAAGATGCACACCAGTAGGCCGCGCTCGGCCTCGCCTCAGCCGCCCATCGAAACCCCGCTCCACCTCACTCCGGCGCCGTTCCCCCTGGACCGCCCCTTCCTCTTTCCGACCACGCGAAGGCCCGACCGCCGGACCGACCTGACCGCCATAGCCGCCGCCTCCTCCGGCGCAGCGCTCCTTCGCTCCCCTTTCCGAAGCTCTGCCCCGCTCGAACCCCTTCTCCGCGCGCGAGCCCTCCTCCTTAAGTGCCTCCGCCGCCATCTCGTCGGCCACGAGCGCCGGACCGCCGCTCGCCGCCGCCCGCTCTTCCCCTTCGCTGATCCCTCCTTCTTTTTCCTATTTTTTTGTTTATGTTGACCATGGGCCACCACAAAAATGTAACGACCCAGTCCCAAAATACGTAGGACGAGGAACGTAGACATGCCAGCTGTATTCATACGAAGTATACTCCAATATATGGAAGCCTCGTATAAATACATAAGCTGTAAAATGCAGTAGAACCATAACTAATCTCATCCACGCAAAATAAATGAATAAAAGACATCATATAAGGATAATGAATTGTCTTGATACAATATGTTGGGCGGAGACAAATCTACTACCAACAAGTAAAGGAAAAATACATAAGAAAAGATATAAATTTGGCGAACGAAGCGAAGACGATCCAAATGCAATCATCCTCGAAGAAATAGCGATGATCACGACTAGAGCTAGAACACCTGCGAAAGACAATAGCACACACCTGGAGAGATAACCAGGTCCTCAGAGGGACGTAACAAGACATATATCATGCCATATAAACTGAATAAATATTGCTCAAATAAATAAGTAAATCGAATTATAACATGGTCCAATACGCACCTACTGAATGAGTGTACCATCCCCCCAACCAAACAAGGACAGGAGATGGTAAACTAATTCACGGTGACGTATCTTTCCATACTACGAATCCAATATGGTATCCGAACCCCAACAAGGTTCAATACCTTCTCATCGAAGTAGTAAGTCACACCTACAACCAAACAAGGACAAGATGTGACGAACTAATCCGCGACAAGTTATTGTTCCAAGCCACGGTCAGATACAAGTACCCAAACCAGAAGTACTCGTACCTAACGGATAAAGGTGCCTAACCGGTCTAAGTGATATGTAGTTAAGAACAATCCTTCCTACGCATGGGCCCTGGCTGAATAGGATCGGCATGGTCCTCCTTTGGGCACCAGAGGCCCCATCAGTAAGAGCATGATGTTCCGCATAATCATTAGTGGCCGTCAGTAATCATGGGTCATCAACCCCGTATCTCCAGCGGAGAGTCCGGGTCATAAGGAAAGTGCATCAAAGCCCATACGCTAAGGAATTGTCCTCCCCGCCCAATGCCTATTCTGTTGTATCCACAACAGTAACCTCTATAACCGCTAAGTCAAACTAGCATGCAACTTCTATTAGCGGTTATTCCTATCGCATGGCTTGTACGTACCGATGGCCAGCCAATCACGCACTTCCGTGTCCTTCATGCGACACATAACTTCATGGTACAATGTGTCAAGGCCAATGAATGCAACACACAAGGTGGTCCCTTAAATCTAGGTTTAATTTGTAAGAAAATAATACACAGCAGGAAATATAAATGAACAGTAAGTTCTAACAGTATATGCCATGTATCACAGTTTATTTTGCATAAAAAAAAAATAATGCATGAAATATGAGCTAAAATATTTAAACATCAAATGGCAAGGTGTCTTGCCTGAGGTCCTTGCTGGTGAAACCGACAATCCCGTTGGGTACAGAATAGTCACAGGGCTACACAAGATAACTCAGACGATGTGACAAACTTCTAAAATAAAAATCAAAAATAAAATATTCTGGAAAATTTATGGGAAAAATATATGATATGTATTTTTCTGTCAGTATTCGAAACTTCAAACGGATCGTGATTCTGATTCCTGGTTCTCCCAGAATCTCAAAAATACTAAAACGTGTCAGATTTCGGACCACTGACACTCCACAAATTTTTCAGAAAATTAAGTTCCGAATTTATGAAAATAAAATTTACATTCAGAAAATATACCTCAATACGATTCCAATAAAAAAATTGGAGGTCAAAAGGAGTCCGGAGTTGGGAGTTATGGTCATTCGAAGTTGCTATAACCTTTGAAAATTGAGGCTGAATTTATGACGAAGAAAGAGAGAAATTTTGACAAGGATGGTTTGAAAGATGATTTGTGGTGAAAATAATATGGAGGAGTACCTGCCTATTTATAGGATGTGGGAAGTCCCAATTAGATAAGAATTAGGATTCCTTTAAACCCAATTTAGATATTTCCTAATTTAATTTAGAAGCAATCAAATCCAAATCCAAATCCAAATCCAAATCCAAATCTAATTTAAATCAAATCAAATCAAATTATCTTAGTTTAAAATCAAATCAATTAAATCCAATTTAAATCTATTTAAATTTTTAGCTCAAAATCAAATGGGATAAATAAATTTCAAATATTTAACTATTTAAATAAATCCAAAAATCAAATCAAGATTTAAATGGCCACCATAACTTCCAAATATATTTTTCAAAATACCAATAATAATAATTTTGAAAATAATAAATATTTTTAAATATCTTTTTGAATAATAAATCTCAAAAATTATATTTTTATTTAAATTAAACTAGCAAATATTTATGAAATATATGTATGCATAAATAATATTATTTATTCCAAATAAAAGGCCTTTCATAAATAAAATCATAAATTTAGGAAATTTTGATAGCTAAATTAAATATTACATATATTATTTTAAAACTATAAAAATAAAAATAAAAATTTCTCAAAATATGTACGCTCGCACATATTCGCACTCGTCGAGCAACTACGAAAAATAAAATTTCGTGCACGACGTACAATACGATTATGCGACGTACAATACAAAAATTTAAATCAGTACAAAATTTAATATATATAAAATATAGTAGAAATTTAGGGGTTTTACACATGTGCCGCGAACATCCGCTATCGAGGATCCATTTGATTTTAGTATGTGAGGGTTAAGGGTCCACCTATAAAACAAGTTGATGAATCCTTTGGTACCTATTTACTGAAGGGTTCATATTGATTAGTTTTGGTCTCCAGAATAAAGTGTGATTGTCAACAAGTTTCCTTACTGAACAATAATGTGATATGTGTCCATGTGTACTAAAATATGTGAAAGTTAGTTTAGAACCAGTGGTGGTTGAAACTGTGTTGACATGCTTGTTTGGTTTCTTAGAAAACCTATAAGTGAAAGCATGGTGATAGTCGTGCTTCTTCCGTGCTTTCTGATTTTTAGTCCTCTTAGGTGTATGCTTAGCATTAGGACTAAACTTAGGCTGTGTCATAGGTATTGCCTGTTTGCCTAACTTGATTTCTAACTTTTTAGAAATTGCAACAGACTCTTCATATCTAGCAGTCATATCTGAGAGTCTTTGTTCTTTAACTAAGTGCTTCTTCTTCTCTATGTCATATAACTCTTGTATTTTGACATAGTCTCTATCTTTCTTATCAACCTTGAGGATAGCCTCATGATAGTCTACCTTGAGTTTGGCTATCTCTTCCGTGTTACCGGTAGTAGACATGTCTTTAATATCTTCAATAAGATTGGACAGTCTAGCTATCTCGGTTGTGTATGCCTTAATCTCTTTTCGAGATTGTTTATACTTGTCAAGAACAGTTCTGTGTTCTTCAAGTAATTCGCTAAAGGCATTTTCTAATTCATCGAAAGTAAAATCATCATATAGAGGGTTTGAAGATACCTTATCAAATACCATAAGACAGACATTAGCATTTCTGCAGGATCTGTCTTCTTCCTCTGTATCACTAGCATCACTTTCATGCCAAATGCTTGTGTTAGCATACTTTCGACTAGTTGTTGCTTTTCTGCTTGATCTTGATATGTCATATGGACTACTTTTCTTTGAAGTTAGGCAGTCCTTCATGTGCCCTGACTTCTTGCATCCAAAGCTTATGGTTTCATCTTCATTGCTTTCTTGGATATCTTTCTTCCTTCTGTTTGATTTCTCAAACTTTAGGAATTTCCTGAAGTTCATCACTAGTAGGCTTGTTCATCACCACTTGATGATTCGTCATCAGAATTATTGCATGTTGATTTTCTGGCTTGATCTTTGAAGGCAATAGATTTTTCTTTTGGAGTTGCTTCTTCAAACTCTTGTAGATCAAGCTCATGGGTCATGAGCTTGCCCATCAATGTTTCCAAAGACATAGTGGTGAGATTGTTTCCTTCAATGATTGTTGTTGCCTTCGGGTTCCAGTTCTTGGTTAGAATCCGTAGCACTTTTTTCTTCTCATGATTGTTGTAATCCTTACCAAGAGATTGCAAAGGATTAGTAATATCAAGGAAACGTGTGAACATCTGTATAATTGACTCACCGGGTTTCATCTTAAAAGATTCATATTCCTGTGTTAGTCTACTGATTTTGGATTCCTTCACTTAGGAAGTACCTTCATGAGTTACCTCAAGAAGTTTCCAAATCTCGTTAGACGTTTTACAGGTTGAAACTTTGTTGAACTCCGTTTTGTCAATTACACAGAACAGTACATTGATGGCACGAGCATCTAGACTAGCCTTAGCTTTTTCAGCTTCTGTATATTTATCATGAGGCTTGTCTACAAGCTGGCCGTCAACCACTGTAGGTGTCGGTTTCTTATAACCGTCAATCACTATAGACCAAAGATCAAAGTCAAGAGACATTAAGAAGAAAGTCATCCGTGTTTTCCAGTAGGTATAGTTTGTACCATCAAATAGTGGGGGTCTATTTGTGGATTGCCCTTCACCGTTGAATAATGATTTTACGGCTGCCATATATATACTCTCTGAGGTTTGTTATATTATAATATAACCTGCTGATACCAATTGTAGGACCGTTGAGCACCTCTAGAGGGGGGTGAATAGAGTGAGTGCGAGTGTAGCAAAAATAATCACCAATTTAAAAAATAAGCTAAGGCAATAAAGAGACAATAAATATAAAGCAAGAGATAGAGAGATCAAACTCAGTGACACAGCGATGTATACTGGTATCCCTCTGAGAGGACTAATCCAGTCTCGAGTACTCTTGCTCGATGTTAATCCACTGAGGCACAAGCTAATTGAGAGCTTGCAGTCTTTTACAACACCGTGCTTGGTGACAAGTGCACGACCAACTTCACAACACCGTGCTTGGTGACGAGCGCATGACCGTCTCCACAGCAAAGATAATTGATATACTTTGAACAACCTCTTTACAACTCTTGAACACCAAAAGACTCTAGATCGAAATAGATATTACTGGCTTTTGGCTAAGAGGAGTATAGGTGTGATTTGAAAGCTTTTGATCGGGTGAAAACACTTATTGAATAGAGAAGAGAAGATGAAGAATGAATGAGTGATTTAAAATAAAAAACTCTCTTCTATTTATAGGTGTTTTCTGAGACCAAACTCGGACATAGTTCTGGCAGAGTTCTAATGCAAAGATTTTGCATATGTATGTTGCATGCAGATTTGGAGGTAATGGATACTTGAATTCAAACATACCAAACTCGGTACAAACTCGGTTTTGATTTCTGTCTAAAAGAATTTCAAAATATTTGTCAAATTCTGTTGTAAAAATGATTTTGAACTTTTGGTAAAAATGAAATAGAAATAGGTATGCTTTTTAGAAATGTGGACTGGATTAACCTAAGCCAGTATTACCTAGTCGATCTTACAATTTAAATCCTAGACTCAATAAAGATAAAATACATAATAAATTATAAAATGACTCGAACTAAATCCTATTGAAAGTAATCTTCAGATTGATGATTTACATGCTTGATGATGCAGTACGATGCTCGTTGATATTGATTTTACACATCCTGAAATGATTAGCAGCAGTTCGTATATTTTGTGTATTGACTTGAGTGCATGTCGATTATTAAAATCGGGTGTGACCATGGAATGGGCCAACAGATTACTCACAAATGCAAGGAGAAAGAAGCAACCTTAGCATGTGATGAGCCCCTCCCGGGACGTCATTGCACCCAAGTCATCATCAACTGCTGCTGTGACAAGTCGGCAGTACCTGAAGATCGGCAGTCCATTTTCCAATGACTGCACCAGCCAGCACCTTTCTGACAACAACTGGATAAACATGTGCAAATTTCGGGAGACGAGGAATTTTATTTCGCCTCCTGTAATTCAACTAGGAAGGTTCTTTCCGGCAAAGGTGGAAAGAAGACATGCTCTTCCAGCCCGACAATCTTAACCAGCACTACAAGGAAACTCTCATCTGAGGATTGCCACCGACAGCCATAGTGGGTGTCTACCTAGGCACTCGATCCAGAAAGAAGCTCCCAACGCCTGGGGGTATATCCTTTACCTCCCTGGGGGTAGATGAGGCCGGGGGTAGCAGTCCCCTCAAAGTATACGACAACCCGGTGGTCCAAGAGCATTCACAGGGAGTAGCGATCCAATGGAATTATACAACAGACATGGACGTCCCTGAGGATGACCGCCTTCGCCAAGATGACGCGGCTTCCTGCACAGGGGGTAGAACCCCTTCCGAGTTTGATGAGAAAGACATTTCGATACTCCCCGGTGATTTTTCGGTACGGGGGTACGACACAGAGAGCACCTCTGCTACGATCCCTTCTACATCTACCCACGTGCGGACAGTCTTTATGGCCGACGATGATCATGAAGCACCGACTGACCGACGACTTCTAGAATTACTTGAAGCCATGCTCCTGTCCTTGGTCAAGTCATTAGACAAATTCAAATCCGCCTTGCCGACCCAACCAACAAGGACGCCAGGACCAACAAGTTTGGGACCCGCAGTCAATACGGATTCCAATACGATAGCTCCTCCTTTGGGTGACAATCCTCCAGGGGCATCAACTTCTTCAGCTGCAAACGAAGCCAGGGAGGCAAGGAAGGAGGTCCAGGAGCTTCGAGAAATGTTCAATGCCCGAGACTCCTCCCATGACCTCAGAATACGGCAGCCGTATCCCGCTGCGTTGAGAGATGTTCCTTTTCTGTCATGGTACAAACCGTTTCATATTGATTCGTATGACGGAAAGACCTCTGCTAGTCGGTACATGACTTATTTCGAGGTCACAACCGACCATTTGCCGCATAGCGACGCCATCCTCACGCGATTATTTATTGGAGCATTGAAGGGAATCACGTTCGACTAGTACCACAACCTTTCGGACAACTGCATCCAATCTTTTGACGGCCTCAAGCACATGTTCTTAAAAAGATTCTATGAAGTGGGACATGATATGACAATATCATCCCTCATGGACGTCATTCAGGGGAAAAGAGAGCTGACAAGGAACTATATCGAGCGGTTCTTCCAAACTGCAATGAGATTGCCCCAAGGCAATCTCGAAAGCTCCTTGATTGAAATCTGCCAGAAGAAGTTGCTCCCCGCAATCAGCCTCTGGATGGGTGAAGATCAGTTCAGGGATTGGATGACCTTTATCATAAGCTCCACCAATACGGAGGCGAAGTTAAAGAAGGCTCGCCAGCTGGGATTACACATCCCGGATGGAGAGGTCAAAAACAAACATCCTGGAACCACCTCCAATAACAACAACACTGACGACACCTCCAATAACTGGGATAATAAAGGCAAACATGCTATAGTCGCCGGTACGACCAAGAAGCCTGAATAAAAGTAGACAGAAACTCAGTGGCCTAAGGTGAATTACTCATTTGAAGATAGTCACGTCAAGCCTATCATCGACATGCTCTTGCAAGGGGACAAGATCCAACTCCCTCCACCAAGGCGCGAGCCTCGAGCGACAGAGATGGAGGACCCAAAATATTGCTATTTCTACCGTTACGTTCATTATGCCACTCATGACTGCTTTCAATTGAAGCGGTACATACAGAGTCTTATCGAATCCAAAGCTCTGTCGCTTAGACTTTGAAGAGGTTACCGTGGCAGCGAACATGGTGTCAATTCAGTTCGACGACTTCCCTCCAACAAGTATTCAAGACGGGGTAATACCTATCCCTCGGGCAACGATGGAGGTTACTAATCTTCCCCCCGTCCAGGACTAGATGACTGGCTTGGTACCTCTCACCATGTCACGAGAAGAGATCATACTGGTGCACCCAGACTTAGTGCCCGAAGTTACCCAGGCGGTGTTATATCCAGCCAACAAGAAGAAGAGCAGGAAGTCCAGATCCTGCCATACAATTTCAGCCGAAGCTAAGGAGGCGGCAGCTATTGTTACCCGGTCTGGGGCATAAGTCCAGCCCACTTTGGGTAGTTCAGTCGAGGACCCTCAACCAGCAACACTGCCTGCCATTGATGTCCAGGGGCCATCTCAGCCTCCATCGGCAGACAGGGCCAAGCCGAAAGAAACCTGATTCGACAGGCCGCTCTGTAAAGATGCACCTCAAGTGCTGGAGAGACCTTACAACTTTGACATATTAGCACAATTGGCTAATACATCGGTAAAGTTGTCGTTATACGAGCTCCTAAGGCTCTCCAAGGATCTTCGTGTCCCATTGAGCAAAGTGCTCCAGAATGCTGATGCTTACTTAGCCTAGGTCAAACCTATAGGGGAAGATTCGTCGACAGATCTCCAGGGTAGCAACTGTGCGGATGCAATGTCCAACATTGTATTCACCCCACAGGACATGTTGATTAAGACCAACTTCCATGATTGCCCCTTGTACTACACTGGATACATAGGCGACATCAAGGTGGATCGGATGCACATCGATCCTGGCTTGTCGATAAGCATCATCCCGAAAAGCTTACTTCAAGTCATTGGCATCCCTATGTACCTGCTAGTGGCGACCAATACTGCCATTAGCGGTTTCAACTTGGGAAGGAGCTATCCCTTAGGAAAGATCCGATTGAAATGTCAGATCGGCGACCTGATAACAGAGGTTACCTGCTACATCATAGATGCAGATACGTCCTACAATATCCTCCTGGGGCGTCCGTGGATACACGACTACATGATTGTGCCATCCATACTCCACCAGTGCTTCAAGTATGTTAGTAAGCACAGCATCCTGAAGACTGAATTTGCCGACATCGATCCCTTCAAAGGGGTTGAGTCTTAATACCCTTCGGAGGCTTGTCTATACGAAGAATCCAAGAAGCACATAATTGACGAACTAGAGGTCATCACAAGGCCAGAGGAACCCTTAAGAATTCATCTCCAGGCCCGTAAATCGGGCAAAGTTGCATCCCATGTCGCAACTTTACATAAAAGAGTTGCCCGGTTCTCCCGCGCCAGCTGTATAGTCAGAACCGATGGTCATCCAACTCCCAAGGTGCAGCCAAGAACCAAAGCCCGTCATAGGGCCGATGGTGATCCGATTGCCAAAATCCAATCAAAGGCGACCGGAAGATACGAGACCCTCTAGGGAGCCGATGGTGATCCGATTACCAAGATCTAGTCAAAAGCAATCGGAAGACACAAAGTCCTCTGTCGAGCCGATAGTTATCTGTCGTCCTGAGACAAGCCAGCAACCAAGTATTGATCCGAGACCATCTGGAAAGCCAATGCCACAAGCTGAACCCTTGGTGCTCAAGTTGCCCAAGACAGCGTCCTAACCTCCGTTCACGCATGGGGTAGCTGAAGTGGAGGCAGAGCTCGCAAAGTACCTTGTTACAAAGGTGGATAGTCTCTCTCCTGATGATGTAATCTCTATGGACACAATTCCTTATTTCATCAATAAGAGGCTGCCATTGAACTATCCTGAGTGTAATAAACTCAATCTGATGTATATTGTGGAACACGGTCGGGACATTAACCTGTACACACAGATGACAACCGTCCATACTGTAAATAGACTTACTCCCATTAGAGGTGCCTACTTCTTAGTCCCAGGCAGAAGAGAAGGGGATCACATGATCATCTTCGGTCGAAAAGAAGGTCCTTAACCTTTTATGCCACAAGATTTTGATCTTGAACCCGATACTGGAAGATTACCATTCTACCTATATAGTCCTCAAGCCAAGTACTTCATGTAAAAGCAGGGGTACGACATGGAGGCTACTCCAGGTCTGAATTACGACAACGGTCGGCAATCGCCTCTGTACCCGTCAACCCTATCTGGGAAACCTCAAGATTATTATGGAAAGTCTAAATGCGGACTCAGATATGTTACACCAGTAACAATGCCCGAGAGCTCCGATGAGGAATGCGAGTGGCATTCTCACTCATCCGAATCACCTGCATAAGATTCTGATGACAGAATTAGAGATATATTCATGCAGACATTATTTGCCAACATGGCATCCGCTGACATTGAAGAGGAAGACGAAGATCTACTCGAACCTCTTGAATTGGAGCCATGGGCCCAACAACCTGATGCACAATAGGAGAAGCACTTTGAACAATGTGACCCTCCCACTGAAGATGAGGTCATGTAAGTTAACCTCGGTAATGAATCCTCTCCAAAGCTAATCTTCGTCAGTAAAAGCCTGACGGACGGTGAGCGGGAATCGTTGTTGCAACTCGTCAGAGAATACATCGACGTTTTTGCCTGGAGCAATGAAGACATGCCAGGGCTAAACCCTGAGATCGTACTTTATAAGCTCAATATTCATCCGGACGCAAAACCAGTCGAACAACAGCAAGGACAGTTCTGTCGAGACATCATGAACTCCATCAAAGCAGAAGTAAATAAGCTTATAGCTAGTGGTTTCATCCGCGAGGAGCAACACCTAGACTGGATAGCTAATATAGTACCAGTTGTCAAGAAGAATGGAAAGATCTGAATCTGTATCGACTTTTGCAATCTGAATGTGGCATATCCTAAGGATGAATTCCCTCTTTCCATCACCGACATAATGATTGATAATACGTGTGGCTTCGAGCGCATGTCCTTTATGGAATGCTTTTCAAGATACAATCAAATCAAAATGTCTCCTGACGATGAGAAGCATATGTCATTTCGAACACCGATCGGTGTGTACAGTTACACAGTCATGCCCTTCGGCCTGAAGAATGTCGGTGCTATATATCAACGAGCTATGAGCGTCATCTTCAGAGATCACTTGCGCAAGACGGTGGAGTGCTACGTTGACGACATTGCCGTCAAAAGGCGCTCCAAGGATGATCACTTACACGATTTGAGAACAGTGTTCGACCTTATGCGAGCGCACAATCTGAAGATGAATCCCACCAAGTCCTTTCTGGATTGTCCAGCGGGAAGTTCTTGGACTTTGTCATTACTTCCCGGGGCATTCACATAGACCCCGATAAGACAAAGGTAATCCTGGAGATGAGTCCACCGAGGAACCTCCGTGAACTCCACGGTCTTCAGGGAAGACTAGCCTATATTAGGAGGTTCATATCTAACCTCTTAGGGCGATGTCAACCCTTCACACAACTCATAAAGAAAGACGTCTCTTTTATATGGAATGAAGAATGACAACGCACCTTTGACAACATTAAGGAATACCTGTCGAATCCGTCGGTTCTGGTAGCCCCAGTTACCGGAAAGCCTTTCCTGTTCTATGTACGAGCGATAGAGCATTCCCTCGGTGCTTTGCTAGCATAGAATAATGATGTGAGGCACGAACAAGCCATCTATTATCTCAATCGAATGATGGTGGGGCCGGAGTATAGGTACATCGTCGTGGAGAAGGAATGCCTTGTCTTGGTGTTCGCCATTCAGAAAATACGACACTATGTGTCAGGGCAGACCATCCATGTTGTCTCACGAGTTAATTCCCTCAGGGTTCTCATGACCAAGCCAGGCGCATTCAGTTCTCGTCTAGCCATATAGGCGATACTATTATCCTCCGACAATATGGTCTTCGTTCCGTAGAACGCTATCAAAGGTCAAGCCTTGGACGACTTCCTAGCAGCCCATCCAGGCTCAGAAATAGCCAGGATCTATGAAGAAATCTCAGATAAAGTCGTTGACTCAAACATGACTTCACATGATGACGTTTGGCGAATGTTCTTCGATGGTGCTCCAAGAACAGGGCCACGAGGTGATATCGTTGCTGAATTCGGGGTAGTATTAATTTCTCCCTCTGGGTTGGTAGTCAATCGGGCATATTCTCTTACAGAACCTTGTTCAAACAATGTAGCCGAATATAACGCTCTGGTTATCAGACTCTGACTCGTAAAAGAGGTGGGTCAAATCCCTGGAAGCGTTATGGCGACTCACAGCTGATTGTTAATCAAATCCGAGGTCGTACGAGGTTCGTAATGTGGACCTGATTCCCTATCATCAGACAGCAATTGCTATTATTGTGGGCCCCTCCTAAATTTGTGGGCCTTTCCTCTCTTATCCTGAATCATTCCTGGAGCCAATCGACTCAGACGAAAGAACTCTGTCGCATACTCGTCTACAAACGATTTCCCCTGCACTAGTCCTGCAAACTTGTTTTTCAACGCACTAAGAGCTACATCCGGATAGAAATTCTCCTTGAATAGCCTCCAGAAGTTCTCCCAGGTCAATCCTCTAACTGACGTATGAGGATCAGTGTGGTACCATGTCAAAGCGATGTCAAAGAACTGGCTAGCCGCGGCTGACACCCACAGCCTCTTCGGAAGCTCTGCTAGATCCAAACTCCTCTCAACATCCACTAGCCAGTCATTGGCATATAGAATGCCCTCAGTCCCCTTGAACTCCTGGGGTACCATCTTTTTGAAATCTAACACTGATCCAGGCCTCGGCTGCTGCTGATGCTGCTTCTGGCCCTGAGCTCCCTGAACCAGAGCTATAGCAACCTTCTCGACCGCTGCTAGTGCATGCTGATGAGCATTCTCCTTGCTCTGCCTCATAGTCTGAGACTGCCCCTCAGACGCTTTCGCCTGCGCTCGCTAAGTCTCCATCATCTGCTGAAGGAGCGCAAACATCTGTAACGCATCTATCGGTATCGGAAGTGGTGGCGGAAGAGTCTCTAGAATAACGATAGAAGGCCTCCTAACTGGAGGTGGAAGACCTCCTGATACTGCTGCTGCTACTCCCACCTGGATGGTAGGAGCAGTAGGGGCAGCAGAGACAGCCATCTGGACCATCCCCTCCTCCAAAACAGTAGGCCTCCATGGACCGGACCTCTCCGGGGCAGTACTAGATCCAGCTGCCTGAGCTCGAGTCACTGTCATCCTGGAGACAAATCAAGCAAGAAAATAAATACTGAGAAAGAAGCGATATAATCAAAGAAGGACGGTTTATTTCAAGGAAACAATTTTCAACAAGAATTTAGATGCCAGGAATTAAGTTAAGAGTTTTTCCTAGATGTGATTGAGTACCTCAAAATATATCATAATCCTACTGCAGGCTGTAGTGATACTCTAGTTCGAATACTACTACATAAACTCGACCTACATAGGCCACCACTAAAAATGTGTCACAACCCGCACCCTGTTTAGGGGTAAGAGAACGTGTGTACGTCCAGCCTACGCCACAGTATCGGTGGTAGAACGCTGTATAGGTCATCTATAACATCTAACAACCAGATATATAAACCCGTCATCTCCGTACGAAGGTATAATATAACATCTCAACTCTATATCTCAATCACAAGTCTAGGAAAGATAGAGCATGATATGAAATCAGATAAAGGAAGAAACTGAATATAAATAGAGTTATCACACCACATAAAATAGATGTTCAACACAAATAAATACATGTCCTGAATATAACTAAGTCTCAATTAACTATCGAAACAATCCGATACAAACAGAAAACTATAAATACAAGACTAAACTAGGCACCCTCTACTGAGTTAGATGCTCTTCAGGCTCCTAAATGTCACCCTCATATGCCCCATAGAAGGTAGGCCAATCACCATCATCATCTATAATATTTTCAACAGGTCCAGCAAGGACATGAACGAGCACAATACATCTCACGCAGTTCATATCATGTTAGGAAATATAGAGCATGCAAAAGAGTAAGATACATGGACTGTAAAGAAATATACATAAAAATGAGAGAGATTTGATAACTAGAAATATCTATATACATGATAAGTAAGAACTGTATGTAACCTGTGATTTAGAGCATGAGATGGTTATATAAACGGGTTAGGACAATACAAGGGTAACTCCATCGTACATGAGTGTACAATGGACATATACAATTATTTATACAATATTTGTACAATGGGATTTGATTACATAATCATTTCCTACTCACCCTCTCCAATCAATACACAAGGATCCAATCCAGTTACGTTACCTTGTACAATAGTTTCTCTATGAAGCTCATATGATCATGAGAGTACAAGATGCACAATGAGTATATATGAATAGGGGTATATAATAAATATAATATGTTTATGAAACACATATCATAATATGTATCTGCCGAACACAATTGGGATAAAATCGCAAGAGAAGATCCATATTGTACCAATCCGTGATAACAATTGTGCAAGTATCAAGTAATGTAATCTAGAGAAAGAATATAAGTCCCAACAAGTATGAAACGATCAGAGAATATACTCGCCTATGATCTGAATGTCTGTGAGAAAACACTGTCCAAAATGAGGTATCTTAGTCCTATTTAGAGCAACACAAGTCATGATGTATACAAAGGGGTTATAAATGAAGTGTACAATGCATCTACATGATTCTTGGTCATTCTAAGTCAAAGACAACTCTTGGTCAACCCTTTGGTCAACTCGGAGTCAAAGGTCAACTATCTAGGATTTGGTCAACAATCTAGTCAAACAAGGTCAACCTTAGACTATTGGTCAATATCTAGGTCTCTCTATCTAAGGCTAACTCAAACTAAACCATAGGCTAACATCCTAGGACACCATATACTATATCAAATATATATACCTATCACATGTATACATCAACTATATATCCATGAATATATGTATAGCCTCTCATATATAGTAACACATATATAGTATATATATGACATTGCCTTACAAATATCAAGTAGCCCTTGCATGAGCTCTCAAAACTCACACATCAAAGTTAAGGTATCTGACCTATAATGTATCACCTATATACATACCATGTACTGCTAACAGAACTAACATATTAGTATATATATATATATATATATATATATATATATATATATATATATATATATATTTTGAAGAAGGAAAACATTTTATTGAAAATAAGCAGAACAGAACACAGCATCGGGTCCCACACCCGATTACAAAATTCAAACAGCAAGAAAAAAAAAAAAACCTAAGCCAATCCACGCGACCCGAGGGGTACGTGGCTGCCAGCGCGGGGCCCGAGGCCTGCTCCGCGCGCACTACCCGAGTGGGAAGCCCAGGACTCGAGAGGACGGGGGGGGCCCGAGGGGAGCGGGTCCCAAGGGAGCGCCTCGGGCTGCTCGAGCACATGGGGGGTGGAACGGCCGCCGGGGGGGAGGAGCCATCCAACGCGGGAGGGAGGGAAAGCCCGGAGCCCAGAGACCGGAGCCGGCCGGCAAGCGAACACCCCGAAGACTCCAGCGGGGGCGGGGGGGCGGAGCACCGGTGGCGAAGGGGGACCCGTTCCGAGGAGGGGGAGGCCAGAGGGGGACCGGAGACCCGGCGAAGGGGTGAGAGGAGCCCGCCGGACCCAGGCGGACGAGGCGGCGGCCAAGCCTGGGGGAGAGCGGCCACCGCCGAGAACGGGCACCACGCCAGGCGGAGGAGGAGGGGGGCGCCCGTACACCCCCCCGAGCGGCCTGAGGAGGAAGGGGAAGGGGGGCAGCTCGGAGAAGGAAGGAGGAGGGGGGAGCTCGACCGCGGGGAGGGTGGGAGCTCAACGGTGGCTCGACCCCGGGAGGGGGAGCCACGGCGAAGGGGGGCTCGACCCGCAGGGAGCCGGAGGGGGGCTCGACCCGCAGGGGAGCCGGAGGGGGAGCTCGATCTGGA
>JANAVB010012999.1:6116988-6141988 GCA_029216955.1 Iris pallida | reverse complement strand
GGTCAAAAGTATGCAAACACCAGCATCTGACACGAAAGTAAGGCTAATGAATCAGAAGAGGAGGACAGACCCAACAGCTGTGCAAATGTCTGCCTAATGGCATAAGAAAAGGTATCAGAAAACCCTATTTACGCTGATTTTACATTTAACTAGTTTGAAGATGCCTTCAATGAACTACTTAAAGAGCACAGAAATGTGTTGGACAAGTATAAGTAGTCTCGCAAGGAGATTAAGGCATACACAATTGAAGTAGCAAGACTGTCGAATCTTCTTGAAGATATCAAAGACACGTCTACTACCGATTATACGGAGAAGATAGCCAAGATTAGACTGGACAATCATGAGGCTATCTTCACTATAGAAAAGAAAGAAAAAAGACTATGTCTAAGTGAAAGAACTGTACGACATAGAGAAAAAGAGACACTTGGTCACTACACAGAGACTCAAGGATATGACTACTAAATTCGAAGAGTCTTATGTAATATCTAAAACGTTGGAGATCAAATTAGGCAAACAGGTCACCCCTGTTTCACAGCCTAAGGTTAGTCCTAATACTTGTAGAAGCATGGAAATTCACAACCAGAAGGCCCATGCGTCAGACAATCTATACGTCAGAGCTCGGACAAAATAACAAAAGCAGCAAATATAGACATGGAAGGAGAACTTTTTATCAGACATAAAAGTCTATTACATGTCTAGAGGAGGCTGTACAAAGGAAAACTTCTACAAATGAAAGATCCTAAGTCTACGGCCAGCAGTCACCATGCGCCTCCAGTCAGGCGCAGCAGTTACCATGCGCCTCCCGTCAGGCGCAGCAGCCATCATGCGCCTCCAGTCAGGCGCAGCAATCACCATACGCCTTCAACTGGGCGCATCCCACCATGCGCCCTCAGCAAGGCACATCCCTTCAGCAGCTCAGTTATGTGCATCCCCAGTTATGTGCATCCCTTCAGCAGCCCAGTTATGTGTCGCTCTTCCAGCCAGGCTCACCTGATAAGTGCTTCGACTAATGAAGCATTTAACCCTCTGGCTGAAACCTAGGAAGTGAAGAGCACCGCAAATCTGTGGCCAGGGAAGGCTTCGAAAGAGCCTCCAAAGACCAAGAAAGACCGTAATCGAAATATGGCTAAAGGAGCAGCTTTCAACACAACGAGAGTGGGCAACACCCACTTTGAAGAAAGAAAGAGCCTAGCACCGCCATTCCGATCTATGGCTCTTCCAGAACAACGGAGACGAGGCCCGAGCATTCCAATCTTTGGATGCAACAGGCACCTTCCGCCTGCCTCGGAAGCCCTCGACTCCGTCTTTTTGATGTAACAGTCACCTTCAAGTGTAGCAACGACGACACGGTGTCTCATCTTCACCCTTGGGAGCACTTCGTCAACAGAATGCACTCGAGTACCAAAGTTCATGATTGGAAGTACGTGAGAGAACGAGAAGCAAACCCTCTCTCCATGCCACTATTTATAGGCCGGGCAGATCAAACCCACGCGCCAAGTGGATGGCTCTCCGAATTTTGAGCAATGAACTTGCATTTAATGGATGAACCGGATGCCTCGAATTCAGCCAAACGGCTATTTAAAGCACTCGAGGAACGAAACAGCCGCACGCGCCCTTCGACTTCAGACGCATCACACAGATGCGCCCTTCAGAACCAAGCGCATCACAGAGGATGCGCCCCCATGCGTCCCCATACCCAGTGGAACGCCAATCGACGCGCCCCTCAGCTGTCCATCGAATGTCACAAACATTAAATGTTGAACTGACAGAGTTGGCAGTACATCTCCCAAAGTCTGAACGGTCGACAGCTTTTTCAGAAGACGAAGCATCGGCAACGTCAGCATCATCATGACTTTACCCCGACGGCTACTGCCACGTGGCCACTCAACCACCCGCATGCGCCTCCGCGGCCATGCGCCCAAACCTGCATGTGCCTCAAAAGCCATGTGCCTCAGACTCTTCACTGATCCCTAAAGACAGAAGGAAAGTCTCCATCTGAAGCTTCGCTTGCGCCTCAAAAGCCATGCGCCCCAGACTGCTCTCTGATCCCAAAAGACAAAAGGAAAGTCTCCTGCATGTGCCTCAAAAGTTATGCGCCCAGAATGGTTCGTGACTCCTAAAGGTTACGAGCCAAAGTCTCCTCATGCGCCCAATCCTAGGCGCATCCTACCAGATTATTCTCCTCCAAATCCGAGATCTCCTAGCCATGGGACGATGACACATGTCCTTTGACTCAACTCATCCAAGATCTCAGCAACAGAAAGATCTTCTCCTCTGCTACGTGCCGGCTCACAATAGCAGTATGAAGAAGTCAACCCCTCGATCAGGGCGCATCACCCATACGCCTCCATCAGCAATCAACACGTGGCGTCCCCATGCACCGGTACATCCTACATATGTGTGCATGAGCAGCCAACCTACCCAGCTATAAATAGAGGAATTATTTCCTTCTTCCACACACATACAGAGATACGAAGGAACATACCACCAGAGAGGCAGATACAGACACTCAACGTCTTCCTTTTCTCAGCAAGCTCCAGCACCCAGAGCAATCCAAACCTTCAGAGAACCGATAACCGTCGTCAGCTCGTCAACGGAGTCAATGCATTACCACTCGCTCCATCGGCACAAAGGACCCAGATTAAACAAAAGTGTACTTCTAGGGCTACATCTAAGTCCTATATTGTAACATTATTCTGTTTGTATTGAAATTTACAATCAAAGAATTTTAATGGCAAACAAGCTGGCGACTCTGCTGGGGACCTCTTTCACCTCCACCGAGAAAGTTGTGTCACAAGCCGACGACGTGAAGGTGGGCTCCTCCCACAAGACGCTGGTCGTACGCCTCAATCAACAGGCGTATGAGGAGTTCATATCTAAAGGCAGTGCGAGTCCTTCGAAGCGGCTGCCAAAGCCGAAGAAGACCCGTCGAGTCTGGGTGCGCAAGGTCGACGCCTCGGGCACCACCACCGAAGGGGATGCGCCAATCCAGCCTTCCCTTCCTGCTGACGTCCTCAGCAACCAAGATGTACCCGTTGGTGCAGCGCATCTCTCGGGGAAACGTGCGGCTAACCACATTCCCCAGCCATCTCCCTCTCAGGCGAGGAAGATACGTCGACCGAGCAGGGGCGCAGCCAATGCCCCATGCATCGTCTCTGATGCGCCATAGAAGATCTCTGTCTTTGACAGACTCACTCGCTGTAGTGACGAGGAGAATTTGGATTCTGAGTACTACGCGCCCCAGCGGCCTGGTACGAAGAAGTCCAAGGCAGCACGGGCCATGCGTCCCAAATGTGCTATGCCAGCAACAAGCCAGAAGCATGCGTTCACAATCATACGCGCTGCTGATGGTAAGTTGTACAAGGTCGACTCGAGTGCTACGGCACCGAGAACGAGCCGACCTTTAAAACCCTTGTCTCACTTGGGCGTATCTACTGCGTGCACAACCAAGTCGAACAAGACAAATAAATGTTGTGGTTCCCCCACTACTGATCGGGATGCCTGTTTGGTATCAGATCAGGGGGTGCAGCACTCACTTGACCACCCCAGCGCTTGGCCTTGCCATGCGCTTGAAGGGGGTGCGAAGGTAGCACTCTCCTCCAATAACCTGCATAACATGATCACTCACAAGCACCGGTCAGGAGAGTCGACCAACAAGCATGATACGCCTCTCACGGGGCATACTTGTGCGGTGGTCACCATCAACTGCTGTTGCAAGGCGGCAGTACCACCAAGGCAGTCAGTCTTTCAGCGGCTGCAATCATCGACACCCCTCCGACATCGCCTGGAAAGGAAGGTGTCGACAGAAGATGAGCCAAGGGTTGCTTCATGCAACGTGATCTCCAACTCCTCGTCAGTCTGAAAGACGATCGACAATTCCTCGTCCTCATCCAAAAGCCAGTCAAGAAAAAACAAGGCAGCTGTCTCGTCCACCGGAGTGTTCGAAGGCACTCGGTCGAGGAAAAAGTTCTTGGAGGAAGCTGGGGGTAGTCGGACCCTTATTTCCGAAGACGAAGATGTCCAAAGCACAGCTACGGCAGATCTTCATCCTCGAGGCGAAGTCTGTCTCCCAGAAGTCTCTCAAAACGAGGATGTCCCCCAGAACACAGCTGGGGGTAGTTCCGGAGACGAAGAGGCCGTTCAAGACGGATCTAAAGGTAATCAGACCCTTGCAGATGCGCCCGTCGAGAATGACCTCCAGAACGTGGCTGGGGGTGGCCAAGATGAAGCTCCAGGAGAGGTGACTCCCCTACATGAGAGTGAGGCCGAGAGCGAAGCCTCCACCAATCCATCCACTCCCGGCCGTGTCATGACAGTATACATGGCTGGGGATGATTCCGAGTCTGAGGCACCACCGCAGGACATCGTCCAGCGCATAGACACATTAGAAGGAGGACTCAAAACCCTCTCTGCTTCCATGCAAACACTGACTCAGGCGGTATTTGAAATACGGTCGGCCTTGACCCGAACACCTTCGACCGGTCCCGACCCAGGGGCCAATGGGGAGTCGAGTGTGCCCCTTCAACGGGTACCCTCAGACACAGACCGCCGAGAAGTACCCCGGACGTCTGAGCCCTCAAACGCCCAACTCCAGGTGGTACCACCTTCCCCAACTCCCAGCTCCACGGAGGATGTGGTCGAAATGATCAAGGACTTACGGGAGCGCTTTGAGTCCAAGAACAGGCAAGAGGAGCGCCAGAAGATGGGCATCCCCCAACCCTATCCCCTCGAGTGGAACAAGGTGGTTTATCCTCCAAAGTATAAACCACAAACACTGACGCCATACGACGGGAAGGACTCTCCACGTTGCTACCTGATATACTTCCAGTCCCAAACGGGACATCTCCCGAAGGAGGAAGCTCTCCTCACTAGCATATTTGTCGGAGCATTGAAGGGAGTGGCGTATGACTGGTACTGCAGCCTCCCCGATAATTCCATATCATCCTTCGACGATTTGACGTGCCTCTTCCTCGACTACTTCTACGACGGCGGGAAGGACATGACGATGGCATCCCTCATAGAGATACGCCAGAAGGAGAAGGAAACGGTTCGGGTGTTCATCGAACGCTTCCAACAGGCCTGCTTCAGACTACCTCCAAGCATGCCGGAATATGCGCTCCTCTCCTCTTGCAGCATGAACATACTGCCTGCAGTCAAACTCTGGCTCAACTCTACTCCTCCCCCCGACTGGAGCTCCCTGATCATCGAAGCAGAAGTCGCAGAAAAGAACGCAGCCAATGCACGTCTTCTGGGGGTCAGCTTCCCTGCCTTTGATGACAAGGGGAAAAGGTCTGCGGCCAACAACCCCGGACTTGAGACAAAGGGGAAGAAGGCGTTGACTGTTAATGCCTCGAAAGGCGCATCTGTGCCTACTCAGAAACCTCCACTTGCACCAAGGCCCAATGAGGTTTATTCGTTCAACGACGAAGACACCTTGCAAATTTTTGAAATGCTGAAGCAGGGTGACAAGATCAAGCTACCGGACCCAAAGCGGCCCAATGAAGTTGGAAAAGTGGACAACCCGAGGTACTGTCACTACCATCGGTTTGTCGGACACCCGACCAAGGACTGTTATGTCCTCAAAAATTACATCCAGCGCATGATCAATGCGGATGTAATCTCCGTCGACTACGAAGAGAAGACAGTGTCAACCAATGTGGTGTCACTCCAGTTCGGCACCTTGCCGCCGTCTACCACACAAGATGGCATCGTCCCCATCCCTAAGGCGACAATGGAGGTGGTTAACTTACCACCTACCCGTGACAATGTGAGTGGGCTCATCCCACTCACCACATCTCGGGGAGAGGTCGTATGGGTCCACCTTAACCTCGTCTCCGAAATGACTCAACCAGAGGTACGTCCTACCTCCAAATCTAAAGGCAGGAAGATCAAGTCTTGTCGCATGGTCTCTTCTTCAACAGAAGAGGCACTTCCTGTGCAGACTCATTCACAACAGAACGTCCAACCCGGCGAAGATGCCGCCGAAGTGGTGCCTCCTTGCACCGTCCCCGCTGTCCAGGAAGAGGGCCCGTCTAAGCCCTCAGCAGCCAATAAGCAGAAGCAGGTGGAGGCTCGTTTCGACAGGCCTCTACGAAAGGAGAATGCTTCGGGGCTAGCCAAGCCCCACAACTTCGACATACTGGCACAACTGGCCAGTACTCCTGCCCGCCTATCTTTGTTTGAGCTCTTGTGTCTTTCCAAAGACTCCCGAGAAGCTCTCTGTGAAGCTCTGAAGGATGCCGAATCCTTTTTCAGTCAGGTTAAGCAGCCTGAAGACCTCCTAACTACTTATGCGCACTGTCATTGTGCGGATGAAGTTATCCCAAACATAACTTTCATCCAACAAGACATGCTGCTCAAGCACCACCGACATAACCGACCGTTGTATTATACAGGGTATGTCGGTTCAGTCAAGGTGAACCGGATTCAGATCGATCCGGGGTCTTCTCTCAGCATCATTCCGAAGGCGCTTTATCAACACTGGGGATCCCAATGTACCGGCTGGCGCCCTCCAACACAACCATCAGCGGCTTCAACGCTAGCAAAAGCAAGCTACTGGGCAAAATTCGACTGAAGTGTCACATCGGTAACCTCAAAACTGAGGTGACCTGCTATGTTGTGGATGCCGAGGTCAACTACAACATCCTGCTCGGTCGACCATGGCTACATGAGTACATGGTGGTGCCATCCACGCTCCACCAATGCATGAAATATGTATACACCAACGGCGTTATCAGGACGGAGTTCGCAAACATCGATCCTTTTAAAGGGATTGAAGCCTACTTCACCGATTCTGACTTGTACAAATCACTTGACGAGGAGGAAGCCAATGATGCTGATGACGAGGCAGAGACGGCAGCCGAGCCGGACATGGAGCCTGAGATGACTCCCGATGCTCCTTTGAAGATCCAACTCAAGGGCAAACCGCCCCAGAAGGTGCCTCCAATGAGCATCAAGCTACCAGGAAAAGCACCAACTCCTGAAGCTCCCCTAAAGATACGCCCCAAAGGGAAGCCCCCTCAAACATCAGCTCCCCTGGTAGTAAAATTACAGGGGAAGGCACAAATTACTGGAGGCGCAGCTGAGGCACCACTGAAGATGCGTCTCAAGGGCAAGCCACCGCAGTCATCCAAGATACCAGGGAGGGCTCACGTAACCCTCTCGGACCCCAAAATCAAAGCTGTGGTGGACTCACCTGATCCAACCCCAGTACTTATAGATGAGGAGCTCGACGAATATATTTTTGCTGATGTAGATGCACCCTCCTTAGACAATGTAATCCCACGGGATAAAATCTCGTATTTCATCAATAATAGAGTGTCTTTTAATTATTCTTGTCTTCCACATTGGAATGCCATGTATACATTAGATAACGCTCTATGGTCGTTACAAACACAAATAACGACCGTCCATCATGTAAATCGAGTAGTCCCGTCACAAGGAGTCTGTTACATAGTCCCTCCACGAAGTCGAGACGAAGGATCCATCATCTTCGGCAAGGTCGAGCGTCATCAGGACCTCCCGCCACTCAAGCCAGAACCAGATGCTGGCAGAATGCAACTCTATCGGTACACGGATAAGGCAAAGTATCTCATCCAAAAGATGGGTTACGACCTAAAAAGCGACAAAGGCCTGAACTACGGCAAAGGTCGACGTCTCCATCTCCGGCTTCCAACACCTAAAGGAAAGCCGCAAGACTACTACAACAAAACTCGACGGGGGGTAGGCTATGTCACGCCGCCATCAACTCCAGAGAGTTCAGACGCAGAAGACGTAGAACATTCCCACTCGTCCGAAGCATCGACTTGGGATTCCGATACCAGTATCAGATCAGTCTTCAGGAAAGTGCTGTCAGCTAACATGACATCACCACAGCCTCAAAAAGATGAAGGCGAAGACCAAGCGCTGGAACCCTTCGAAGAAGAACCCTGGGCTCAACGCCTAGGAGAATAATGGGAGTCTCGTTTCGAGTTACGTGAACCTCCCACTGAAGACGAAGTCGAGCAGATCGACCTTGGGGACGGGTCTTCTTCCAAATCTATTTTCATCAGCAAAAGCCTAGAAGGAGAAGACCGAGAGTCTTTAATCCAACTGGCTAAGGAGTATATCGACGTCTTCGCCTGGAGCTACGAAGACATGCCGGGACTCGATCCACAGATCGCAATGCATAGGTTGAACATCTTACCCGATGCCAAACCTATTAAACAACAACAGCGACGCTTCCGGCCGGACATCATGAATGCCATCGATCAAGAGGTGGACAAGCTCTTGACCAGCAGCTTCATCTGTGAGGAACAATACCCAGATTGGGTAGCCAACGTCGTACCTGTCACCAAAAAGAATGGAAAGATACGAGTCTGTATCGACTTCAGGGATCTCAACTCTGCTTGCCCGAAGGACAAATTCCCGCTTCCAATCACTAACGTGATGATCGACAACACGTGTGGCTTCGAGCGCATGTCTTTCATGGACGGGTATTCTGGCTACAACCAGATCAAGATGTTCTCTGATGATGCAAAACATACGTCATTCAGGACTCCAAAGGGCATTTTCTGCTACACAGTGATGCCCTTCGACTTGAAGAATATCGGTGCGATATACCAACGAGCTATGAGCACCATCTTCCGTCGACATCTTCGCAAGACAGTCGAATGCTATGTTGACGACATCGCAGTCAAGAGCCGCTTTAAAGGAGATCACCTACAGGACCTGAAGACGGTCTTCGATCTCATGCAGGCACATCAACTCAAGATGAATCCCGCTAAATCCTTCCTGGGGGTTTCTAGCAAAAAATTCTTGGGCTTTGTTATCACGGCGCAAGGCATTCACGTTGATCCCGAGAAAACCAAATCCATCCTCAATATGGACCCTCCGAAGAATCTTCGAGAACTTCGAGATCTACAGGGACGTCTGGCATACATCCGGTGGTTCATAGCAAATCTTTCCGGTAAATGTCAACCCTTTACTCAGCTCATGAAGAAGGGAGTCTCTTACGTCTGGACAGAGGAGTGCCAAAAGGCTTTCGATGACATCAAGGCTTACTTGACAAGCCCGCCAGTCCTGGTAGCACCTGTCGCCGGCAAACCATTTCTCCTCTACGTCCGTGCCATGGATCATTCCCTGGGCGCTCTGCTGGCTCAAAATAGCGATACAGGCTACGAGCAAGCGATCTACTACCTCAGTCGAACACTCATCGGAGCTGAACATCGGTACAACCCCGTTGAAAAAGAGTGCATGGCCTTGGTGTTTGCCATCCAGAAGACTCGCCATTATGTCTCGGGCCAGACAATTCATGTCATCTCCCGAGTCAATCCACTCAGAGTCCTCATGACGAAGCCAGGGTCATTAAACTTCCGGCTAGCTACATGGGCGATCCTGCTAACACCATACAACATGGTGTTTGTGCCACAAAAAGTCGTTAAGGGTCAGGCCCTGGCCGACTTTTTAGCTGCACACCCCATCCCGGAGTCCTCAAGACTCTATGAAGACATCCCGGATGAGGTTCAAGAATCAAACGTCACCGAAGAAAGCTCCGTTTGGCAGATATTTTTCGATGGCGCTTCAAGAACAGGCCCTAAAGGCCAGATCGTCGCAGGAGTGGGGGTAATCTTAGTCTCCCCCGATCAGCTAGTCATCCAGCATGCTTACTCTCTTTCGAAGTCGTGCTCCAACAACGTGGCCGAGTACAACGTGCTCATTATGGGACTCCAACTGGCACAACAGCTGGGGGTAGATCATCTGGAAGCCTACGGTGACTCGAAACTCGTCGTAAACCAGATCCGAGGGCAATACGAGGTTCGCCATGAAGATCTGATCCCTTACCATGAAGTTGCATTGAACATCATTTCAACCTTCACCGGGTTGATCATCGAGCACGTACCTCATCTGCAAAACCTGGAGGCTGATGCTCTGGCTGGCCTCGCGGCCTCATTAGCAGCACCCCTTGGGACTCAACACTATGTCACGGTGGTTGGCCGAGACTTGGTTTGTCCTAAAAATAACCTATGCTTACGAGTGGACCATGCCATGCCGACAGGAACTGGTGTTAATGTTCAAGACTGGAGGTTCCCGTTCATCGACGACACCGTTTATAGAATTCTCCCAGAGGACCCGAAGGAAGCCGTCTCAGTCAGAAGACGTTCTCTTCGATTCTACTATGATACAGCCACTAAAATGCTGTACCGACGCTCCTATGATGGACTCTCCTTCGATGCCTGTCCAACAAAAAGGCGACCGAAGATCTTCGAGAACCTCATGACGGAACTTGCGGAGCTCATCAACCTGGTCCTAAGTTGCAGGATCGACTGCGACGTATGGGTTACAATTGGCCAACCATGGCCGCTGATGCTGTCGACTATGCTAAAAGTGCCATGCGTGCCAACTTTACGTATACTTCATTCATACGCCGTCAGAACCACCACATCCTACAGTCGCCTTCTGGCCCTTCGAAGCCTGGGGCATGGACATTGTAGGACCGATCACCCCTCCTTCATCAAGGGGGTACCGCTTCATCCTGGCCATTACCGATTACTTCACCAAGTGGACAGAGGCAGTCCCATTGGCGGAAGTAAAGAGCTCCAGGGTGGTCAGCTTCATCAAACACCATGTCATCTACCGCTTCGGAGTACCCCGGAGGATCATCCACGATAATGGTCCTTAGTTTATCAGCCATGTTTTTAGCAGGTTCTGTGACAAGAATCGCATTCAAAACGTGTCATCAACCGCCTACAATCCGGCAGCAAACGGATTGGCCGAGGCGTTCAACAAAACTATCGTTAGGCTGCTTAAAAAAGTCGTGTCATCCAACAAACGCGACTGGGACGAAAAGATGGACGAATGTCTTTGGGCCTACCGCACAATGGTACGAACCCCAACAGGCAACACACCATTCTTCCTGGTCTACGGGAGTGAAGTGGTACTGCCTCTCGAGATCCAGATACCCTCACTCCGCGTAGCAATCACGAACAAACTCACAGAAGAGGACAATCAACGTCGTCGGCTTGCGGGAGCTGGAGGCACTTGACGAAAAGCGTCTCCTAGCTCAATAACGTATCGAACTCTACCAAGGTCGTATATCACAGGCTTTCAACAAGAAGGTCAAACAGAGAACTTTTCAAGTTGGAGACCTGGTTCTGGCAGTCAGGAGGCCGATGGAATTAACTCACAAGACACCAGGAAAGTTCGAGCCCAAGTGGGAAGGACCTTTCATCATTGAGACGGTATACTCAAACGGTGCTTACCGCCGTGCCAAACCCAATGGGGACTTGTTCATGATGCCCATCAACGACAAGTTCCTGAAGAAGTACTACTCTTGACATCTTTCAGATATGTGCTTCCACAAGGGGATCTATGGACCCAATCATCAGGATTCACGGACAATTCCCTTCCAACAAAACCATACGCTTCCGGAACCCAGCTGTTCCGTAGCATCCTCCAGTAGAAAGACAACCACGTCCACATCACCTCTGAGTTGTCCCTCTACACCCTGCAAAGCAGAATCTTACACTTTGTAAGCCTACGCTATCCTTTATGTTTACCACGTCCACATTACCTCTGAGTAAACATCTCGTACAAACGACCCTTGCGTTGTCGTACATTGATCGCAGAACTTCCACATCCACATCACCTCTGAGTTGTTCAGCGTATCCCCAGGATCACTCCTACCACGTCCATAATATCTCTGAGTAGGAAGATTCTATTATTTGAACCCCAATGATTGCCACGTCCATATTACCTCTGAGCAAACATGTCGGTTCCTTCAAACTTATTATCTGTACCTAAAAGCCAAGGTGCGCAAAAGATAATAGGTCCACACAAATCATCAAGTTCATGAACAAAAATGAACACATCACAAAAAAGTTGCGTACTTCTTTATTTTCTAAAAAAAAGAGTACAGAACTACACTATCCTCCAGCAAGAGTTGCAAAAACGTAAAAGGAGACGCTACAGTCCCTAACATCTCCAGGGTTGGTTGAGAGCTCTCTAACTCGACGTCTCAAGTTGGCTGCATGAGTCTCCACAGTCACCAGGACTCGACGCTCAGCTTCTTGACGCATCAATTCAACGGCCTTAACGGAAGTATCATTCTCATGCTTCTTATCAAGCTGTTGTCGTTGCCGAGCCAGGGCAGAAGCCCGGTGAGTGAAGGTTGCTTTCTCCTTCTTGAAAGCTACGTGTTCAGCCTGGACACGTTCGGCATCTAACTGGAGTCGGGCCCGTTGGTCCTCAAGACGGCGCATCTGGGCGTTGATCTCCGCGATATTAGCGTCCAACGCAGCTCGCGTTTCCATTGTCTCCTTCATGGATTGAGACAACTGCCCTACCGCAGCCTCAGTCTCAGCCACCTCGTGCTCCCAGATGCTCACAGTGGCCTGGTAGGAAGACTCAATCTCAGTGATCAACTTCTCCTTCTCCGTATCTATCAAGACGGAAAGGTCATTTCGCTGGATGCGCTGAAGTTCCGTGAGCCGCTGGTCCAGCTCAATCACCAAAGCCTCCAGGATCACGGCCATATGGTCGTGGCCTTGGTGAACGCGGATCAGCTCGATATAAGGCATTGCCATAGTTCTTGCCGTCGCAAAACTCCCGTTGGCATCTATCACCGCAGATACACCCCTTTGTAGCATTTTATACACCCCCTCGACGATGAATTTCACATATTCATCTGTGTCCGCCAGCAACTGCGGCGTCATAGCAGGAGTTGGAGGGGCTGCTTGTAGTTAGCAGACTGGAAGAAGATCCGCCAACCTCAACCTGCGAGACTGGAATCTCGGCATCAATAGGCTCTTCATCAACATGGGCCGGACTGCTAGCCTGAGGAGCCGAAGGAACCGAGGAAGCCGGCACAGGCATCGAAATAGTACCCCAAGTAGGAGGGGCAACAGAGGGTTCTACACCCTTACCCTTCTCAAGTTCGGAGGAACCACCGACGTCAACGACCACCCCAACGTCCTATCAACGGTCAGTACCTCCCCTGGCCGAACGGGGAGATCAACACTCATCTTCTGGCCTGCCCCGGGAGACAGAACTGGCAGATGAGTCTCATCCTTCTCAAGTCCCTCTGCAGGGATAGGATCTGTCGCTACCGCCTGATCGGTAGCCACCTTAACTTCCACGGGTGAGGCTGGGGTAGGACTCGGTAATGATACAATCGATCTCCCCTCATCATGACAAGGAGGGGAATCAACCCTCTCCTCTGTTCCGACCATATCTGTGCCCCCGCAACAGACTCTTACAATGCTGGAGGGATGTCATCAGAAGGCGACGAAATTCACCCCACATCATCACCAGGGAGCCTCGTGTCTGCTGGACCCTCGGCATCCAAGGCCCCAGCCGCGACCTTTATCATCTTGGAGGCTGCTGCATCCTCAGCTTCCCTCCTGACATAATCTAGGGACGCTGGAATCTCCACGACAACAGCGTCCTCTGGATTCTCCTCCATAGGAGACATCATAGTCGGCAGGATACGCACTTCAGACGAACCCGCCATCTCCTTTGGCCTACTCCCACAGATTTTGGAGTACGAGGCTTTCTTTTTAGCGGCTCCTGTACAAAAGGGGAAGCATTGATTACATAAAATATTGAGCCCAAACCAGACTATGTGGGGGATCCTTACCTCTACAGATGCTGAATCTGATGACACTGTCGGTGACGATGCCTTCTTTAGCTTCTTGACGCAGGTGATCCAGCCCCTGCATCTATACGTCGTCTCGGTTGATCAACCGAAGGTGCAGCTTGACCCACCCCCGGTGGACGGTGTGGTCGAGACTTAGCCGATACATGTCCCAATTACCGCTAACGGGGTGCCTGCAATGAGACTCGTCTCCCTATCATATCCGGAAGGCGCGGGCAGCCATAACACAGTAAAACTTGGCGGCTGAGTAAAGAATGGGCGGCCGCGGATCCTTGGCAGGCAGCGTAAAGCGAGCTCCGGTACATCCGGCATTATAGTAATGCCAAGCTCGTGCGCCATCCAGTAAACTTCCAGCATACCCCAAGGTGATACTGGGATTGTCTAACATCAGCTGCGCATAATCGAATTGACGTGCAAAGCGGCTCGGCAAATACGGTTTCAGGAAGCACTGATTCCTGTTCCGGTACACCAGGTGGGATGGCCGAATACTTTACAGCCAGCGGAATCCCCATGGAGACAGAGCAGTGGCGTCTTTACCTAAATCCCTTAAGTCTTCGTTAGCTTCAAAACCTAAGAAGATCGGACCAACTTTGGTGATCTCCCATCCCTGAAGATGGGATAACACCCTTCTGTAAACAGGGACGCCAGTATGCGACCAACTCCTCTGGTAGAAACGGCGGAGGAATGCATCTCCGGCCCTGTAGTCTTCTTCTGAACCCGGACTCATTACGTTGGGATGGTGTAAAATTAACCACCCCATCAAATAGTGAAACGGCAGTTCAGTACGCGGGAAGTTATCCTTTCGACCTCGGTCATGAATCACATTTCCTGCGAACTCGCGTAAACCTCGCAGTAAATTACATACCATTGCGGGGAGCAGAGCCAGGTGCCGGCCAAAGACCAACTTCACAGCTGGCAGGATCAAGTGCCGGGTCACTCTCTCTACAGAGCCGGATCCACCTGGGAAGACATAATCCCGAAGCCAAACCATGAGATACGCGACCAATACTTCTTTTGGCGACATTCGATGAGCAAGATGCCAGAAACAGCTGTAGGAGCGTTCATCAGACTGCTGGTCCTCATTTTCATGGGGATTTTTTTCATCTAACCTGCTCATCTCAGAGAGCACTTCACTACGAGAGAGCGCCGACGGAGTGGAGAACTGCGAGGGATCCCCCTTGTCTTGCCTAAAGACGTAATCTCTCCAAGCGGTCACATGAGGCTGCAATCCGCCCTTGTCCCTCTTCTGTATATAGTAATGATGACTAGCCACTTCCTTAAAGACGGCCGTCATCTCTTCAGCCTTGTCCTCCAGGACTTGAAATTCTTCGTTGGTCGGACAATACTCTTCATAGGGTTCCGATCCCCAAGGGAGCTTTGATACCTCATACATCTCATGAAGTGCGAGCCATAACTCCCCCACCGGAGTAAAAAAGGTCCCGGTATGGATATCAAACATTTCCAAGAGGGCGAGGAATATATGCCTGTTAATGTCAACACCTGCCTGGGTGGCACGAATCGTAGCAGTCAGCCCAATTTCTCGGAGCTCGGTCTGGAACCGCGACAAAACCCAGAGTGTCAGTTTATCCCATTGGGAATGTAATGACACCAACCCTCTATCCAAAACTTCCCTTTCGGGTATGAGCGTTCCATCAACAGCATGCGATGTGCAAAAGTCAAGGCACTATAAGCAAATGTATCAAGGGGAACATCACTGTAAATGCTCCTAGGACGTAGCGTCCGCCAGGTGAAAGAAGACCCGGACCGCACCGCGGTCAAAGTATCTCTCTGATCGGAGGCAGCATCAATATTGATAATGCCAGTCACCGCTCCCCCCTGAGAGGGGGGTAAGATCCCAAGACATCATCCTCTTCGAAGCGAGACGACAGAAGGCCATCAAAGGCCATTGGCGTTCAAGTTGCTTAACGGTCATATACACTCTTTTGCTGTGAAAAACTAGTCTTCCTTGACCTTCAACACTGTTGCTTCAGTAGAAGTGAGGCGGTCCCCGAATAGGAACTCAGGCTTCAAGAAGGTCACTTTATCAGATGTGGCATATTTTAAAACTCTACACTCCATCATCCGTTTGAGGAACCCATACTGTTGTTCCCGGATTTGAGTCATTCTTTCGGGATGCTGATCCAACATAAGAACATCTTGAGCAGGGTTTATCACTTCCTCGTCATAATCTACCCCCGCCTGACTGAGGGCAGCCTCCAAAAACTTCATTCAAGGGCGGGATAGTCATTGACACTAGCAAATATTCAAATGTTAGACGTAACAAAAGAGTCTAAGACCCATCAGAAGTACATAATGTGTTTGGAAAAAGTGCTTTGGCGCATCATCAGGGTCTAAACCCATGCGCGTCAGCGGCAGTGCTTCGGCGCATCATCAGGGTCTAAACCCATGCGCGTCAGCGGCAGTGCTTCGGCGCATCATCAGGGTTAAAACACATACGCGTCGGCGGGCAAAAACCGCGGCACATCATCAAAGACTCAAGGTCTATGTGCGTTGGTGTACGAGACTCACCAACCACCTCCGACCGAACTTCGACAGGCCGACGGGGGACGTCAGCTGCCACAACAGTCACAGGCTCCTTTCCTTTTTTTTCCTTTGCCGGCACTGCCGCGAGGAGTCTTGGGAGCCATTTCTTTGAAAGAAGAAAAGTTAGTGTTTTTGAAAAAGAACTCTAAAGAAAGCAAGAAGCAAGGAGAAGAAGAACTCCCTCACTCCATCTCTTGCCTATTTATAGGGCTTGGTCGCACGCGTGACCCGATGATGTGTGATCTCAGCCGTCGCCTCGTGTTCTGTGAAGATAACAGCAAACAAACCAAAAGATCATCAATAATCTTTTCGGTTACCGAGGCATCATCATATACATTAACTGAGAGGAGCATGCGCCCGAACAGGCATGCGCCCGAACAGTCATGTGCCCTGACCTCCATGCTTCTTATTCAAAGTATTCCAAAACTTATCCAAAAGTTTTGAAAACTTTGAAGGGGGTCTTGTAGAAGCATGGAAATTCACAACCAGAAGGCCCATGCGTCAGACAATCTATACGTCAGAGCTCGGACAAAACAACAAAAGCAACAAATATAGACATGGAAAGAGAACTTTTTATCACTATAAAAGTCTATTACATGTCTAGAGGAGGCTGTACAAAGGAAAACTTCTACAAAGAAAAGATCCTAAGTCTACGGCCAGCAGTCACCATGTGCCTCCAGTCAGGTGCAGCAGTCACCATGCGCCTCCCGTCAGGCGCAGCAGCCATCATGTACCTCCAGTCAGGCGCAGCAATCACCATGCGCCTTCAACTGGGCGCATCCCACCATGCGCCCTCAGCAAGGCACATCCTTCCAGCAGCTCAGTTATCTGTATCTCCAGTTATGTGCATCCCTTCAGCAGCCCAGTTATGTGCCGCTCTTTCAGCCAGGCTTACCTGATAAGTGCTTCGACTAATAAAGCATTTAACCTCTGGCTGGAACCGAGGAAGTGAAGAGCACCGTAAATCTGTAGCCAGGGGAGGCTTCGAAAGAGCCTCCAAAGACCAAGGAAGACCGTAATCGAAATACGGCTAAAGGAGCAGCTTTCAACACAACCAGAGTGGGCAACACCCACTTTGAAGGAAGGAAGAGCCTAGCACCGCCATTCCGATCTACGGCTCTTCCGGAACAACGGAGACGAGGCCCGAGCATCCCTATCTTTGGATGCAACAGGCACCTTCCGCCTGCCTCGGAAGCCTCGACTCCGTCTTTTGGATGTAACAGTCACCTTCAAGTGCAGCAATGACGACATGGCGTCTCATCTTCACCATCGGGAGCACTTCGTCAATAGAATGCACTCGAGTACCCAAGTTCATGATTGGAAGTACATGAGAGAACGAGAAGCAAACCCTCTCTCCATGCTACTATTTATAGGCCGGGCAGATCAAACCTATACGCCAAGTGGACGGCTCTCCGAATTCTGAGCAATAAACTTGCATTTAATGGATGAACCGGACGCCTCAAATTTAGCCAAATGGCTATTTAAAGCACTCGAGGAACGAAACAGCCGCACGTACCCTTCGACTTCAGGCACATCACACAGATGTGCCCTTCAGAACCAAGCGCATCACAGAGGATGCGCCCCCATGCGTCCCCATACACAGTGGAACGCCAATCGACACGCCCTCTCAGCTGTCCATCGAATGTCACAAACATTAAATACTGAACTGACAGAGTTTGCAGCACATCTCCTAAAGTCTGAACGTTCGTCAGCTTTTTCAGAAGACGAAGCATCGGCAACGTCAGCATCATCATGACTTTACTCGACGGCTACTGCCACGTGGCCACTCAACCACCCGCATGCGCCTCCGCGGCCATGCGCCTAAACCTGCATGCGCCTCAAAAGCCATGTGTCTCAGACTCTCACTGATCCCTAAAGACAGAAGGAAAGTCTCCATCTGAAGCTCCGCATGCGCCTCAAAAGCCATACGCCCCAGACTGCTCTTGATCCCAAAAGACAGAAGGAAAGTCGCCTGCATGCGCCTCAAAAGCCATGCGCCCAGAATGGTTCGTGACTCCTAAAGGTTACGAGCCAAAGTCTTCTCATGCGCCCAATCCTATGCGCATCCTATCAGATCATTCCCCACCAAATCCGAGATCTCCGAGCCATGGGTCGATGACACATGTCCTTTGACTCAACTCATCCAAGATCTCAGCAACAGAAAGATCTTCTCCTCTGCTACGTGCCGGCTCACAACAGCAGTATGAAAAAGTCAACCCCTCGATCAGGCGCATCACCCATACGCCTCCATCAGCAATCAACATGTGGCGTTCCCACGAACCGGCGCATCCTACATATACGCGCATGAGCAGCCATCCTGCCCAGCTATAAATAGAGGAATCATTTCTTTCTTCCACACACACACAGAGATACGAAGGAAAATACCACCAGAGAGGCAGATACCGATACTCAACGTCTTCCTCCTCTCAGCAAGCTCCAGCACCCAGAGCAATCCAAACCTTCAGAGAACCGATAACCGTCGTCAGCTTGTCAACGAAGTCAACGTATTACCACTCGCTCCATCGGCACAAGGGACCCAGATTAAACAAAAGTGTACTTCTAGGGCTACATCTAAATTCTATATTGTAACACTGTCCTGTTTGTATTGAAATTTACAATCAAAGAATTTTAATGGCAAACAATACTATGCATGTACCAAAAAGGACTAAACCAAAGAAAGCACATAAGCAAAATATTTCTTATAACCATGCTTTCACATACAGGTTTTCAAAAAAGATACAAAAAAAGCATGTCAACATAGAAACAAAGAACACTACCTCAAAAATCACATGCAAATACTATAGTAAACATGGGCACATATCACAGTATTGTAGATCTAGAAAATTAGTTGACACAAATGTGCTTACTTGGATTCCTAAAACTAATCAAGCTGGACCCTTGAAGAAATGGGTACCAAAGATTACATCTACTCGTTTTGTAGGTGGACCTTCAACCCTCTCATGCTAAAAGCAAATGGATCCTCGATAGCGGATGTTCATGGCACAAGACAGATGATGCATCATTATTCGCTCCGCTATCGATAAAGAGAGAAGGATATGTTTCCTTTGGTAATAATCTTAGAGGTAACATTATATGTAATGGTACTGTGGTATATTCCCTACCCAGAAATAAAAGATGTTTGTCTGGTCACATAATTGAAACATAACCTGTTGAGCATTAGTCGTTTAGCAGATAACGGTTATGGTATTAACTTTGTGAAAGATAAATACTCTACATATGAAATGTCTACTGGTAATCCCGTGTATGAAGGGATTAAGGAAGAAAATATATATGTTTTCTTTTTAGAAAGTACTAACAATGCAGATAAGTGCCTAGTAGCCAATCAAGATAAAAGCTGGCTATGGCATATGAGGCTAGGACATGCTAACATGGATACTATCTCAAGGCTATCAACTAAGAAGATGGTAAAAGGATCCCCAAAAAATTTCTTCAAGAGAGATATGGTATGTTCAGATTGTGAAAAGAACAAAGCAACTAGGTCATCATTTAAATCTATCAATATTGTAAGCACTTCTAAATTGTTGCAGTTAATTCATATGGATTTGTTTGGTCCTAATAGAGTCACTAGTCTTGGCAGTAAGCTCTATGTTTTTGTTACTATTGATGATTTCTCTCGATTTACATGGGTTTACTTTTTATCAAATAAAAACGATGCTATTTTTAATTTTCAAGTATTTTGTAAAAAGATTCAAAATAAAAAAGGCTTCATGAATACTCAAATCTGAAGTGATCATGGCGGTGAATTCAAAAAACAGATTTAAAAAAATTTATGAAGATAATGGATACTACCATGAATTTTTTTGTCCTAGAACTCCTTAAAAAATGGTGTTGTGGAGCGGAAGAATAGAACTCTAAGCGATATGGCTAGAGTCATGCTTAACCAGCACAATCTTCCGAAATATTTTTGGGCAGAAGCTGTAAGTACAACCTGTCATATTTTGAATAGGGTGTTAATTTGACCTATATCGAAGAAAACCCCATATGAATTGTGGTTTGGAAAGATTTCTAATACTTTTTTATTTTAAAGTTTTTGGATGTCGCTGCTTTATCATAAACACCAAGGATAACCTGGGTAAGTTCGACTCGTAGGCAGACGAAGGGATTTTTCAGTTATGCTGACAAGAGTAAGGGATATGGATTTTCAAAAAGAGATCTATTATTGTTGAGGAATCTATTAATGTTTCCTTTGATGAGCTCAAAAGTAAGAAATCTAGCGACAGTAATGACGAAGATGTACGAAACCAATCCAAGGCACCTAAAAATACTGCTAACGACGAGAACTATATGGAGACTCTGCCAAAGAAAATAAAATTCATGACAGACCATCTAGAGACATTTGTTATAGCCAAGGGAGAAGGTACGCATTCTTCTACTAGAGACATAACAGCTAATGTATCTTTCAATTCTCAAGTAGAACCAAAATCAGTAGAAGATGCTTTTATTGATGAATTTTGGATTAATGCCATGCAAAAGGAACTTAATCAATTTAAGAGAAACCAAGTTCAGAAACTTGTTCCTAAACCTATTGGTCAATCGATAATTGGTACCAAATGGATGTTCCAACATAAATTAAATGAGGATGGACATGTTCTACGCAACAAAGCACATCTAATAGCACAAGGTTAATAAAGAAGAAGAAATTGATTATGCCGAGACTTATGCTCATGTTGCTAGATTAGAATCTATTCGTATGTTTTGTGCATTCACATGTTTTCATAATTTCAAAAAAATTCAAATGGATGTTAAGAGTGCATTTTTAAATGGGTTTATAAAAGAAGTGGTTCTTGTAAAGAAACCCCTGGTTTTAAGGATTTTCAAAAACTTGATCAAGTTTTCAACTTAAGAAATGCACTTTATGGACTCAAAGAAGAATTTTGTGTTTGGTATGAACGCCTAAGTAGTTTTCTACTTGAAAATGGTTTTTCAAAAGGATTGATTGATACAAGTTTATTTATCACAACTTCAGATGATAGTATTTTACTTGTGCAAATATATGTTGATGACATAATATTTGGTTCTACTAATGAAAAACTCTGTCTAGATTTTGCTAAGTGTATGTTGTCACGACCCACACTCGCTTTTCGGATACTTGTTCGTAGCCAAGTCTAGCCAATGCCACAGCATCGGCGGTAGTCTGTCCAGGTCTCGATATCAATCTAAAATACGACAAAGTCTCATCTATTTACTCATTCACAATAATTATTCAAATACAAATTCAATAATTTATCAAAATGACATTCGGGAACAAACCTGCTAAAAATAAAAGAACTATCTAATCTAGAATCTAAGGTCGGCCTCCAAGGTCTTTATCTTCTCGGTATAGTCCATAGCGTAAAAGTAGGAAGCATGCCAAGTCACCTGTAATGATCAAGTCAAGAAAGGAGCAAAGTACAACCATTTTTTATTTATGTAACTTAATACAAAATAAAGCTAGACAATAGAGAAGCAATATAACAGTAAAGGAAATGTATATCAAGAAATGATAACATGTACAAAAAAATACTACCAGGAACATGTATGAACAAGACAACTAGAAAATGAACATTAAAACTAATCAAATATTGCTTTGAAATACCTTTCGACATGTGAACGGATGGATTAATACTGCACATCATACGATGGCTATCACTTATTTTTGGCACGGCTAACCATACGTGAAGTGTATGACTTAGCTATCATTCATTAAATATTATTTGGGTTTGTTCACACGTCTACTTAGCATTTCCCCTCCAGACTCACTAAACAATCAAAAAATGTTCAATGATACAATCAAGCCTATCATGTCACAATCGTGTCTCAATAAGATACTCAATGAAACACAATAAAAGATAGCGTTATAATGTAATAAGCACATAAAGTAATAATATACTTGCCTGAATTCCTGAACAAACTAGTTTCACAAGTTGATGACAAGATGAACTCTGCCCTAGAAGCTATCAAACCATACCATTCCATCGTACTACGAAACCGTGTATGAATAACCACAAGTTAGATCTAAATTCCTATTCTAAAAGTCATAAAAAGTGGCTAATGGGTTAACCTAATTAATTATATTTCTAGAATAAATCTATCAAAAATCCTAATTTAATCTAATTATGTTCTGAAATAAAATCTAAACAAAGAATTTTGGCTATAGAAAGTCAAGGTTCCAATTTTAGAATCCATGGCACACAAATTAAGGCGTACCATTAACTAACTAGTTAAACATTATGAACTTAGTAATTTGAAGGTGCATCTTGGTAGATTTTAGTGCCATGAGTGCATCGGAATTGACCGTACCATAAAACCACGAGTTGGTCAAAAGTTATCGCCGTTATGGCTAACCATGATCAAATCGGTGAATTATCGATCAAATCTGAGTTCAACAAAATAAATAAAATACTAAACGAATTTATGAATTCCTAGAAAATTTATATGGTGTACATCTTTGTGTCATCTTTCTAAAACATCAAACGGATCAAAAATTGGAGTTCAGGATCTCCTGAAATCTCGAATACAGTGCGACGTATCAATTTTTGGACAACCGACACTCAAATAAATCTCCAGATATACGCATATAATTACTAAAGAAAAAATATATTTTGGAGAGCTAATCTCGATACGCTTCTAAAAAAAGGCATTCGAAACAAACTTTAGGACCGATCGCAATCGCCTCGTGAAGTTTAAGGATCTCCAAGATCAAACAACAAAGGAGGCTGGAATAATAAACTAGGGTTTATTGAATATATATATACATATATATATTATATATATATATATATATATATATATATATATATATATATATAGAGAGAGAGAGAGAGAGAGAGAGAGAGAGAGAGGTTGTTTGCCGTCGACAAGTGGACCCGAGTGTGGCTGACTTAGATGCTGACTGTATAAATTCTAATTTAAATTCTGAAAAATATTTAAAATTATTTTAACTCCAAATAAATCCAAATAAATTGTAGAAAAATTCAAAAATTTCCTATAAAATTTTAGAAAATCTCTATAAGTGTAGAACATAAATCAAAATATCATCGTGTGATCCCACAATAAATTCTAAAAGCCTATAAAAATAAATATATAGGTTTTAATTATCTACAAATTCCCAAAAATTCTTGGAAAATCTAAAAAATTCTAGAATAATTTATAAAATATTCTAGCCATCTAGAGCCCATATAAAATATTTGGTCCCAAAATACCCTCGAATGAACTGATAGTAAATCCTAAAAGTCCTTAAATATAATAAATCCTTAAATAAATACCTAAAAATATCCAAAAAATTATAGAAAAAATAAAATAGCTAAAAACTACATATATAAGCTATCTAGAGGTCATGTGACCTTAATATAGTCAAAGCTCACCTACAAGCTTCGGCATGACTTCCAATGATCATGAAATTAATATAATAAATAAATAAAAATTAAAATTCAGAAACTAGGCTTACATATGCAGAGTGAGTTTGAGATAACTATGATGAGAGAGCTCAACTACTTCTTAGGACTTCAGATCAAACAACACTCGCGGGAAACGTTCATCAATCAAGCCAAGTACATGAAGGACTTACTAAAGAAGTTGACTTTGACAATGCAAAGCCTATCGGCACGCCAATGGCTACATCAACTCGACATAACCTTGATAAAGGTGGCAGAACAGTTGACCAGTATAACTATTGAGATATGATTGTTAGTTTACTGTATTTAACTGCTAGTTCCCCTGATTCTGTCTTTTTATATCTGTGTACGATATCAAGCTAACCTTAAGGAATCACACCTATACGCCATTAAGCGTATCTTTCGGTACCTTAAAGGGACTTCTACTGTCAGCTAATGGTATCCTAAAACTACATCGTTTGACCTAATTGGTTACTCAGATGCTGATTTGCTGGATGCAAAGTATACCATAAAAGTATCATTAGTACGTGTCATCTCCTAGGTAAGGCTTTAGTCTCTTGGTTTAGCAAGAAATAAAACTTTATAACATTATCAACAACTAAGGCTGAGTATATCGTCGCAGGACGTTGTTGTGCTCAAATTTTATGGATGAAGCAAACGTTAGAAGACTATAATCTGTACTACACTAAGATTCCCATATTTTGTGTTAACACTAGCACAATTAATCTGACTAAGAACCATGTATGTCACTTACGCACTAAGCACATAGAAATAAGTCACCACTTTTTGCGTGATCACCAATAACACGAGAATATTTGTCTAGAATTTATTGACACAGATCATCAACTGACAGATATATTCACAAAACCACTAGTCGATGATTGTTTTAACAATTTGCATCACGAGCTAGGCATTTTTAATTTTTGGAGTCATAATGTGTTATGATTAATAAAAATACTTATAACTTAAAATTCGATAATTTATTAATCAAGTTATTATGGGTACAAGCCGAAAGGGTCCTTCAGTCAACAAGGCATAAAAGTCGAAGCGACATGGTGTCAAGTGTCTCCGGATTACCGCTAGCTGAGATCCGGCCCCTAAAGCTAACCCAAGGTAATGAATGTTAATTAATCAATGAATTCCAAGTTTCTAAGTAATTTTTTTCATTTTTTACTCATAGATGAACCAAAATCCAAGGAGGCCGAACTCATACCGAGTTCGGACAAAATTCTGTGGTTATACTTTATTTAACCATAGAGCATAACAGCATGCATCATCTACTTCTTCTTCCCTAAAATACCCGAAAACAACCTCCCCAAAACCCTAAACTTCAAAACCTAGTCCTAAAAAGCTTCTTTTTAAGGCTTGCCAACCCAAATTTCTGGGATCTAAGGTGTTCTGAAGGTTCCTCTCCATTATTTTATCTTGA
>JANAVB010012999.1:6111354-6116975 GCA_029216955.1 Iris pallida | reverse complement strand
ATACGTCCTACAATATCCTCCTGGGGCGTCCGTGGATACACGACTACATGATTGTGCCATCCATACTCCACCAGTGCTTCAAGTATGTTAGTAAGCACAGCATCCTGAAGACTGAATTTGCCGACATCGATCCCTTCAAAGGGGTTGAGTCTTAATACCCTTCGGAGGCTTGTCTATACGAAGAATCCAAGAAGCACATAATTGACGAACTAGAGGTCATCACAAGGCCAGAGGAACCCTTAAGAATTCATCTCCAGGCCCGTAAATCGGGCAAAGTTGCATCCCATGTCGCAACTTTACATAAAAGAGTTGCCCGGTTCTCCCGCGCCAGCTGTATAGTCAGAACCGATGGTCATCCAACTCCCAAGGTGCAGCCAAGAACCAAAGCCCGTCATAGGGCCGATGGTGATCCGATTGCCAAAATCCAATCAAAGGCGACCGGAAGATACGAGACCCTCTAGGGAGCCGATGGTGATCCGATTACCAAGATCTAGTCAAAAGCAATCGGAAGACACAAAGTCCTCTGTCGAGCCGATAGTTATCTGTCGTCCTGAGACAAGCCAGCAACCAAGTATTGATCCGAGACCATCTGGAAAGCCAATGCCACAAGCTGAACCCTTGGTGCTCAAGTTGCCCAAGACAGCGTCCTAACCTCCGTTCACGCATGGGGTAGCTGAAGTGGAGGCAGAGCTCGCAAAGTACCTTGTTACAAAGGTGGATAGTCTCTCTCTGATGATGTAATCTCTATGGACACAATTCCTTATTTCATCAATAAGAGGCTGCCATTGAACTATCCTGAGTGTAATAAACTCAATCTGATGTATATTGTGGAACACGGTCGGGACATTAACCTGTACACACAGATGACAACCGTCCATACTGTAAATAGACTTACTCCCATTAGAGGTGCCTACTTCTTAGTCCCAGGCAGAAGAGAAGGGGATCACATGATCATCTTCGGTCGAAAAGAAGGTCCTTAACCTTTTATGCCACAAGATTTTGATCTTGAACCCGATACTGGAAGATTACCATTCTACCTATATAGTCCTCAAGCCAAGTACTTCATGTAAAAGCAGGGGTACGACATGGAGGCTACTCCAGGTCTGAATTACGACAACGGTCGGCAATCGCCTCTGTACCCGTCAACCCTATCTGGGAAACCTCAAGATTATTATGGAAAGTCTAAATGCGGACTCAGATATGTTACACCAGTAACAATGCCCGAGAGCTCCGATGAGGAATGCGAGTGGCATTCTCACTCATCGAATCACCATGCATAAGATTCTGATGACAGAATTAGAGATATATTCATGCAGACATTATTTGCCAACATGGCATCCGCTGACATTGAAGAGGAAGACGAAGATCTACTCGAACCTCTTGAATTGGAGCCATGGGCCCAACAACCTGATGCACAATAGGAGAAGCACTTTGAACAATGTGACCCTCCCACTGAAGATGAGGTCATGTAAGTTAACCTCGGTAATGAATCCTCTCCAAAGCTAATCTTCGTCAGTAAAAGCCTGACGGACGGTGAGCGGGAATCGTTGTTGCAACTCGTCAGAGAATACATCGACGTTTTTGCCTGGAGCAATGAAGACATGCCAGGGCTAAACCCTGAGATCGTACTTTATAAGCTCAATATTCATCCGGACGCAAAACCAGTCGAACAACAGCAAGGACAGTTCTGTCGAGACATCATGAACTCCATCAAAGCAGAAGTAAATAAGCTTATAGCTAGTGGTTTCATCCGCGAGGAGCAACACCTAGACTGGATAGCTAATATAGTACCAGTTGTCAAGAAGAATGGAAAGATCTGAATCTGTATCGACTTTTGCAATCTGAATGTGGCATATCCTAAGGATGAATTCCCTCTTTCCATCACCGACATAATGATTGATAATACGTGTGGCTTCGAGCGCATGTCCTTTATGGATGCTTTTCAAGATACAATCAAATCAAAATGTCTCCTGACGATGAGAAGCATATGTCATTTGAACACCGATCGGTGTGTACAGTTACACAGTCATGCCCTTCGGCCTGAAGAATGTCGGTGCTATATATCAACGAGCTATGAGCGTCATCTTCAGAGATCACTTGCGCAAGACGGTGGAGTGCTACGTTGACGACATTGCCGTCAAAAGGCGCTCCAAGGATGATCACTTACACGATTTGAGAACAGTGTTCGACCTTATGCGAGCGCACAATCTGAAGATGAATCCCACCAAGTCCTTTCTGGATTGTCCAGCGGGAAGTTCTTGGACTTTGTCATTACTTCCCGGGGCATTCACATAGACCCCGATAAGACAAAGGTAATCCTGGAGATGAGTCCACCGAGGAACCTCCGTGAACTCCACGGTCTTCAGGGAAGACTAGCCTATATTAGGAGGTTCATATCTAACCTCTTAGGGCGATGTCAACCCTTCACACAACTCATAAAGAAAGACGTCTCTTTTATATGGAATGAAGAATGACAACGCACCTTTGACAACATTAAGGAATACCTGTCGAATCCGTCGGTTCTGGTAGCCCCAGTTACCGGAAAGCCTTTCCTGTTCTATGTACGAGCGATAGAGCATTCCCTCGGTGCTTTGCTAGCATAGAATAATGATGTGAGGCACGAACAAGCCATCTATTATCTCAATCGAATGATGGTGGGGCCGGAGTATAGGTACATCGTCGTGGAGAAGGAATGCCTTGTCTTGGTGTTCGCCATTCAGAAAATACGACACTATGTGTCAGGGCAGACATCCATGTTGTCTCACGAGTTAATTCCCTCAGGGTTCTCATGACCAAGCCAGGCGCATTCAGTTCTCGTCTAGCCATATAGGCGATACTATTATCCTCCGACAATATGGTCTTCGTTCCGTAGAAGCTATCAAAGGTCAAGCCTTGGACGACTTCCTAGCAGCCCATCCAGGCTCAGAAATAGCCAGGATCTATGAAGAAATCTCAGATAAAGTCGTTGACTCAAACATGACTTCACATGATGACGTTTGGCGAATGTTCTTCGATGGTGCTCCAAGAACAGGGCCACGAGGTGATATCGTTGCTGAATTCGGGGTAGTATTAATTTCTCCCTCTGGGTTGGTAGTCAATCGGGCATATTCTCTTACAGAACCTTGTTCAAACAATGTAGCCGAATATAACGCTCTGGTCATCAGACTCTGACTCGCAAAAGAGGTGGGTCAAATCCTGGAAGCGTATGGCGACTCACAGCTGATTGTTAATCAAATCCGAGGTCGTACGAGGTTCGTAATGTGGACCTGATTCCCTATCATCAGACAGCAATTGCTATTATTGTGGGCCCCTCCTAAATTTGTGGGCCTTTCCTCTCTTATCCTGAATCATTCCTGGAGCCAATCGACTCAGACGAAAGAACTCTGTCGCATACTCGTCTACAAACGATTTCCCCTGCACTAGTCCTGCAAACTTGTTTTTCAACGCACTAAGAGCTACATCCGGATAGAAATTCTCCTTGAATAGCCTCCAGAAGTTCTCCCAGGTCAATCCTCTAACTGACGTATGAGGATCAGTGTGGTACCATGTCAAAGCGATGTCAAAGAACTGGCTAGCCGCGGCTGACACCCACAGCCTCTTCGGAAGCTCTGCTAGATCCAAACTCCTCTCAACATCCACTAGCCAGTCATTGGCATATAGAATGCCCTCAGTCCCCTTGAACTCCTGGGGTACCATCTTTTTGAAATCTAACACTGATCCAGGCCTCGGCTGCTGCTGATGCTGCTTCTGGCCCTGAGCTCCCTGAACCAGAGCTATAGCAACCTTCTCGACCGCTGCTAGTGCATGCTGATGAGCATTCTCCTTGCTCTGCCTCATAGTCTGAGACTGCCCCTCAGACGCTTTCGCCTGCGCTCGCTAAGTCTCCATCATCTGCTGAAGGAGCGCAAACATCTGTAACGCATCTATCGGTATCGGAAGTGGTGGCGGAAGAGTCTCTAGAATAACGATAGAAGGCCTCCTAACTGGAGGTGGAAGACCTCCTGATACTGCTGCTGCTACTCCCACCTGGATGGTAGGAGCAGTAGGGGCAGCAGAGACAGCCATCTGGACCATCCCCTCCTCCAAAACAGTAGGCCTCCATGGACCGGACCTCTCCGGGGCAGTACTAGATCCAGCTGCCTGAGCTCGAGTCACTGTCATCCTGGAGACAAATCAAGCAAGAAAATAAATACTGAGAAAGAAGCGATATAATCAAAGAAGGACGGTTTATTTCAAGGAAACAATTTTCAACAAGAATTTAGATGCCAGGAATTAAGTTAAGAGTTTTTCCTAGATGTGATTGAGTACCTCAAAATATATCATAATCCTACTGCAGGCTGTAGTGATACTCTAGTTCGAATACTACTACATAAACTCGACCTACATAGGCCACCACTAAAAATGTGTCAACCCGCACCCTGTTTAGGGGTAAGAGAACGTGTGTACGTCCAGCCTACGCCACAGTATCGGTGGTAGAACGCTGTATAGGTCATCTATAACATCTAACAACAGATATATAAACCCGTCATCTCCGTACGAAGGTATATAACATCTCAACTCTATATCTCAATCACAAGTCTAGGAAAGATAGAGCATGATATGAATCAGATAAAGGAAGAAACTGAATATAAATAGAGTTATCACACCACAAAATAGATGTTCAACAAAATAATACATGTCCTGAATATAACTAAGTCTCAATTAACTATCGAAACAATCCGATACAAACAGAAAACTATAAATACAAGACTAAACTAGGCACCCTCTACTGAGTTAGATGCTCTTCAGGCTCCTAAATGTCACCCTCATATGCCCCATAGAAGGTAGGCCATCACCATCATCATCTATAATATTTTCAACAGGTCCAGCAAGGACATGAACGAGCACAATACATCTCACGCAGTTCATATCATGTTAGGAAATATAGAGCATGCAAAAGAGTAAGATACATGGACTGTAAAGAAATATACATAAAAATGAGAGAGATTTGATAACTAGAAATATCTATATACATGATAAGTAAGAACTGTATGTAACCTGTGATTTAGAGCATGAGATGGTTATATAAACGGGTTAGGACAATACAAGGGTAACTCCATCGTACATGAGTGTACAATGGACATATACAATTATTTATACAATATTTGTACAATGGGATTTGATTACATAATCATTTCCTACTCACCCTCTCCAATCAATACACAAGGATCCAATCCAGTTACGTTACCTTGTACAATAGTTTCTCTATGAAGCTCATATGATCATGAGAGTACAAGATGCACAATGAGTATATATGAATAGGGGTATATAATAATATAATATGTTTATGAAACACATATCATAATATGTATCTGCCGAACACAATTGGGATAAAATCGCAAGAGAAGATCCATATTGTACCAATCCGTGATAACAATTGTGCAAGTATCAAGTAATGTAATCTAGAGAAAGAATATAAGTCCCAACAAGTATGAAACGATCAGAGAATATACTCGCCTATGATCTGAATGTCTGTGAGAAAACACTGTCCAAAATGAGGTATCTTAGTCCTATTTAGAGCAACACAAGTCATGATGTATACAAAGGGGTTATAAATGAAGTGTACAATGCATCTACATGAT
>JANAVB010012999.1:6068854-6106354 GCA_029216955.1 Iris pallida | reverse complement strand
GTCTAACTTTATAGCAGCATTTCCTCCCAATGTTTGTGATGAAGCATGCTTATCATCTCCTGAGCCATGACCACATTGTCAACAATTTCCCTCCCCTTAATAAAACCACTTTGTTCTGGTGATATCAACTTTGGGAGAAGAGGAGCCAACCTTCTAGCAAGGATCTTAGAGAAAAGTTTGTTGATGAAATTACAAAGACTTATAGGCCGATAGTCTTTGATTGATTTGGGATCTTGCATCTTAGGAATAGGGAGCAGATGTGTGCTAGTGATAGACCGAGGTAGAGCAAAACCATCAAAAACAAATGAACTGCTTCCAAAATGTCATTGCCAATGATATCCATGCTGCTCTGAAGAATCTACCAGTAAAGCCATCAGGACCTGGGGCGCTATCCTGATCAAGACTTTTAAGTGTATCACTAGTTCCACCATATCAGGTTTAGCAGTGAGCTGGATATTATCTTCATTCAATGATATCGGGACATCATCAAGAAAATCAGATTGATGATCTAAAGGAGCAGGTATGAAAGCTTACTATAGAAATCATTGCCTCAGTCTGAATTTTGCAGAGTATTGACTGTATTGCCATCCTCCTTCATAAGCCCATGAATAAGGAGTCTATTCCTTTTAGATGAAACACAGGAATGAAAGAATTTTGTATTCTTATCCCCCTCTCGATCCCATTTAAGTCTAGCCTTTTGTCGCCAAAAGGACTCTTCATAACTTAATCTTTGCTTCAGCATAGCCTTGGCCTTCATCAATTCCTCCCTGTTAGAGCCCTCCTCCTCATCACCAATTCTGCAGCAAGGACTTTGTCTTCTGCAACTTTAACTTCCTGGAAGATATCCCCAAATGTCTTATGGCTCCAAGAGGATAGAGCCTTCTAACAGCAGCTAGCCGCAAACCAATTCTCACCAAACTGTTATCATGATAAGTAGACCTCCATGCATCAGTAACAATCGGAAGAAAATCTTCATGAGTACTAGAAATTTAAAAATCTGAAAAGCTTCTTGTCAGAATCACATTTGCTCTTAATAGTGATGAGAATTGGGCAATGATCCGATTCTGATCGATTGAGATGGATACAACTAGATAGAGGAGAGTCCTGCCACTCACTATCCAAAAGCCATATGTCCAAGCGAGATCCTTGTATGAGGTCCATCAGAACTCTTAACCCAAGTTAGCAGCTTCCCGAATATGGGAGGGCCTGAAGACCCGCACCCAGTTGAAAGTTAAGGAATTCATTCATACCCACTCTGCAAACAGGACCCCTCCGAACTTCTCCTCAACGAACAATGACATTGAAGTCTCCTCCAACCATCCAAGGAAGGCCAATTTGGATTGAATGAGAGCCAATCTATCCCAAAGCTCACGCCTACCTTCCTTTTTATTATGACCATGCACCACTGTAATCAGAGATCGAAATGGAACAATAGAGCCCGACATGATCGCACTGATAGACTGATCATGAGAATCCACTTCCTCAATATTAATCTCCTGCCGTGCCATGATCCATATGTTGCCCTTGAAATTGGAAATTGAAGTTTGGAAACCAAGTTTAAGCTGGAAAGAATATATTTGTTGTGTGGACACTTTCGGCTCAATGATGGCCAATAGCATAACCTTGTGTAGACACAAAGATTTCAATCTTTTACAAGTCATCTTGTGCTATCCCTCTAACATTCCATATAAAATGTTAAACATTATTGGATGATGGAGGAGGTTGAGTTGATGGACCTTTTGAAGTTGATCTTGTGTATCTCGGTTCGCTTGGTTTAGTATAAATCCTCTTCTTGCCCCTGCTCTTTCGTAATTTGACCAGCTGCGCTTGTTGTTCTTCATTCCTTTCCTCCTCATCTACAATGTCAGCCCAATCTTTTTGAATTTCACCTTCTTCCGGAGCGGACTGCTCTGATGTAGTATCCTCTGCTTCAACGTCTGTTGTTTGCTCAGCTTCATTGGTTGAGTGTGTTTCTGTCTCCATCAGAAGTAGATTGTCGGACCAAAGGAGGATCAATGGCTTGCTGACCATAGTCCTAATCTGGGATGCGACGGGGGATCAATGTCTGCGCTCCATCGGGGATTGTGTTGCCGTCATTAAGCAAAGATCCTGCATTTTCTACTGTTCCAAGACATCAGCACCCTTACCATGGACGAGCCAGGGATATCATGATTAGGGGCGTCATTACTAGGCTCATTAATATGCTCCGTGGTGTGTTCCTCCTCCTGAATTAATAGTGTCTTCCCTTTATCCTGATTGGGTTTAGTGGGGCCCTCCACTTTGTCATTGGCCACTTCTCTTTCTGAGTCTTACAATTCTCTTTAGAATGGCCTTGATGGAAGCATGTTGTACAGTACTTCGAGAATGTTCATATTCAAAGACTGGGCAAAAGTACGACCATGGTAAACTGATACGTACTTGTTTAGGCAATTGTTTACTAGAGTCAACTTCAATAAAAACTCTCGCCATACTCGGACGTGTGAGATCTTCTGTAGCTTTATCTAGTCGAGTGGCGTGCCAATGCCCATGGAGAACAGAGCATTCTTAGCAAAAAATTGAATAGGTAGGCCTGGGAAGGAGACCCAGACAGGAGATAGAGGAGATTCTTGGTCGGGGTGAAGTCTTTAGTCCATTTGAATAGACGCATTGGAGCCCTCACTACATACCAGGTATCCCTAGAACGTAGCCTGAGGAAATCGACCTCAGAGAAGGACGAAGAAGAATTTTTTGAATCAATAAGACCCACTTTAACCGATCCAGCAAACTTGAACTCCTAAAAGCTTTACGAATAGCCTCAATGGGAGGCCGTTGGTGAGAGAACTTTCCGATAATGCAAACTTGAATGGATCTGATAGTATCTGTTCGTCCTCCTCAGAGGAAGACACAACAGGCACTCCACGAGAGAATGAAGGAGATCTTATTGCGATCGATGGTGGACTGGCTGGGGCGCCCGCCACCACCGATGCAAATGTCGGGTTTGTCATGGCGATAAGCCAGATCAATGGCCAAGTGGTCCACTAATCTGAAGGAGACGCCGGCCCGGCCAAGGCCAAGCCGGAATCGGGATGGGAAGAACAATCAAACAGATCACCGGCTTATATATATATATAAAAAAATAATATATATATATATTATATATATATATATATACATCAACTATACAAAGTTTAGGTATCTGACCTATAATGTATCACCTATATACATACCATGTACTGCTAACAACTAAGATATATATATATATATATATATATATATATATGCAAAATCTGGACTGAAGCAAGAGGCTTAGGAGGAATGTATGGAACATGCAATTGCCTCAGGTAATGCAATGCAGTTCAGAACATACAGGCAGTGGATGCAGATATGGACTGTACATGATGCTAACCCAACTCAAGCTAATCTCTTTATCCTCTCTCTATACCACATGGTATCTGGACAGATACCCAGCAAGTATCAGGACAGTAAAGAAGTGCAGACAGAATAAAATGCAATGCAATGAAGGCAAGACAGGGTGTTCTGATATATGGCAGGGTATGTTAGTGTGCTTAGTCTAATGCCCTTAGTCCCCTTAAACTCCCGGGGTACCATCTTCTTAAAATCTAACACTGATCCAGGCCTCAGCTGCTGCTGATGCTGCTCCTGGCCCTGAGCCTGAACCGGAGCTGTAGAAACCTTCTCGACCGCTGCTAGTGCAAGCTGATGAACATTCTCCATGCTCTGCCTCATATTCTCAGACTGCTTCTCAGATGCCTCCGCCTGCGCTCGCTGAGTCTCCATCATCTGCTGAAGGAGAGCAAACATCTGCAACTCTTCTGTCGAATCGAAAGTGGCGGCGGAAGAGTCTCTGGAATAACGGTAGAAGGCCTCCTAACCGGAGATGGAAGACCTCCTGAAACTGTTGCTGCTACTCCTACCTGGATGGCAGGAGCAGTAGGGACAGCAGAGACAACCATCTGGACCACCCCCACCTCCAGAATAGAAGGCCTTGATGGACCGGACCTCTCCAGGGCAGTACTAGATCCAGCTGCCTGAGCTCGAGTCACTGTCATCCTGGAGACATATCAAACAAGAAAATCTATACTGAGAAAGAAACGATATAATCAAAGGAGGACGGTTTATTTCAAGGAGACAATTTTCAACAAGAATTTAGATGGCAGGATTTCAGTTAAGAGTTTTTTCTATATGTGATTGAGTACCTCAAAATATATCCTAATCCTACTGCAAGCTGTAGTGATACTCTAGTTCGAATACCACTACAAACTCGACCTGCATGGGCCACCACAGAAAATATGTCACGACCCACACCATGTTTAGGGGCACGAGAACGTGGGTACGTCCAGCCTACGCCGCAGTGTCGGGGGTAGAATGCTGTATAGGTCATGTATAACATCTAACATCTAACAAAGGATATAAACATGTCATCTCCGCACGGAGGTATAATATAACATCTCAACTCTATATCTCAATCACAAGTCTAGGGAAGATAGAGCACGATATGGAATCAGATAAAGGAAGAAACTGAATAAATAGAGTTATCACACCACAAAAAATAGATATTCAACACAAAAATGCAAGTCCTGAATATACTAAGTCTCAACTAACAATCGGAACAATCCGATACAACAAAAAACTATAAATAATTGACTAAACTACGCACCCTCTATTGAGCTAGATGCTCCTCAGGCTCCTGAATGTCACCCTCATAGCCCCATAGAAGGTAGGGCAGTCACCATCATCATTAATATTTTTAACAGGTCCAGTCGGACAAGAACGAGCATACATCTCACGTAGTTCATATCATGTTAGGAAATATAAAGCATGCAAAGAGTAAGATACATGGACTGTAAGGAAATATACATAAAAATGAGATAGATTTGATACCTAGAAATATCTAACATGATAAGTAAGAACTGTATGTACATGTCATTTAGGCATGAGATGGTTTATATAAACGGGTTAGGACAATGCAAGGTACTCCATCATACGTGAGTGTACAATAGATATACAATAGTTTATACAATATTTGTGCAATAGGATTTGATTACATAACCATTTCCTACTCACCCTCCTCAATCAATACACAAGGATCCAATCCAGTTACGTTACCTTGTACAATAGTTTCCACATGATGCTCATGTGATCATGAGAGTACAAGATGCACTATGAGTATATATGAATAGGGGTGTACAACAAATACAATATGTTCGTGAAACGCACATCATAATATGTATCTGCTGAACACAATGGGGATAACATCTCAAGAGAAGATCCATATAGTACCAATCCGTGATAACAATCGTGCCAGTATCAAGTAAAGTAATCTAGAGCAAGAATATAAGTCCTGACAAGTATGAAACGATCAGAGAATGTACTCGCCTACGATCTGAATGTCTGTGAGAATACACTGTCTAAAATAAGGTATCTGAGTCCTATTTAGAGCAACACAAGTCATGATGTTACAAAGGGGTTATAAATGAAGTGTACAATGCATCTACATGATTCTTGGTTATTCTAGGTCAAAGTCAACTCTTGGTCAACCCTCTGGTCAACTTAGAGTCAAAGGTCAACTATATAGGGTTTGGTAACTGTCTAGTCAAACAAGGTCAACCTTAGACTATTGGTCAATATCTAGGTATCTCTATCTAGGGCTAACTCAAACCAAACCATAGGCTAACATCCTAGGACACCATATACTATATCAAATAATATACCTATCTCATGTATACATCAACTATATCCATGAATATTTATAGCCTCTCATATATAGTAACACATATATATATATATTATGACAGAGCCTTACATATCAAGTAGCCCTTGCATGAGCTCTCAAAATCCACACATCAAAGTTAAGGTATCTGACCTATAATGTATCACCTATATACATACCATGTACTGCTAACATAACTAATCATATATATATATATATAGATATATATTATATATATATATATATATTATATATATTATATTTTTTTTTTTTTAAAAAAAAAAAAAATATATATATATATATATATATATATATATATATAGATATATATATTTATATTTTTTTTTTTTTTTTTTTTATATTATATATATATATATATATATTTTGTTTATATACATATATATATATATATATATATATATATATATATATATATATATATATAAACAAAGAAATATATATATATATATATATATATATATTTTATATATATATATATATATATATATATATATATATATATATATATATATTTTTTTTTTTATATATATATATATATTATAATATATATTTTTACATATATATATATATATATATATATATATATATATATATGTATATATATGTATATATATATACACACACATATATATATATATATATATAATATTATATATTATATAATATATATATATATATATATATATATACATATATAATTATATATATACATAATATATATTTTTTTTTTTAATATACATACATATATATATATATATATATATATAATATATATATATATATATATATATATATATATATATATATATATATATTATATATATATATATATATATATATATATATGCAAATCTGGACTGAAGCAAGAGGCTAAGGAGGAATGTATGGACAGGTAAAAGGGGGTTTAACATGGTGCAGTGAAGAAATTAGTGTGTAGAGCAGTGGCTAAATAAGTGAATGCAAGACACTCTTCTGAACTGGGGTTAAATGCTGTGTTAAGAACATGCAATTGCCTCAGGTAATGCAATACAGTTTAGAACATACAGGTATGCAGATATGGACTGTACATGATGCTAACCCAACTCAAGCTAATCTCTTTATCCTCTCTCTGATACCACATGGTATCTGGATAAATACCCAGCAAGTATCAGGGCAGTAAAGAAGTGCAGACAGAATGAAATGCAATGCAATGAAGGCAAGACAGGATGTATATAGTGTACAGGCAAGTGAATGTGGATGGCAGATACATGACCAAATGGAGTGTTGATGTTTTGTTGTAGTGTATATAGTGGTTAATGTTTGACAGAATAAGGTGAAGTGTATCAGAAATTTAGACAACACAAATGATCTCAGGTTTTAGTTAATTTGAAACTCAGATTTCCCTTTATTCATTCACATGTTCCCTTTCAGTTTTATCATTGACAGTGAACTTATATTCGAGAAAACAGTTAAATATACCATAACTTATTTATCAAAACATTACAAAACCTAATCTCAACTACATTCAGTGTACCAATAACATCAAATATCCCCAATACAAAATCAAACTAAATTTTATCCCCGTATCAGTAAAATGCAAATTCTAATGAAATCGAACCCAATACAAATGATAAGGAATGCTCCTGGAGACCCTAATACAAAATCAAACTAAATTTTATCCTATGCAGCCAAGTGAAACCAAGCCGCAGAAGGAATGCTCCTGGAGACCCCATGCGGCAAAGTAGACTCGAGCCGCAGAAACAAGGCTCTCGAAGAACCCATATGGCCAAGTGACACCGAGCCGCAGAAACAAGGCTCTTGGAGACCCCATACGGCCAAGTGGACTTGAGCCGCAGGAGGAAGACTCTTCAGACTTCATGCGGCCAAGATGATCTGAGCCGTAGAAGGAAGTCTCTTGAAGACCTCATGCGGCCAAGCTAATTTGAGCCGCAGAAGAAAGACTCTTGAGACCTCATGTGGCCAAGATGATCCGAGCCGCAGAAGGAAGGCTCTCGAGATTTTATGCGGCCAAGCCGATCCATGCTGCAGAAGAAAGACTCTTGGTATCGCTGCGGCCAAGTTGATCTAGGCCACAGAAGATTGATTTTACTCTGTTGTGGGGGGGACACATGGCAATTTGACCAAGTCTCAACCACCCAGATTTGCTCCAACAAAGAAATCTTAACAAACCACCAGCTGGCAGCCAAAGAGCGAGTCTTCATGTGCTGTTGCAGTCACGTGGCCATCTATGCGGCTCAAAATATCCTTCATCCCGAAATTACTATAAATAGCAGGGTGCCACACCCCTACAAAAGGTTTGGCAATCAAAGGCTGGCAACCTACAAAGGGCAATTTCTTCAAGAGCAAGGACCGTATTAGATAGTCCAAGGAGTAAGGCAGAGTTGCTACACTTTCCCGAGCCTCTATCGTTACCCCCCAGAATCAAAACTAAACAATTGTACTTAGATTATTTCCTAGGATTTCTTTCTAGGCTTTCTCTTGTATAAGCGAGTTTACAATCAAGTTCAATTCCTTTGTACTTTTGTTGTGCTTGATATTTAATGACAAACACTAGTCAAGAACTTCAAGAAATTTTTGAAGTTTGAGTGATCAAGCCAAAAGAAGAAGGATATCCATGAAAGCAACGAAGAATATACTATTTGCTTTGGATGCAAGAAGTCAGGACACATGAAGAAGGACTGTCCATTAGCAAAAAAATAGTCCATATGACCGATCAGGATCGAGCAGGAAAGAAACAATCGGTCAAAAGTATGCAAACACCAGCATCTGACACGAAAGTAAGGCTAATGAATCAGAAGAGGAGGACAGACCCAACAGCTGTGCAAATGTCTGCCTAATGGCATAAGAAAAGGTATCAGAAAACCCTATTTACGCTGATTTTACATTTAACTAGTTTGAAGATGCCTTCAATGAACTACTTAAAGAGCACAGAAATGTGTTGGACAAGTATAAGTAGTCTCGCAAGGAGATTAAGGCATACACAATTGAAGTAGCAAGACTGTCGAATCTTCTTGAAGATATCAAAGACACGTCTACTACCGATTATACGGAGAAGATAGCCAAGATTAGACTGGACAATCATGAGGCTATCTTCACTATAGAAAAGAAAGAAAAAGACTATGTCTAAGTGAAAGAACTGTACGACATAGAGAAAAAGAGACACTTGGTCACTACACAGAGACTCAAGGATATGACTACTAAATTCGAAGAGTCTTATGTAATATCTAAAACGTTGGAGATCAAATTAGGCAAACAGGTCACCCCTGTTTCACAGCCTAAGGTTAGTCCTAATACTTGTAGAAGCATGGAAATTCACAACCAGAAGGCCCATGCGTCAGACAATCTATACGTCAGAGCTCGGACAAAATAACAAAAGCAGCAAATATAGACATGGAAGGAGAACTTTTTATCAGACATAAAAGTCTATTACATGTCTAGAGGAGGCTGTACAAAGGAAAACTTCTACAAATGAAAGATCCTAAGTCTACGGCCAGCAGTCACCATGCGCCTCCAGTCAGGCGCAGCAGTTACCATGCGCCTCCCGTCAGGCGCAGCAGCCATCATACGCCTCCAGTCAGGCGCAGCAATCACCATACGCCTTCAACTGGGCGCATCCCACCATGCGCCCTCAGCAAGGCACATCCCTTCAGCAGCTCAGTTATGTGCATCCCCAGTTATGTGCATCCCTTCAGCAGTCCAGTTATGTGTCGCTCTTCCAGCCAGGCTCACCTGATAAGTGCTTCGACTAATGAAGCATTTAACCCTCTGGCTGAAACCTAGGAAGTGAAGAGCACCGCAAATCTGTGGCCAGGGAAGGCTTCGAAAGAGCCTCCAAAGACCAAGAAAGACCGTAATCGAAATATGGCTAAAGGAGCAGCTTTCAACACAACCAGAGTGGGCAACACCCACTTTGAAGAAAGAAAGAGCCTAGCACCGCCATTCCGATCTATGGCTCTTCCAGAACAACGGAGACGAGGCCCGAGCATTCCAATCTTTGGATGCAACAGGCACCTTCCGCCTGCCTCGGAAGCCCTCGACTCCGTCTTTTTGATGTAACAGTCACCTTCAAGTGTAGCAACGACGACACGGTGTCTCATCTTCACCCTTGGGAGCACTTCGTCAACAGAATGCACTCGAGTACCAAAGTTCATGATTGGAAGTACGTGAGAGAACGAGAAGCAAACCCTCTCTCCATGCCACTATTTATAGGCCGAGCAGATCAAACCCACGCGCCAAGTGGATGGCTCTCCGAATTTTGAGCAATGAACTTGCATTTAATGGATGAACCGGATGCCTCGAATTCAGCCAAACGGCTATTTAAAGCACTCGAGGAACGAAACAGCCGCACGCGCCCTTCGACTTCAGACGCATCACACAGATGCGCCCTTCAGAACCAAGCGCATCACAGAGGATGCGCCCCCATGCGTCCCCATACCCAGTGGAACGCCAATCGACGCGCCCCCTCAGCTGTCCATCGAATGTCACAAACATTAAATGTTGAACTGACAGAGTTGGCAGTACATCTCCCAAAGTCTGAACGGTCGACAGCTTTTTCAGAAGACGAAGCATCGGCAACGTCAGCATCATCATGACTTTACCCCGACGGCTACTGCCACGTGGCCACTCAACCACCCGCATGCGCCTCCGCGGCCATGCGTCCAAACCTGCATGTGCCTCAAAAGCCATGTGCCTCAGACTCTTCACTGATCCCTAAAGACAGAAGGAAAGTCTCCATCTGAAGCTTCGCTTGCGCCTCAAAAGCCATGCGCCCCAGACTGCTCTCTGATCCCAAAAGACAAAAGGAAAGTCTCCTGCATGTGCCTCAAAAGTTATGCGCCCAGAATGGTTCGTGACTCCTAAAGGTTACGAGCCAAAGTCTCCTCATGCGCCCAATCCTAGGCGCATCCTACCAGATTATTCTCCTCCAAATCCGAGATCTCCTAGCCATGGGACGATGACACATGTCCTTTGACTCAACTCATCCAAGATCTCAGCAACAGAAAGATCTTCTCCTCTGCTACGTGCCGGCTCACAATAGCAGTATGAAGAAGTCAACCCCTCGATCAGGGCGCATCACCCATACGCCTCCATCAGCAATCAACACGTGGCGTCCCCATGTACCGGCGCATCCTACATATGTGTGCATGAGCAGCCAACCTACCCAGCTATAAATAGAGGAATTATTTCCTTCTTCCACACACACACAGAGATACGAAGGAACATACCACCAGAGAGGCAGATACAGACACTCAACGTCTTCCTTTTCTCAGCAAGCTCCAGCACCCAGAGCAATCCAAACCTTCAGAGAACCGATAACCGTCGTCAGCTCGTCAACGGAGTCAATGCATTACCACTCGCTCCATCGGCACAAAGGACCCAGATTAAACAAAAGTGTACTTCTAGGGCTACATCTAAGTCCTATATTGTAACATTATTCTGTTTGTATTGAAATTTACAATCAAAGAATTTTAATGGCAAACAAGCTGGCGACTCTGCTGGGGACCTCTTTCACCTCCACCGAGAAAGTTGTGTCGCAAGCCGACGACGTGAAGGTGGGCTCCTCCCACAAGACGCTGGTCGTACGCCTCAATCAACAGGCGTATGAGGAGTTCATATCTAAAGGCAGTGCGAGTCCTTCGAAGCGGCTGCCAAAGCCGAAGAAGACCCGTCGAGTCTGGGTGCGCAAGGTTGACGCCTCGGGCACCACCACCGAAGGGGATGCGCCAATCCAGCCTTCCCTTCCTGCTGACGTCCTCAGCAACCAAGATGTACCCGTTGGTGCAGCGCATCTCTCGGGGAAACGTGCGGCTAACCACATTCCCCAGCCATCTCCCTCTCAGGCGAGGAAGATACGTCGACCGAGCAGGGGCGCAGCCAATGCCCCATGCATCGTCTCTGATGCGCCATAGAAGATCTCTGTCTTTGACAGACTCACTCGCTGTAGTGACGAGGAGAATTTGGATTCTGAGTACTACGCGCCCCAGCGGCCTGGTACGAAGAAGTCCAAGGCAGCACGGGCCATGCGTCCCAAATGTGCTATGCCAGCAACAAGCCAGAAGCATGCGTTCACAATCATGCGCGCTGCTGATGGTAAGTTGTACAAGGTCGACTCGAGTGCTACGGCACCGAGAACGAGCCGACCTTTAAAACCCTTGTCTCACTTGGGCGTATCTACTGCGTGCACAACCAAGTCGAACAAGACAAATAAATGTTGTGGTTCCTCCACTACTGATCGGGATGCCTGTTTGGTATCAGATCAGGGGGTGCAGCACTCACTTGACCACCCCAGCGCTTGGCCTTGCCATGCGCTTGAAGGGGGTGCGAAGGTAGCACTCTCCTCCAATAACCTGCATAACATGATCACTCACAAGCGCCGGTCAGGAGAGTCGACCAACAAGCATGATACGCCTCTCACGGGGCATACTTGTGCGGTGGTCACCATCAACTGCTGTTGCAAGGCGGCAGTACCACCAAGGCAGTCAGTCTTTCAGCGGCTGCAATCATCGACACCCCTCCGACATCGCCTGGAAAGGAAGGTGTCGACAGAAGATGAGCCAAGGGTTGCTTCATGCAACGTGATCTCCAACTCCTCGTCAGTCTGAAAGACGATCGGCAATTCCTCATCCTCATCCAAAAGCCAGTCAAGAAAAAATAAGGCAGCTGTCTCGTCCACCGGAGTGTTCGAAGGCACTCGGTCGAGGAAAAAGTTCTTGGAGGAAGCTGGGGGTAGTCGGACCCTTATTTCCGAAGACGAAGATGTCCAAAGCACAGCTACGGCGGATCTTCATCCTCGAGGCGAAGTCTGTCTCCCAGAAGTCTCTCAAAACGAGGATGTCCCCCAGAACACAGCTGGGGGTAGTTCCGGAGACGAAGAGGCCGTTCAAGACGGATCTAAAGGTAATCAGACCCTTGCAGATGCGCCCGTCGAGAATGACCTCCAGAACGTGGCTGGGGGTGGCCAAGATGAAGCTCCAGGAGAGGTGACTCCCCTACATGAGAGTGAGGCCGAGAGCGAAGCCTCCACCAATCCATCCACTCCCGGCCGTGTCATGACAGTATACATGGCTGGGGATGATTCCGAGTCTGAGGCACCACCGCAGGACATCGTCCAGCGCATAGACACATTAGAAGGAGGACTCAAAACCCTCTCTGCTTCCATGCAAACACTGACTCAGGCGGTATTTGAAATACGGTCGGCCTTGACCCGAACACCTTCGACCGGTCCCGACCCAGGGGCCAATGGGGAGTCGAGTGTGCCCCTTCAACGGGTACCCTCAGACACAGACCGCCGAGAAGTACCCCGGACGTCTGAGCCCTCAAACGCCCAACTCCAGGTGGTACCACCTTCCCCAACTCCCAGCTCCACGGAGGATGTGGTCGAAATGATCAAGGACTTACGGGAGCGCTTTGAGTCCAAGAACAGGCAAAAGGAGCGCCAGAAGATGGGCATCCCCCAACCCTATCCCCTCGAGTGGAACAAGGTGGTTTATCCTCCAAAGTATAAACCACAAACACTGACGCCATACGACGGGAAGGACTCTCCACGTTGCTACCTGATATACTTCCAGTCCCAAACGGGACATCTCCCGAAGGAGGAAGCTCTCCTCACTAGCATATTTGTCGGAGCATTGAAGGGAGTGGCGTATGACTGGTACTGCAGCCTCCCCGATAATTCCATATCATCCTTCGACGATTTGACGTGCCTCTTCCTCGACTACTTCTACGACGACGGGAAGGACATGACGATGGCATCCCTCATAGAGATACGCCAGAAGGAGAAGGAAACGGTTCGGGTGTTCATCGAACGCTTCCAACAGGCCTGCTTCAGACTACCTCCAGGCATGCCGGAACATGCGCTCCTCTCCTCTTGCAGCATGAACATACTGCCTGCAGTCAAACTCTGGCTCAACTCTACTCCTCCCCCCGACTGGAGCTCCCTGATCATCGAAGCAGAAGTCGCAGAAAAGAACGCAGCTAATGCACGTCTTCTGGGGGTCAGCTTCCCTGCCTTTGATGACAAGGGAAAAGGTCTGCGGCCAACAACCCCGGACTTGAGACAAAGGGGAAGAAGGCGTTGACTGTTAATGCCTCGAAAGGCGCATCTGTGCCTACTCAGAAACCTCCACTTGCACCAAGGCCCAATGAGGTTTATTCGTTCAACGACGAAGACACCTTGCAAATTTTTGAAATGCTGAAGCAGGGTGACAAGATCAAGCTACCGGACCCAAAGCGGCCCAATGAAGTTGGAAAAGTGGACAACCCGAGGTACTGTCACTACCATCGGTTTGTCGGACACCCGACCAAGGACTGTTATGTCCTCAAAAATTACATCCAGCGCATGATCAATGCGGATGTAATCTCCGTCGACTACGAAGAGAAGACAGTGTCAACCAATGTGGTGTCACTCCAGTTCGGCACCTTGCCGCCGTCTACCACACAAGATGGCATCGTCCCCATCCCTAAGGCGACAATGGAGGTGGTTAACTTACCACCTACCCGTGACAATGTGAGTGGGCTCATCCCACTCACCACATCTCAGGGAGAGGTCGTATGGGTCCACCTTGACCTCGTCTCCGAAATGACTCAACCAGAGGTACGTCCTACCTCCAAATCTAAAGGCAGGAAGATCAAGTCTTGTCGCATGGTCTCTTCTTCAACAGAAGAGGCACTTCCTGTGCAGACTCGTTCACAACAGAACGTCCAACCCGGCGAAGATGTCGCCGAAGTGGTGCCTCCTTGCACCGTCCCCGCTGTCCAGGAAGAGGGCCCGTCTAAGCCCTCAGCAGCCAATAAGCAGAAGCAGGTGGAGGCTCGTTTCGACAGGCCTCTACGAAAGGAGAATGCTTCGGGGCTAGCCAAGCCCCACAACTTCGACATACTGGCACAACTGGCCAGTACTCCTGCCCGCCTATCTTTGTTTGAGCTCTTGTGTCTTTCCAAAGACTCCCGAGAAGCTCTCTGTGAAGCTCTGAAGGATGCCGAATCCTTTTTCAGTCAGGTTAAGCAGCCTGAAGACCTCCTAACTACTTATGCGCACTGTCATTGTGCGGATGAAGTTATCCCAAACATAACTTTCATCCAACAAGACTTGCTGCTCAAGCACCACCGACATAACCGACCGTTGTATTATACAGGGTATGTCGGTTCAGTCAAGGTGAACCGGATTCAGATCGATCCGGGGTCTTCTCTCAGCATCATTCCGAAGGCGCTTTATCAACACTGGGGATCCCAATGTACCGGCTGGCGCCCTCCAACACAACCATCAGCGGCTTCAACGCTAGCAAAAGCAAGCTACTGGGCAAAATTCGACTGAAGTGTCACATCGGTAACCTCAAAACTGAGGTGACCTGCTATGTTGTGGATGCCGAGGTCAACTACAACATCCTGCTCGGTCGACCATGGCTACATGAGTACATGGTGGTGCCATCCACGCTCCACCAATGCATGAAATATGTATACACCAACGGCGTTATCAGGATGGAGTTCGCAAACATCGATCCTTTTAAAGGGATTGAAGCCTACTTCACCGATTCTGACTTGTACAAATCACTTGACGAGGAGGAAGCCAATGATGCTGATGACGAGGCAGAGACGGCAGCCGAGCCGGACATGGAGCCTGAGATGACTCCCGATGCTCCTTTGAAGATCCAACTCAAGGGCAAACCGCCCCAGAAGGTGCCTCCAATGAGCATCAAGCTACCAGGAAAAGCACCAACTCCTGAAGCTCCCCTAAAGATACGCCCCAAAGGGAAGCCGCCTCAAACATCAGCTCCCCTGGTAGTAAAATTACAGGGGAAGGCACAAATTACTGGAGGCGCAGCTGAGGCACCACTGAAGATGCGTCTCAAGGGCAAGCCACCGCAGTCATCCAAGATACCAGGGAGGGCTCACGTAACCCTCTCGGACCCCAAAATCAAAGCTGTGGTGGACTCACCTGATCCAACCCCAGTACTTATAGATGAGGAGCTCGACGAATATATTTTTGCTGATGTAGATGCACCCTCCTTAGACAATGTAATCCCACGGGATAAAATCTCGTATTTCATCAATAATAGAGTGTCTTTTAATTATTCTTGTCTTCCACATTGGAATGCCATGTATACATTGGATAATGCTCTATGGTCGTTACAAACACAAATAACGACCGTCCATCATGTAAATCGAGTAGTCCCGTCACAAGGAGTCTGTTACATAGTCCCTCCACGAAGTCGAGACGAAGGATCCATCATCTTCGGCAAGGTCGAGCGTCATCAGGACCTTCCGCCACTCAAGCCAGAACCAGATGCTGGCAGAATGCAACTCTATCGGTACACGGATAAGGCAAAGTATCTCATCCAAAAGATGGGTTACGACCTAAAAAGCGACAAAGGCCTGAACTACGGCAAAGGTCGACGTCTCCATCTCCGGCTTCCAACACCTAAAGGAAAGCCGCAAGACTACTACAACAAAACTCGACGGGGGGTAGGCTATGTCACGCCGCCATCAACTCCAGAGAGTTCAGACGCAGAAGACGTAGAACATTCCCACTCGTCCGAAGCATCGACTTGGGATTTCGATACCAGTATCAGATCAGTCTTCAGGAAAGTGCTGTCAGCTAACATGACATCACCACAGCCTCAAAAAGATGAAGGCGAAGACCAAGCGCTGGAACCCTTCGAAGAAGAACCCTGGGCTCAACGCCTAGGAGAATAATGGGAGTCTCGTTTCGAGTTACGTGAACCTCCCACCGAAGACGAAGTCGAGCAGATTGACCTTGGGGACGGGTCTTCTTCCAAATCCATTTTCATCAGCAAAAGCCTAGAAGGAGAAGACCGAGAGTCTTTAATCCAACTGGCTAAGGAGTATATCGACGTCTTCGCCTGGAGCTACGAAGACATGCCGGGACTCGATCCACAGATCGTAATGCATAGGTTGAACATCTTACCCGATGCCAAACCTATTAAACAACAACAGCGACGCTTCCGGCCGGACATCATGAATGCCATCGATCAAGAGGTGGACAAGCTCTTGACCAGCAGCTTCATCTGTGAGGAACAATACCCAGATTGGGTAGCCAACGTCGTACCTGTCACCAAAAAGAATGGAAAGATACGAGTCTGTATCGACTTCAGGGATCTCAACTCTGCTTGCCCGAAGGACAAATTCCTGCTTCCAATCACTAACGTGATGATCGACAACACGTGTGGCTTCGAGCGCATGTCTTTCATGGACGGGTATTCTGGCTACAACCAGATCAAGATGTTCCCTGATGATGCAAAACATACGTCATTCAGGACTCCAAAGGGCATTTTCTGCTACACAGTGATGCCCTTCGACTTGAAGAATGCCGGTGCGATATACCAACGAGCTATGAGCACCATCTTCCGTCGACATCTTCGCAAGACAGTCGAATGCTATGTTGACGACATCGCAGTCAAGAGCCGCTTTAAAGGAGATCACCTACAGGACCTGAAGACGGTCTTCGATCTCATGCAGGCACATCAACTCAAGATGAATCCCGCTAAATCCTTCCTGGGGGTTTCTAGCAAAAAATTCTTGGGCTTTGTTATCACGGCGCAAGGCATTCACGTTGATCCCGAGAAAACCAAAGCCATCCTCAATATGGACCCTCCGAAGAATCTTCGAGAACTTCGAGATCTACAGGGACGTCTGGCATACATCCGGTGGTTCATAGCAAATCTTTCCGGTAAATGTCAACCCTTTACTCAGCTCATGAAGAAGGGAGTCTCTTACGTCTGGACAGAGGAGTGCCAAAAGGCTTTCGATGACATAAAGGCTTACTTGACAAGCCCGCCAGTCCTGGTAGCACCTGTCGCCGGCAAACCATTTCTCCTCTACGTCCGTGCCATGGATCATTCCCTGGGCGCTCTGCTGGCTCAAAATAGCGATACAGGCTACGAGCAAGCGATCTACTACCTCAGTCGAACACTCATCGGAGCTGAACATCGGTACAACCCCGTTGAAAAAGAGTGCATGGCCTTGGTGTTTGCCATCCAGAAGACTCGCCATTATGTCTCGGGCCAGACAATTCATGTCATCTCCCGAGTCAATCCACTCAGAGTCCTCATGACGAAGCCAGGGTCATTAAACTTCCGGCTAGCTACATGGGCGATCCTGCTAACACCATACAACATGGTGTTTGTGCCACAAAAAGTCGTTAAGGGTCAGGCCCTGGCCGACTTTTTAGCTGCACACCCCATCCCGGAGTCCTCAAGACTCTATGAAGACATCCCGGATGAGGTTCAAGAATCAAACGTCACCGAAGAAAGCTCCGTTTGGCAGATATTTTTCGATGGCGCTTCAAGAACAGGCCCTAAAGGCCAGATCGTCGCAGGAGTGGGGGTAATCTTAGTCTCCCCCGATCAGCTAGTCATCCAGCATGCTTACTCTCTTTCGAAGCTGTGCTCCAACAACGTGGCCGAGTACAACGTGCTCATTATGGGACTCCAACTGGCACAACAGCTGGGGGTAGATCATCTGGAAGCCTACGGTGACTCGAAACTCGTCGTAAACCAGATCCGAGGGCAATACGAGGTTCGCCATGAAGATCTGATCCCTTACCATGAAGTTGCATTGAACATCATTTCAACCTTCACCGGGTTGATCATCGAGCACGTACCTCATCTGCAAAACCTGGAGGCTGATGCTCTGGCTGGCCTCGCGGCCTCATTAGCAGCACCCCTTGGGACTCAACACTATGTCACGGTGGTTGGCCGAGACTTGGTTTGTCCTAAAAATAACCTATGCTTACGAGTGGACCATGCCATGCCGACAGGAACTGGTGTTAATGTTCAAGACTGGAGGTTCCCGTTCATCGACGACACCGTTTATAGAATTCTCCCAGAGGACCCGAAGGAAGCCGTCTCAGTCAGAAGACGTTCTCTTCGATTCTACTATGATACAGCCACTAAAATGCTGTACCGACGCTCCTATGATGGACTCTCCTTCGATGCCTGTCCAACAAAAAGGCGACCGAAGATCTTCGAGAACCTCATGACGGAACTTGCGGAGCTCATCAACCTGGTCCTAAGTTACAGGATCGACTGCGACGTATGGGTTACAATTGGCCAACCATGGCCGCTGATGCTGTCGACTATGCTAAAAAGTGCCATGCGTGCCAACTTTACGTATACTTCATTCATACGCCGTCAGAACCACCACATCCTACAGTCGCCTTCTGGCCCTTCGAAGCCTGGGGCATGGACATTGTAGGACCGATCACCCCTCCTTCATCAAGGGGGTACCGCTTCATCCTGGCCATTACCGATTACTTCACCAAGTGGACAGAGGCAGTCCCATTGGCGGAAGTAAAGAGCTCCAGGGTGGTCAGCTTCATCAAACACCATGTCATCTACCGCTTCGGAGTACCCCGGAGGATCATCCACGATAATGGTCCTTAGTTTATCAGCCATGTTTTTAGCAGATTCTGTGACAAGAATCGCATTCAAAACGTGTCATCAACCGCCTACAATCCGACAGCAAACGGATTGGCCGAGGCGTTCAACAAAACTATCGTTAGGCTGCTTAAAAAAGTCGTGTCATCCAACAAACGCGACTGGGACGAAAAGATGGACGAATGTCTTTGGGCCTACCGCACAATGGTACGAACCCCAACAGGCAACACACCATTCTTCCTGGTCTACGGGAGTGAAGTGGTACTGCCTCTCGAGATCCAGATACCCTCACTCCGCGTAGCAATCACGAACAAACTCACAGAAGAGGACAATCAACGTCGTCGGCTGCGGGAGCTGGAGGCACTTGACGAAAAGCGTCTCCTAGCTCAATAACGTATCGAACTCTACCAAGGTCGTATATCACAGGCTTTCAACAAGAAGGTCAAACAGAGAACTTTTCAAGTTGGAGACCTGGTTCTGGCAGTCAGGAGGCCGATGGAATTAACTCACAAGACACCAGGAAAGTTCGAGCCCAAGTGGGAAGGACCTTTCATCATTGAGACGGTATACTCAAACGGTGCTTACCGCCGTGCCAAACCCAATGGGGACTTGTTCATGATGCCCATCAACGACAAGTTCCTGAAGAAGTACTACTCTTGACATCTTTCAGATATGTGCTTCCACAAGGGGATCTATGGACCCAATCATCAGGATTCACGGACAATTCCCTTCCAACAAAACCATACGCTTCCGGAACCCAGCTGTTCCGTAGCATCCTCCAGTAGAAAGACAACCACGTCCACATCACCTCTGAGTTGTCCCTCTACACCCTGCAAAGCAGAATCTTACACTTTGTAAGCCTACGCTATCCTTTATGTTTACCACGTCCACATTACCTCTGAGTAAACATCTCGTACAAACGACCCTTGCGTTGTCGTACATTGATCGCAGAACTTCCACATCCACATCACCTCTGAGTTGTTCAGCGTATCCCCCAGGATCACTCCTACCACGTCCATAATATCTCTGAGTAGGAAGATTCTATTATTTGAACCCCAATGATTGCCACGTCCATATTACCTCTGAGCAAACATGTCGGTTCCTTCAAACTTATTATCTGTACCTAAAAGCCAAGGTGCGCAAAAGATAATAGGTCCACACAAATCATCAAGTTCATGAACAAAAATGAACACATCACAAAAAAGTTGCGTACTTCTTTATTTTCTAAAAAAAAGAGTACAGAACTACACTATCCTCCAGCAAGAGTTGCAAAAACGTAAAAAGGAGACGCTACAGTCCCTAAACATCTCCAGGGTTGGTTGAGAGCTCTCTAACTCGACGTCTCAAGTTGGCTGCATGAGTCTCCACAGTCACCAGGACTCGACGCTCAGCTTCTTGACGCATCAATTCAACGGCCTTAACGGAAGTATCATTCTCATGCTTCTTATCAAGCTGTTGTCGTTGCCGAGCCAGGGCAGAAGCCCGGTGAGTGAAGGTTGCTTTCTCCTTCTTGAAATCTACGTGTTCAGCCTGGACACGTTCGGCATCTAACTGGAGTCGGGCCCGTTGGTCCTCAAGACGGCGCATCTGGACGTTGATCTCCGCGATATTAGCGTCCAACGCAGCTCGCGTTTCCATTGTCTCCTTCATGGATTGAGACAACTGCCCCACCGCAGCCTCAGTCTCAGCCACCTCGTGCTCCCAGATGCTCACAGTGGCCTGGTAGGAAGACTCAATCTCAGTGATCAACTTCTCCTTCTCCGTATCTATCAAGACGGAAAGGTCATTTCGCTGGATGCGCTGAAGTTCCGTGAGCCGCTGGTCCAGCTCAATCACCAAAGCCTCCAGGATCACGGCCATATGGTCGTGGCCTTGGTGAACGCGGATCAGCTCGATATAAGGCATTGCCAGAGTTCTTGCCGTCGCAAAACTTCCGTTGGCATCTATCACCGCAGATACACCCCTTTGTAGCATTTTATACACCCCCTCGACGATGAATTTCACATATTCATCTGTGTCCGCCAGCAACTGCGGCGTCATAGCAGGAGTTGGAGGGGCTGCTGTAGTTAGCAGACTGGAAGAAGATCCGCCAACCTCAACCTGCGAGACTGGAATCTCGGCATCAATAGGCTCTTCATCAACATGGGCCGGACTGCTAGCCTGAGGAGCCGAAGGAACCGAGGAAGCCGGCACAGGCATCGAAATAGTACCCCAAGTAGGAGGGGCAACAGAGGGTTCTACACCCTTACCCTTCTCAAGTTCGGAGGAACCACCGACGTCAACGACCACCCCAACGTCCTATCAACGATCAGTACCTCCCCTGGCCGAACGGGGAGATCAACACTCATCTTCTGGCCTGCCCCGGGAGACAGAACTGGCAGATGAGTCTCATCCTTCTCAAGTCCCTCTGCAGGGACAGGATCTGTCGCTACCGCCTGATCGGTAGCCACCTTAACTTCCACGGGTGAGGCTGGGGTAGGACTCGGTAATGATACAATCGATCTCCCCTCATCATGACAAGGAGGGGAATCAACCCTCTCCTCTGTTCCGACCATATCTGTTGCCCCCGCAACAGACTCTTACAATGCTGGAGGGATGTCATCAGAAGGCGACGAAATTCACCCCACATCATCACCAGGGAGCCTCGTGTCTGCTGGACCCTCGGCATCCAAGGCCCCAGCCGCGACCTTTATCATCTTGGAGGCTGCTGCATCCTCAGCTTCCCTCCTGACATAATCCAGGGACGCTGGAATCTCCACGACAACAGCGTCCTCTGGATTCTCCTCCATAGGAGACATCATAGTCGGCAGGATACGCACTTCAGACGAACCCGCCATCTCCTTTGGCCTACTCCCACCAGATTTTGGAGTACGAGGCTTTCTTTTTAGCGGCTCCTGTACAAAAGGGGAAGCATTGATTACATAAAATATTGAGCCCAAACCAGACTATGTGGGGGATCCTTACCTCTACAGATGCTGAATCTGATGACACTGTCGGTGACGATGCCTTCTTTAGCTTCTTTGACGCAGGTGATCCAGCCCCTGCATCTGTACGTCGTCTCGGTTGATCAACCGAAGGTGCAGCTTGACCCACCCCCGGTGGACGGTGTGGTCGAGACTTAGCCGATACATGCCCAATTACCGCTAACGGGGTGCCTGCAATGAGACTCGTCTCCCTATCATATCCGGAAGGCGCGGCAGCCATAACACAGTAAAACTTGGCGGCTGAGTAAAGAATGGGCGGCCGCGGATCCTTGGCAGGCAGCGTAAAGCGAGCTCCGGTACATCCGGCATTATAGTAATGCCAAGCTCGTGCGCCATCCAGTAAACTTCCAGCATACCCCAAGGTGATACTGGGATTGTCTAACATCAGCTGCGCATAATCGAATTGACGTGCAAAGCGGCTCGGCAAATACGGTTTCAGGAAGCACTGATTCCTGTTCCGGTACACCAGGTGGGATGGCCGAATACTTTACAGCCAGCGGAATCCCCATGGAGACAGAGCAGTGGCGTCTTTACCTAAATCCCTTAAGTCTTCGTTAGCTTCAAAACCTAAGAAGATCGGACCAACTTTGGTGATCTCCCATCCCTGAAGATGGGATAACACCCTTCTGTAAACAGGGACGCCAGTATGCGACCAACTCCTCTGGTAGAAACGGCGGAGGAATGCATCTCCGGCCCTGTAGTCTTCTTCTGAACCCGGACTCATTACGTTGGGATGGTGTAAAATTAACCACCCCATCAAATAGTGAAACGGCAGTTCAGTACGCGGGAAGTTATCCTTTCGACCTCGGTCATGAATCACATTTCCTGCGAGCTCGCGTAAACCTCGCAGTAAATTACATACCATTGCGGGGAGCAGAGCCAGGTGCCGGCCAAAGACCAACTTCACAGCTGGCAGGATCAAGTGCCGGGTCACTCTCTCTACAGAGCCGGATCCACCGGGAAGACATAATCCCGAAGCCAAACCATGAGATACGCGACCAATACTTCTTTTGGCGACATTCGATGAGCAAGATGCCAGAAACAGCTGTAGGAGCGTTCATCAGACTGCTGGTCCTCATTTTCATGGGGATTTTTTTCATCTAACCTGCTCATCTCAGAGAGCACTTCACTACGAGAGAGCGCCGACGGAGTGGAGAACTGCGAGGGATCCCCCTTGTCTTGCCTAAAGACGTAATCTCTCCAAGCGGTCACATGAGGCTGCAATCCGCCCTTGTCCCTCTTCTGTATATAGTAATGATGACTAGCCACTTCCTTAAAGACGGCCGTCATCTCTTCAGCCTTGTCCTCCAGGACTTGAAATTCTTCGTTGGTCGGACAATACTCTTCATAGGGTTCCGATCCCCAAGGGAGCTTTGATACCTCATACATCTCATGAAGTGCGAGCCATAACTCCCCCACCGGAGTAAAAAAGGTCCCGGTATGGATATCAAACATTTCCAAGAGGGCGAGGAATATATGCCTGTTAATGTCAACACCTGCCTGGATGGCACGAATCGTAGCAGTCAGCCCAATTTCTCGGAGCTCGGTCTGGAACCGCGACAAAACCCAGAGTGTCAGTTTATCCCATTTGGGAATGTAATGACACCAACCCTCTATCCAAAACTTCCCTTTCGGGTATGAGCGTTCCATCAACAGCATGCGATGTGCAAAAGTCAAGGCACTATAAGCAAATGTATCAAGGGGAACATCACTGTAAATGCTCCTAGGACGTAGCGTCCGCCAGGTGAAAGAAGACCCGGACCGCACCGCGGTCAAAGTATCTCTCTGATCGGAGGCAGCATCAATATTGATAATGCCAGTCACCGCTCCCCCCTGAGAGGGGGTAAGATCCCAAGACATCATCCTCTTCGAAGCGAGACGACAGAAGGCCATCAAAGGCCATTGGCGTTCAAGTTGCTTAACGGTCATATACACTCCTTTTGCTGTGAAAAACTAGTCTTCCTTGACCTTCAACACTGTTGCTTCAGTAGAAGTGAGGCGGTCCCCGAATAGGAACTCAGGCTTCAAGAAGGTCACTTTATCAGATGTGGCATATTTTAAAACTCTACACTCCATCATCCGTTTGAGGAACCCATACTGTTGTTCCCGGATTTGAGTCATTCTTTCGGGATGCTGATCCAACATAAGAACATCTTGAGCAGGGTTTACCACTTCCTCGTCATAATCTACCCCCGCCTGACTGAGGGCAGCCTCCAAAAGCACTTCATTCAAGGGCGGGATAGTCATTGACACTAGCAAATATTCAAAAATGTTAGACGTAACAAAAGAGTCTAAGACCCATCAGAAGTACATAATGTGTTTGGAAAAAGTGCTTTGGCGCATCATCAGGGTCTAAACCCATGCGCGTCAGCGGCAGTGCTTCGGCGCATCATCAGGGTCTAAACCCATGCGCGTCAGCGGCAGTGCTTCGGCGCATCATCAGGGTTAAAACACATACGCGTCGGCGGGCAAAAACCGCGGCACATCATCAAAGACTCAAGGTCTATGTGCGTTGGTGTACGAGACTCACCAACCACCTCCGACCGAACTTCGACAGGCCGACGGGGGACGTCAGCCGCCACAACAGTCACAGGCTCCTTTCCTTTTTCCTTTCCTTTGCCGGCACTGCCGCGAGGAGTCTTGGGAGCCATTTCTTTGAAAGAAGAAAAAGTTAGTGTTTTTGAAAAAGAACTCTAAAGAAAGCAAGAAGCAAGGAGAAGAAGAACTCCCTCACTCCATCTCTTGCCTATTTATAGGGCTTGGTCGCACGCGTGACCCGATGATGTGTGATCTCAGCCGTCGCCTCGTGTTCTGTGAAGATAACAGCAAACAAAACCAAAAGATCATCAATAATCTTTTCGGTTACCGAGGCATCATCATATACATTAACTGAGAGGAGCATGCGCCCGAACAGGCATGCGCCCGAACAGTCATGTGCCCTGACCTCCATGCTTCTTATTCAAAGTATTCCAAAACTTATCCAAAAGTTTTGAAAACTTTGAAGGGGGTCTTGTAGAAGCATGGAAATTCACAACCAGAAGGCCCATGCGTCAGACAATCTATACGTCAGAGCTCGGACAAAACAACAAAAGCAACAAATATAGACATGGAAAGAGAACTTTTTATCACATATAAAAGTCTATTACATGTCTAGAGGAGGCTGTACAAAGGAAAACTTCTACAAAGAAAAGATCCTAAGTCTACGGCCAGCAGTCACCATGTGCCTCCAGTCAGGCGCAGCAGTCACCATGCGCCTCCCGTCAGGCGCAGCAGCCATCATGTACCTCCAGTCAGGCGCAGCAATCACCATGCGCCTTCAACTGGGCGCATCCCACCATGCGCCCTCAGCAAGGCACATCCTTCCAGCAGCTCAGTTATCTGTATCTCCAGTTATGTGCATCCCTTCAGCAGCCCAGTTATGTGCCGCTCTTTCAGCCAGGCTTACCTGATAAGTGCTTCGACTAATAAAGCATTTAACCCTCTGGCTGGAACCGAGGAAGTGAAGAGCACCGTAAATCTGTAGCCAGGGGAGGCTTCGAAAGAGCCTCCAAAGACCAAGGAAGACCGTAATCGAAATACGGCTAAAGGAGCAGCTTTCAACACAACCAGAGTGGGCAACACCCACTTTGAAGGAAGGAAGAGCCTAGCACCGCCATTCCGATCTACGGCTCTTCCGGAACAACGGAGATGAGGCCCGAGCATCCCTATCTTTGGATGCAACAGGCACCTTCCGCCTGCCTCGGAAGCCCTCGACTCCGTCTTTTGGATGTAACAGTCACCTTCAAGTGCAGCAATGACGACATGGCGTCTCATCTTCACCATCGGGAGCACTTCGTCAATAGAATGCACTCGAGTACCCAAGTTCATGATTGGAAGTACATGAGAGAACGAGAAGCAAACCCTCTCTCCATGCTACTATTTATAGGCCGGGCAGATCAAACCTACGCGCCAAGTGGATGGCTCTCCGAATTCTGAGCAATAAACTTGCATTTAATGGATGAACCGGACGCCTCAAATTTAGCCAAATGGCTATTTAAAGCACTCGAGGAACGAAACAGCCGCACGTACCCTTCGACTTCAGGCACATCACACAGATGTGCCCTTCAGAACCAAGCGCATCACAGAGGATGCGCCCCCATGCGTCCCCATACACAGTGGAACGCCAATCGACACGCCCTCTCAGCTGTCCATCGAATGTCACAAACATTAAATACTGAACTGACAGAGTTTGCAGCACATCTCCTAAAGTCTGAACGTTCGTCAGCTTTTTCAGAAGACGAAGCATCGGCAACGTCAGCATCATCATGACTTTACTCCGACGGCTACTGCCACGTGGCCACTCAACCACCCGCATGCGCCTCCGCGGCCATGCGCCTAAACCTGCATGCGCCTCAAAAGCCATGTGTCTCAGACTCCTCACTGATCCCTAAAGACAGAAGGAAAGTCTCCATCTGAAGCTCCGCATGCGCCTCAAAAGCCATACGCCCCAGACTGCTCTCTGATCCCAAAAGACAGAAGGAAAGTCGCCTGCATGCGCCTCAAAAGCCATGCGCCCAGAATGGTTCGTGACTCCTAAAGGTTACGAGCCAAAGTCTTCTCATGCGCCCAATCCTATGCGCATCCTATCAGATCATTCCCCACCAAATCCGAGATCTCCGAGCCATGGGTCGATGACACATGTCCTTTGACTCAACTCATCCAAGATCTCAGTAACAGAAAGATCTTCTCCTCTGCTACGTGCCGGCTCACAACAGCAGTATGAAAAAGTTAACCCCTCGATCAGGGCGCATCACCCATACGCCTCCATCAGCAATCAACATGTGGCGTTCCCACGAACCGGCGCATCCTACATATACGCGCATGAGCAGCCATCCTGCCCAGCTATAAATAGAGGAATCATTTCTTTCTTCCACACACACACAGAGATACGAAGGAAAATACCACCAGAGAGGCAGATACCGATACTCAACGTCTTCCTCCTCTCAGCAAGCTCCAGCACCCAGAGCAATCCAAACCTTCAGAGAACCGATAACCGTCGTCAGCTTGTCAACGAAGTCAACGTATTACCACTCGCTCCATCGGCACAAGGGACCCAGATTAAACAAAAGTGTACTTCTAGGGCTACATCTAAATTCTATATTGTAACACTGTCCTGTTTGTATTGAAATTTACAATCAAAGAATTTTAATGGCAAACAATACTATGCATGTACCAAAAAGGACTAAACCAAAGAAAGCACATAAGCAAAATATTTCTTATAACCATGCTTTCACATACAGGTTTTCAAAAAAGATACAAAAAAAGCATGTCAACATAGAAACAAAGAACACTACCTCAAAAATCACATGCAAATACTATAGTAAACATGGGCACATATCACAGTATTGTAGATCTAGAAAATTAGTTGACACAAATGTGCTTACTTGGATTCCTAAAACTAATCAAGCTGGACCCTTGAAGAAATGGGTACCAAAGATTACATCTACTCGTTTTGTAGGTGGACCTTCAACCCTCTCATGCTAAAAGCAAATGGATCCTCGATAGCGGATGTTCATGGCACAAGACAGATGATGCATCATTATTCGCTCCGCTATCGATAAAGAGAGAAGGATATGTTTCCTTTGGTAATAATCTTAGAGGTAACATTATATGTAATGGTACTGTTGGTATATTCCCTACCCAGAAATAAAAGATGTTTGTCTGGTCACATAATTGAAACATAACCTGTTGAGCATTAGTCGTTTAGCAGATAACGGTTATGGTATTAACTTTGTGAAAGATAAATACTCTACATATGAAATGTCTACTGGTAATCCCGTGTATGAAGGGATTAAGGAAGAAAATATATATGTTTTCTTTTTAGAAAGTACTAACAATGCAGATAAGTGCCTAGTAGCCAATCAAGATAAAAGCTGGCTATGGCATATGAGGCTAGGACATGCTAACATGGATACTATCTCAAGGCTATCAACTAAGAAGATGGTAAAAGGATCCCCAAAAAATTTCTTCAAGAGAGATATGGTATGTTCAGATTGTGAAAAGAACAAAGCAACTAGGTCATCATTTAAATCTATCAATATTGTAAGCACTTCTAAATTGTTGCAGTTAATTCATATGGATTTGTTTGGTCCTAATAGAGTCACTAGTCTTGGCAGTAAGCTCTATGTTTTTGTTACTATTGATGATTTCTCTCGATTTACATGGGTTTACTTTTTATCAAATAAAAACGATGCTATTTTTAATTTTCAAGTATTTTGTAAAAAGATTCAAAATGAAAAAGGCTTCATGAATACTCAAATCTGAAGTGATCATGGCGGTGAATTCAAAAAAACAGATTTAAAAAAATTTATGAAGATAATGGATACTACCATGAATTTTTTTGTCCTAGAACTCCTTAAAAAAATGGTGTTGTGGAGCGGAAGAATAGAACTCTAAGCGATATGGCTAGAGTCATGCTTAACCAGCACAATCTTCCGAAATATTTTTGGGCAGAAGCTGTAAGTACAACCTGTCATATTTTGAATAGGGTGTTAATTTGACCTATATCGAAGAAAACCCCATATGAATTGTGGTTTGGAAAGATTTCTAATACTTTTTTATTTTAAAGTTTTTGGATGTCGCTGCTTTATCATAAACACCAAGGATAACCTGGGTAAGTTCGACTCGTAGGCAGACGAAGGGATATTTTTCAGTTATGCTGACAAGAGTAAGGGATATAGGATTTTCAAAAAGAGATCTATTATTGTTGAGGAATCTATTAATGTTTCCTTTGATGAGCTCAAAAGTAAGAAATCTAGCGACAGTAATGACGAAGATGTACGAAACCAATCCAAGGCACCTAAAAATACTGCTAACGACGAGAACTATATGGAGACTCTGCCAAAGAAAATAAAATTCATGACAGACCATCTAGAGACATTTGTTATAGCCAAGGGAGAAGGTACGCATTCTTCTACTAGAGACATAACAGCTAATGTATCTTTCAATTCTCAAGTAGAACCAAAATCAGTAGAAGATGCTTTTATTGATGAATTTTGGATTAATGCCATGCAAAAGGAACTTAATCAATTTAAGAGAAACCAAGTTCAGAAACTTGTTCCTAAACCTATTGGTCAATCGATAATTGGTACCAAATGGATGTTCCAACATAAATTAAATGAGGATGGACATGTTCTACGCAACAAAGCACATCTAATAGCACAAGGTTATAATAAAGAAGAAGAAATTGATTATGCCGAGACTTATGCTCATGTTGCTAGATTAGAATCTATTCGTATGTTTTGTGCATTCACATGTTTTCATAATTTCAAAAAAATTCAAATGGATGTTAAGAGTGCATTTTTAAATGGGTTTATAAAAGAAGTGGTTCTTGTAAAGAAACCCCCTGGTTTTAAGGATTTTCAAAAACTTGATCAAGTTTTCAACTTAAGAAATGCACTTTATGGACTCAAAGAAGAATTTTGTGTTTGGTATGAACGCCTAAGTAGTTTTCTACTTGAAAATGGTTTTTCAAAAGGATTGATTGATACAAGTTTATTTATCACAACTTCAGATGATAGTATTTTACTTGTGCAAATATATGTTGATGACATAATATTTGGTTCTACTAATGAAAAACTCTGTCTAGATTTTGCTAAGTGTATGTTGTCACGACCCACACTCGCTTTTCGGATACTTGTTCGTAGCCAAGTCTAGCCAATGCCACAGCATCGGCGGTAGTCTGTCCAGGTCTCGATATCAATCTAAAATACGACAAAGTCTCATCTATTTACTCATTCACAATAATTATTCAAATACAAATTCAATAATTTATCAAAATGACATTCGGGAACAAACCTGCTAAAAATAAAAGAACTATCTAATCTAGAATCTAAGGTCGGCCTCCAAGGTCTTTATCTTCTCGGTATAGTCCATAGCGTAAAAGTAGGAAGCATGCCAAGTCACCTGTAATGATCAAGTCAAGAAAGGAGCAAAGTACAACCATTTTTTATTTATGTAACTTAATACAAAATAAAGCTAGACAATAGAGAAGCAATATAACAGTAAAGGAACATGTATATCAACTAGAAATGATAACATGTACAAAAAAATACTACCAGGAACATGTATGAACAAGACAACTAGAAAATGAACAATTAAAACTAATCAAATATTGCTTTGAAATACCTTTCGACATGTGAACGGATGGATTAATACTGCACATCATACGATGGCTATCACTTATTTTTGGCACGGCTAACCATACGTGAAGTGTATGACTTAGCTATCATTCATTAAATATTATTTGGGTTTGTTCACACGTCTACTTAGCATTTCCCCTCCAGACTCACTAAACAATCAAAAAATGTTCAATGATACAATCAAGCCTATCATGTCACAATCGTGTCTCAATAAGATACTCAATGAAACACAATAAAAGATAGCGTTATAATGTAATAAGCACATAAAGTAATAATGTACTTGCCTGAATTCCTGAACAAACTAGTTTCACAAGTTGATGACAAGATGAACTCTGCCCTAGAAGCTATCAAACCATACCATTCCATCGTACTACGAAACCGTGTATGAATAACCACAAGTTAGATCTAAATTCCTATTCTAAAAGTCATAAAAAGTGGCTAATGGGTTAACCTAATTAATTATATTTATTTCTAGAATAAATCTATCAAAAATCCTAATTTAATCTAATTATGTTCTGAAATAAAATCTAAACAAAGAATTTTGGCTATAGAAAGTCAAGGTTCCAATTTTAGAATCCATGGCACACAAATTAAGGCGTACCATTAACTAACTAGTTAAACATTATGAACTTAGTAATTTTAAGGTGCATCTTGGTAGATTTTAGTGCCATGAGTGCATCGGAATTGACCGTACCATAAAACCACGAGTTGGTCAAAAGTTATCGCCGTTATGGCTAACCATGATCAAATCGGTGAATTATCGATCAAATCTGAGTTCAACAAAATAAATAAAATACTAAACGAATTTATGAATTCCTAGAAAATTTATATGGTGTACATCTTTGTGTCATCTTTCTAAAACATCAAACGGATCAAAAATTGGAGTTCAGGATCTCCTGAAATCTCGAATACAGTGCGACGTATCAATTTTTGGACAACCGACACTCAAATAAATCTCCAGATATACGCATATAATTACTAAAGATAAAATATATTTTTGGAGAGCTAATCTCGATACGCTTCTAAAAAAAGGCATTCGAAACAAACTTTAGGACCGATCGCAATCGCCTCGTGAAGTTTAAGGATCTCCAAGATCAAACAACAAAGGAGGCTGGAATAATAAACTAGGGTTTATTGAATATATATATACATATATATATATATATATATATATATATATATATATATATATATATATATATATATATATATATATATATATATATATATAGAGAGAGAGAGAGAGAGAGAGAGGTTGTTTGCCGTCGACAAGTGGACCCGAGTGTGGCTGACTTAGATGCTGACTGTATAAATTCTAATTTAAATTCTGAAAAATATTTAAAATTATTTTAACTCCAAATAAATCCAAATAAATTGTAGAAAAATTCAAAAATTTCCTATAAAATTTTAGAAAATCTCTATAAGTGTCTAGAACATAAATCAAAATATCATCGTGTGATCCCACAATAAATTCTAAAAGCCTATAAAAATAAATTATATAGGTTTTAATTATCTACAAATTCCCAAAAATTCTTGGAAAATCTAAAAAATTCTAGAATAATTTATAAAATATTTCTAGCCATCTAGAGCCCATATAAAAATATTTGGTCCCAAAATACCCTCGAATGAACTGATAGTAAATCCTAAAAGTCCTTAAATATAATAAATCCTTAAATATTAAATACCTAAAAATATCCAAAAAATTATAGAAAAATATAAAATAGCTAAAAACTACATATATAAGCTATCTAGAGGTCATGTGACCTTAATATAGTCAAAGCTCACCTACAAGCTTCGGCATGACTTCCAATGATCATGAAATTAATTATAATCAAATAAAATATAAAAAATTAAAATTCAGAAACTAGGCTTACATATGCAGAGTGAGTTTGAGATAACTATGATGAGAGAGCTCAACTACTTCTTAGGACTTCAGATCAAACAACACTCGCGGGAAACGTTCATCAATCAAGCCAAGTACATGAAGGACTTACTAAAGAAGTTGACTTTGACAATGCAAAGCCTATCGGCACGCCAATGGCTACATCAACTCGACATAACCTTGATAAAGGTGGCAGAACAGTTGACCAGTATAACTATTGAGATATGATTGTTAGTTTACTGTATTTAACTGCTAGTTCCCCTGATCTTCTGTCTTTTTATATCTGTGTACGATATCAAGCTAACCTTAAGGAATCACACCTATACGCCATTAAGCGTATCTTTCGGTACCTTAAAGGGACTTCTACTGTCGGCTAATGGTATCCTAAAACTACATCGTTTGACCTAATTGGTTACTCAGATGCTGATTTGCTGGATGCAAAGTATACCATAAAAGTATCATTAGTACGTGTCATCTCCTAGGTAAGGCTTTAGTCTCTTGGTTTAGCAAGAAATAAAACTTTATAACATTATCAACAACTAAGGCTGAGTATATCGTCGCAGGACGTTGTTGTGCTCAAATTTTATGGATGAAGCAAACGTTAGAAGACTATAATCTGTACTACACTAAGATTCCCATATTTTGTGTTAACACTAGCACAATTAATCTGACTAAGAACCATGTATGTCACTTACGCACTAAGCACATAGAAATAAGTCACCACTTTTTGCGTGATCACCAATAACACGAGAATATTTGTCTAGAATTTATTGACACAGATCATCAACTGACAGATATATTCACAAAACCACTAGTCGATGATTGTTTTAACAATTTGCATCACGAGCTAGGCATTTTTTAATTTTTGGAGTCATAATGTGTTATGATTAATAAAAATACTTATAACTTAAAATTCGATAATTTATTAATCAAGTTATTATGGGTACAAGCCGAAAGGGTCCTTCAGTCAACAAGGCATAAAAGTCGAAGCGACATGGTGTCAAGTGTCTCCGGATTACCGCTAGCTGAGATCCGGCCCCTAAAGCTAACCCAAGGTAATGAATGTTAATTAATCAATGAATTCCAAGTTTCTAAGTAATTTTTTTCATTTTTTACTCATAGATGAACCAAAATCCAAGGAGGCCGAACTCATACCGAGTTCGGACAAAATTCTGTGGTTATACTTTTATTTAACCATAGAGCATAACAGCATGCATCATCTACTTCTTCTTCCCTAAAATACCCGAAAACAACCTCCCCAAAACCCTAAACTTCAAAAACCTAGTCCTAAAAAGCTTCTTTTTAAGGCTTGCCAACCCAAATTTCTGGGATCTAAGGTGTTCTGAAGGCTTCCTCTTCCATTATTTTATCTTGAGGTATAATTCTCTCCATTTTATTCTCAATTTCGTTATGGCACCTAAATTGTTTAAGAGAAAGAAAAGTAGAGATGCTGCTTCATCATCTACTTCTGAGTACGAACATGTCAATCTCTTTAGTCCACTACCAAAATATATGGATTTACCGACGGCCTTATCCGTCGGTATTCCGTCGCCAAAAATAAATACCGACGGATTACCGACGGATATTTTGGTAAAACAGCCGTCGGGAATAACCTCGTCGCTAAAACATATCCGTCGCTACTCCGTCGCTCAGCGACGACTTAGCGACGGAATACCGTCGGCTCATTTAAATATATATAGCGACGGATTACCGACTAGCTTTCGTCAAAACATGTATCAAGATATAGGTTTAGCGACGGAATACTCCGTCGCTAAAGAGTCGGCAAACTGTATCAGTGATTTTCTGATACGCAATATCCGTCGCTAATCCGTCGTAAATTTGTCGGTAAAAGCGTATTAGCAACAATACATCCGTCGCTAACAGCAAAATTTATGGACATCAAACAGAACTAGGTCGACGGACGTTCCGTCGCTAAACCGTCGCTCAATGTAAAATTCTCAAGGTAGCGACGGATATTAAGTCGCCAATCCGTCGATACATTAAACTCCTACAGATAGCGACGGATGGTCCGTCGCCAATCCGTCGCTTTATTGAAATGCTCAAGGTAGCGACGGTTTTTTCCGTCGCCACTCCGTCGCTAAACTCAGTTTCTCCAGTTAGCGACGGACTATCCGTCGCTGAGTGGTCGCCAGTCCGTCGCTAACTTCTAATTTTTGAAAAAAAATACTACAAACAGACTCTTTCCTGTTTGTACAACACATCCAACACAATATCAAACATGCAAAATATCCATATACAACACCATATATCCATATCCAACACGAATATCCAACGTATCCAATATCCAACACCATATATCCATATGCAAAATATCCATATCCGACACCAATATCTAACGTATCCAATATCCAACAAAATATTACCAACACAATATATCCAATATCCAACATTAAATTATCCAAACATAAAAAAAATATCCGAACATACAATGTATCCAAATGTCTACAAAAATTTCGGCAGCACCTCCTTTGTATATCAGATCATCGTTTATAACCCAGCGTAGGTATATATCCAAAAATCACATAGACGAAATATGCACATACGAATTTAATGCACACCAATTATCCAAGAAAAGACATCAATTATACTGAAGAGTAACCTAATATCCGTCGTTATACTGAAAATTTATCTTCAAGTGTGAGAACGGATGGCTCAGAATACACAACCCAAAATTTATTCTAGCATACATTAGTGTGAATCATCTATGTTCTGTACATATGGTGTAGTATATGATCTTATCGTATATATTATTTGAAGAACGTAACAGAATCATGATGAACTCACATAATGTAATACTAAGACATCATCTACTACTATATAAGATATAGTGATAGGTTGTCGTATCATCATTGCCGAGGGATGAGGGTCGGAGGACAGTCAACTTATCTACGGCTACATAGTTTCTGCCTCGCCAGTCAAATGGCTGCAGGGACTATATATGTCCTGATCACCATGTCGTACCGTAGATTAATGCAAATGGAGCTGGAAACAAAATACAGAAACCAAAAAACAAAATACAGAATCCAATCCCTGGGTTCGCCGAAAATACAAAACACAGAATCCAATCCCTGTATTTTAAGTGTGAGAACGGATGGCTCAGAAGACAACCAAACCGGAGAGGATACTCCAAGAGATACATCTGAGTAGGACGTATACTATGAGAGATCACCCTTACAGAAATGATATCAGTTGTGGTATCGAATGTTGGAGAAGATATTATCACAGTATACGTCCTCTCCTCCACGATGGCTCTAGACCCATCTGCTCGTCCCTGCTTCCATTCTTCTTGTTTGACTCTCTCAGCCACACATGATATCCAGCTCAAGTGTAGAGTAGGCAGAAAAGAAGGGGACAGGAATAGAAGGGGGAAGCAGCACACCGGCGGCATGACCCGGAGGAAGTACAGAGGTTTTCTTCAACATACGTAGGAGAACTATAAGGATATATGTAAACACAACATATCACCTTGTCAAAGACCCTAAATGTGACAACCATGTTACCGCGGTGTCGGAAGACTAACATGTCATAATTTTATAAGCCGTGTGTTTTGACATAATCCTCCCAACCGGATTTCAGTTCTATGTAATAATGCGAGATTACGACACAGGAGGAAAGAGTTGGGATGATTATGTCAAAACATACGGCTTAGAAAATTATGACATGTTAGTCTTCCGACACCACGGTAACATGGTTGTCACATTAAGGGTCTTTGACAAGATGACATATTGTGAAAAGATATATCCTTATAGTTCTCCTACGTATGTTGAAGAAAACCTTTGTACTTCCTCCGAGTCATGCCGCCGGTGTGCTGCTTCCCCCTCCTATTCCTGTCCCCTTCTTTTCCGCCTACTCTACATTTGAGCTGGATATCATGTGTGGCTGAGAGAGTCAAATAAGAAGAATGGAAGCAGGGACGAGCAGATGGGTCTAGAGCCATCGTGGAGGAGAGGACGTATACTGTGATAATATCTTCTCTAACATTCGATACCACTACTGATATCATTTCTGTAAGGATGATCTCTCAGAGTATACGTCCTACCCAGATAGATCTCTCAGAGTATCCTCTTCGGTTGGTTATCGTATCATCATTGCCGAGGGATGAGGGTCGGAGGACAGTCAACTTATCTACGGCTACATAGTTTCTGCCTCGCCAGTCGAATGGCTGCAGGGACTATATATGTCCTGATCACCATATCGTACCGTAGATTAATGCAAATGGAGCTGGAAACAAAACACATAAACCAAAAAACAAAATACAGAATCCAATCCCTGGGTTCGCCGAAAATACGAAACACAGAATCCAATCCCTGTATTTTAAGTGTGAGAACGGATGGCTCAGAAGACAACCCAACCGGAGAGGATACTCCAAGAGATACATCTGAGTAGGACGTATACTCTGAAAGATCACCCTTACAGAAATGATATCAGTAGTGGGATCGAATGTTGGAGAAGATATTATCACAGTATACGTCCTCTCCTCCACGATGGCTCTAGACCCATCTGCTCGTCCCTGCTTCTATTCTTCTTGTTTGACTCTCTCAGCCACACATGATATCCAGCTCAAGTGTAGAGTAGGCGGAAAAAAAGGAGGCAGGAATAGGAGGAGGAAGCAGCACAGCCGGCGGCATGACCCGGAGGAAGTACAGAGGTTTTCTTCAACATAGGTAGGAGAACTATAAGGATATATGTAAACACAACATATCATCTTGTCAAAGACCCTAAATGTGACAACCATGTTACCGCGGTGTCGGAAGACTAATATGTCATAATTTTATAAGCCGTGTGTTTTGACATAATCCTTCCAATCAGATTTTAGTTCTATATAATAATGCGAGATTATGACACATGAGGAAAGAGTTGGGATGATTATGTCAAAACACACGGCTTAGAAAATTATGACATGTTAGTCTTCCGACACTGCGGTAACATGGTTGTCACATTAAGGGTCTTTGACAAGATGACATATTGTGAAAAGATAAATCCTTATAGTCCTCCTACGTATGTTGAAGAAAACCTCTGTACTTCCTCCGGGTCATGCCGCCGGCTGTGCTGCTTCCCCCTCCTATTCCTGTCCCCTTCTTTTCCGCCTACTCTACACTTGAGCTGGATATCATGTGTGGCTGAGAGAGTCAAATAAGAAGAATGGAAGCAGGGACGAGCAGATGGGTCTAGAGCCATCGTGGAGGAGAGGACGTATACTGTGATAATATCTTCTCCAACATTCGATCCCACTACTGATATCATTTCTGTAAGGGTAATCTCTCAGAGTATACGTCCTACCCAGATGGATCTCTCGGAGTATCCTCTC